>LPNX010688712.1:166840-191463 GCA_001517045.1 Pseudotsuga menziesii
CGCTGTCCTTGAAGCTTACTGCAGAAGAACCTGTAAAAGATAGAAAACAACAAGAGAAACATGATAGCATACAATATAATCAACTCGATCTATGCTCATGACCAAGGAATCAAGCAATACTTACAAATGATGCAGCATATATGGAAAAGAAAAGACATTCTTTATTAATAAATGATTGGAGAGACTACAACCTTCATGCCTTGGTGTTGAGAGTTCCTTCCAATGGCTCCTTGCCTCTAACTTCACCTTGCCTCCAAAGACTCAAGAATGATTTTGACAGAGTTTGGGTATGAAACACAATTCCTCCTCCTTTTGCCCATGGGGGGTGAGCCAACATTTAAAGGCATGGGAGGATAGGTATGGCTCAGGATATCATGGGTGAGGTGGAGATTAGATCCTAAAAGGGAGGATCTCAAGCTCCAACTAGTCCTAAACCATAGAGATGAGGCTCCACGGAGGTCAACTTCGAGAATCCTCTCGAAGCTTCTCTTTTTGCCTTGAAAACTCGAGCACCGCTCCTCCAATGAAGAAAACAGACGGTGCTAAGGGGGCACTGCTTCTTGCAGTAAGAGAAAGAGCGATGGCACCTCTCTTTGCTCATGTATTAGGAGCGGTGCTGACTTGGGTAACACTTTTTGTCAATGGGAGAGGAGTGTTACCATCTCAACACAAGGAAAAATTGTAGGGGGTTGATTTGAACCTTCGTTTCTCTAGGGAAAACTTTGAGGGATTGGAGCAGTTAAGGAAATACCTATCTCATAACATGAGGGTGACAAGATTTCAGTATAACAGAGATGCCCCCCAAAGTATAATGGCTAGAGGGAAACGATACTCAATATACTTTGAAAGAACAAGGCATAGTGTTGAGGCAAAGGTCCAAAGGTCGGAACTTGTCAAAACATCACCAACTTTCTGCAACATATTTTGATACATGTACCAAATGACTCACAACATGGCTGCCGACCAATACAACGCAGATCCATGTGAGATACAAAAAAATCATGGCTACTAAAATACAGCGTAGATCCATGCGAAGAAGACTCAAATTTGGACATAGCTACCAGACATATAATGTAGATCTATGTCATACAGATGCAAATCTAAGCACAACCATGGACATACAAATGTGGATCCATGCTAGGACTCTATACAATATACTCCATCGCAACCTGGGAAGAAAGCTATGAATGCTTTTAACAAATACCCAGGGTCTTCGTCTCGTCTTTCACAAAGTACTATTCTAACCATGTGATTACAATGATCTGAAGTCGAACATGGTAGAAACCACTTGATTACCAGTAAATGATGTAAACCGTTAACAAGTGCGAGGGAGATCACCATTAATGTCAATGATTCCCAAGGTACCCTAATACAATCTCGTGAGTGTGAATAGATGATCTGAAGTCGAACACTCAGTCGAATATTTCGATCAAAAGATCAATGTGAACCTATGTCGAAAACGAGAGAATATGTCATTAAGGCATACATATTTTTCTCTTTTGAAACTTATTTTTCAAGGATACCCCTTGGACACACAGTCTCAAAACAGCCTTTTGCCATGTTGTAAGAACCTGGATAATTTCTGAGGCCCAATAAAATATCCTCAGATAATTGTCTTCTTTCTCTTTGGGCTTCAGATCCCATACTGTAAACTTGATAAGGTCCCTTATTTTCAGAGAGTAACTCCATTCTATCCAGAGCATTGTGAGAATTTCCCAGTAGTTTTTTGTGATCATGATATTCAAAGGTATTAAACTCTGAATTATAGAAGCTCTCTTTGGATTTTATTGAGCAATCATGTGGCAGACTATCTTCAGAAATACCACAAGGGCTTAGGCCAGTCGTTCTCGGACTGTCCTTCTGAGGTATTAAGTTCAAACTCTTCACCATTTCACCATCAATATCATTATCTCGTTGACCCCAAGTTCTCTTGGATATCCATAATATCATAGAATCTGTCATTCTCACCGTGCTCTTGAAACTGAAGGGATGAAGCTTGGATGGAAGTAGGAGAAGGAGATTCTTGAGATTTGGGTGTTTTAACATCTGACCATCTACTCTATGAACCTTCAAATAATGCTGAAATTTCGGGTCCTATACCCAAGCACTGTGATGCAATGCAATCGACAGCTTGTTCAATACTATCAAATTCCTTCTTTATCATGGTCTTAACTTCGAGCGCAACACAAGTATCTGTCTGTCAAACAACAGACACTAAAAAATCAGAATGGATTGTGCTGTATTTAAAAAGAAACTTTCCATGGGCATAGAAAAATTCAAAAATTGCATAACTGAAGTTCATTAATGTAGTTAATCCCACGGACATCAGCCCAGGCCACTTCGAATGCAACACAGCCATGCAATTTTTGGCGCAGTTCTTTAACAGGAGCCAGGGCCTTACGCTGCAACCTTGCAGCATCAATAGCAGAGAACCATTTGTAAAGACTATCTCTTTTACTGGTAGTTGGAGTTTCCTGCTTGTTATCAACCTTATATTCAGGCCCTTTATTTTCAGACCTTGTTCTTGTATTTGCAAAAGGTGACATTCTGGACTGTAGCCAAAACAAGGTGCAGCTGTCACTCTCTAGAAGAATTCAAGGCTCATTTTAGCAAGGAATTGCATACAAGTTGAAACATTTTATGAGTTATAAATGAGCTCAATGGATCACAAGGAAATTTAAAAATATAGGTCTAACCTTGGTAACCATTAGTTGCCATAGTTGTGCTGGGCTGCAATGATTGTCCAATGACCAAGGTCTATTGTCTACCAAGATAAATAGGTAACTGCTCTCACATGTCAAATATGAGTAGAGGCTGGATACATAAGATTGCAAATCCCTGCAAGATAGTAATGAAAAAGTGCTTAGTAGCAATGTGCGAAAGTTTTCAGGTACTGATAAGACACAAGCATTCTCAATTTCCACCACAAATTTTTAACAAATGCCAATTCATATTACATGTTGACTTAAGTAACTATTTTCTTTAACCTGATATGTTATAAATTATTTCAACTTCTAAATTTTTGTGTCCAATACAAGAAATAGAATAACTACTAAACTACTTTTCCTTTGTTTACTTACCCTATTTGTAAGCTAGTTAAAGGGTACATCCGTGGACGCTGTTGCTGCCCCATTCCTGGACTTCTTTCAGTAGCCACTTCGATATCAGCTAAGTAAAGCCTCAAGGTTGGAGCTGAAACATAAGGCAATATAACTAAGCACTTGCTGTCAAGTTATATCCAATAATCCATTCAAAGGTCCACCACGCTCCTAATTGACATCTTTCAAAACGAAACAAAATTATACTTTCTGTGCCAGCTATCAGAAAAAAGACCAAAAAATGCGAAAGAGAGGGAGATTCTTCAAACTGAATACCAAAACAGAATTATAACATTCTCTGACTTGCAACATTATAACATTACAACTTAAAGATTCTCTGCCTTGAAACCCAACTAACCCAACTAGCATCCTATTAATTGCATCCAAACATCTTTCTAGGATCGGGGCTTTTTTCTGGGTGGTGACAGTTAAAAAAGGTGGGAGCAACTAGGCTGAGTAAAACACCATTGCAGTCTCATGGACTCCCCTTTTGCTCTCCTTTGAAGAGGATGGCAAGGTATAGTGGAGAAGGCTTCCTTGTTAGCTGTAACAAATTGTCTGGAATAAGCACTGCTGCGGTCCCATGGCCTTCCCTTTTATCTCTTTCACAGGGTACTAAGGATTTGGCGGGATCTTTGGACAGGAATATAATTCTAGAGCCCATAAGCCAGAGGTCTCCCAAAACACTTCTAAGCTGTAGAAGAAGAAGCCAGCCGCCAACCCAGCTGGGAGATTAAAATGAATCTAAACAGTGGGAGTTCCACTAATTTTAGAGCCAAGTCCATTTTATTCGGTTAGCACCTGTTTAAAATAGTGAAGCTGAGCAAGCCCCGTGGGACCACTATATTTAAGCTAGGTCTCTTCCTACAATTTATGTGCAATTTTACCCAATATTATGGCAATAAATGTATAAAAATTTATCTAGGAGTTCAGTTCAATTAATGTGCCCTAAGAATCCAGAAAGTAAAGCTAGTCTATACCTTCAGATTTAGACTAACCATGAAAAGAAAATCATACTAATTATATATCCTAACTTCAGCATTCTCACCTCGAAATTGTGTTTTTACTCTATCCCGTCTCCAAATTGCCGTTTTTAACTTCACCAAATTTATATTGGATGAGAAGTTGATAATCCATTTTTATCCTCTACAAAACAGGATTCTTTCTTTGGAAAATTGGCATCAATATTAATCATAAATCCTAACTTCCACATTCTCATCTGGAAACTGTGTTTTTTCTCAATCCCATCTCCAAAGTACCGGTTTTAACTTCCCCAAATTTATATTGGATTAGCTTCGATCATCTATTTTTATCCTCTATAAAAAAAGAATCTTTCTTTAGGAAAATTGGCATCAATATGGAAAATCCCATTCTTATAAAACTAGGGATAATACTAGCATACCCCAAAACAGGGAAATGAAACACGGAAGAGAATTTCGATATGTTTTAAAAAATGAGAGAAAGTTGTGTGTAGATAATATAAGTTTATGTGATGAAAGCAAGTCTAGGAAAATAAGTGAAAATAAATTACATCAAACTTCTAAATCGCCACGTAAGTGAAAATAAATTTCCTCCAAAAAGAGTTTTCGAAGTTTTAGGTAGCTTTAGAGAACCTCTAAACCCCTGGATGTGGAGGAACTATACCTTTGAAACTGAGACCTGGCCTGGATGTGGAGAGAGACTATACCTTTGAAATTGAAACTTGAACTATGTGAGACATCAAAATTTCTGCACATCATAATTTGCACAAGTGACACCATTTTTCATGTCGACCATTGGCCTGGGTCCTCTTATAATCTCATGTATTGAAGATCATTGAATGACCAAATAAGATTGACAGGTTAATATCCCAAGTTAATATTCGTATTGAATATCGATAGTATATAGTCAGGATGTCCATTAGTACCTTGTTGCTTAGTTTTGATGACGTCATAGATGTCGAAGCCAACCCCCTTTCACACACATATTGTAGCTCAGGGGCACAAGTTTTGATAAACATAACAATTCCAATGAATTTATTTTCACCTTTTCTCTTCACACATAATTACATGACCAAAACATACACATAAATCCCAATAACACTTACTGCGTGCATGAAGGATGGGTTTTCCGTTCCACTTGAAAAGAAGAAGGCTGCTTGGTAGCCCTAGTATCCCCATCATATCTTCATTCCGTTCAGTGTTTTTCACTTATAAAAATACATCCTTTGAAATTGGACATTTTGAGTGTTTCTTTTAAAAATTCAAGCGTAACCACTTAACCACAACCTTGTTGAATATTACAAAATTTATACCCGTGTTTGTCTGTGTTCAAATCTTTCTGCTTTCTTCCAACAGTTTGAGTTTTCCAGATCCTCGAGTTTTTTAAGTACTTTTTTCCCATTTTATTCCTGATTTGATGCTAAGTTTTCGAGTTTTGGCAATATTGGTTTTTTTCATTTGCATTGTAACAGAATTTGATCCTCCACACTCAGAGCGAAATCCTTTCAAAATTTTCTTGATCGCATTAGTCGACTCCTCTTGGACGCCCTTTTTTCTCCTCTTCATGCATACCAATGGATAAACCCCAAGTTAATTATTGAATCCTCCATTAAGTTAAAAATAAATTTTAAACCAAGTAAAACCAAACAGAGAAGTACTCGTTACCTAGTTAAAGGCTTGGTAAAATCAATGAACAATTTGTTTTCTTCCTCACAACGACGAACCTAAATGCCCGAGGCCATAATGGCAGCCATTACCACTGATGCCTTCACGTAAACCTCCAAAGCAAGATGATAAACGCTATTAACACAATGCCATGAAGCACCGCGCAACCATGAATGACGTAGATCTCTCCTTTCAACTATTACATACCGAACTAATGCCAAAAACAAAACCCTCGGACAGAGTAAAACCACATTAAAATATTGGCGAAACCCTCGTAGAAGATTGCGACAGTTGGAAGGCTGAGATCTCTCATGGACCACCTCTACAGGAAAATAAGTTTGGCATTAATACGCCTGGATGCGATGTCAACTCGCAGCGAGGGTAGAGTTATTGTCCCATAGCTCAAAACTTAATTACTTATGCATTGGCCCCTTGTATCTCCCCTCATACAATGGTATAACCATGTCATATAACAACAACATGTTATGTGCCAATGTCATGAATGGGATCACGACTATGGAATGGGATCACTTATCACCATAGTCCCCAAAATACTTCATTACAAACCTTTGAACAAAGTTTGTGCTAGGTCTTTCATGCATAAACCTTATTATAAGTTTACATGTTACGTTTGTAAGCTCATAGTGAAAGCTAGTTGCCAAGACTAATACATAGTTTCCTAAGACTAAGCCATAGCTTTTTAAGCTTAAATCCTTATCAAAACCAAATTTTAAAATAATCATAGCAGTGAAAACATCACCTTAGTAAATGGCTATAGGGTCTTCATCACTCATATGCAAACACCACATGAAGCATAACCTATCCATCCAACTTACTTTACATGCATATTACTCATGAGGAGAGTCTAATTCATGCTATGACCAATATTTACATGTTATGACAACTTAATGGAATAACAAAATCAAAGAATTTTCTTATTTTATTTTGAATTTTTTTAGGTTTTTTACGTTTATCAGCTGTTGTATTGAATCTTTTTCAAGTTAACATTTATCATGTTAAATTCTTTGAAAGTGTCAATCGCACCCAAGGAGACCCTTGTCAATCACTCTACACCAACATAATCTCTGGAGATTCCTTACACATGAGTTCGACTTCTCCATACTAAATTGACTCCCGGACTGTTTATCAATGCCATCAACATCAGGACGGGGATATCTTTACTGCCAATGAAGTCAACCGTCGCCAAGCCTTATGATTTGTACACCACAATTCTACAATGGGGATTATAGCATCTAGTAATCCTAATTGGATTTTGTTGAGGGGAAAATAGAGAATTATAAAAAAGAAACTTCGAGTTTATGCTTTAAAAAAATCACATTAGTAAGATGGGGAGCTACAAAGAGCTCTGAAGGATGGAACTACTATATTTTCCCGAATGCGTGGAACTACTATATTGAGCCAGGATCCAAACCATTCCGTCTGTCTATTATAAAAAAACGTTGTGAAATGTCATTCTTAAATAAATAAAACCTTAGTTTTTCAATTCAGTATCAAAATTGATCAAAAGAAGAGCTGTCAGGGTGCAAAAATGACCATCTAATTGTTTTCTCACGTAACTGTTTTCCCTTTCCAGCTTCTCCGTTTCCTATAGCCTTCTTTCCAGCTTCTCCCGGATGCCTGGATGGGAGGGGCGTTCCCGCTTCTCCCGGATGCCTGGATGCGAGGGACACCTGCGCTACGTACAACGTGAACAAGATCGCGGAAGACGGGAATCCGAGGGTGGCAGAGCCAACTCTTCACCGGTTCTTTGAAGGTGATTAATAAGGAAGGGTGCAGCAGCTGACTGGAAAAAAGACAATAAATACAAAACGAGACGGGGAGCCCCGTCTCCTCATTCGCCATCTAGACGACGAAAGATTGAGTAGAGCCGGCCTCTTAATAACACCTTCGGTGTAATTATCATTCATTAATGGATACACCTGGCTCACGTTCATAAAATAAGTGCTAATTTTATTTTATTCAAGCAAAACATACAGGTACGAACAGAGAGTGAATCGTCAAAATTAAAACTATACTTCATTTCCACCCAAATTCCATATACATAACTCTCCGAGATTTCAACAGAATTCCGATTCAAAATCCATATGATTTCCATGCAATTTTACACAAATTCTGCATAAATCTACACAAATTTCAGACAAGACCATGAAATACAGCCCTCGGTGACTCGAAAGACAAAAGTGAGGGCTTTTCAGGCAAAGATTACTGAAAACTCTCGGAAAAGAAATCAAATGTAACACGATTTACATGAAAAGGACATTTAAAGGCTGGCATATTCGTTCTGCAACCGCTTGAAATGTTCAAAAAGTCTTCGACAGAGAGGCGATCCATGGATCATAAGTTGATACCTTTGGATGAAATTCTCGATAGAAAGCTCAATGTGAAGCGGAAAGAAAAAAGAAGAAGAAATATTTGCCGTTTAAAGCGGCGCATGCATGGTTCGTCCGACGGGAAATTGGCCGCCCTTGCCGAATACCGATGCCGAAACTACATTACTGGAATCCCGGACGGCCATTTTCGAGTCCACAGAAAGTGTGAACCCGGAGAGAGCAGTCACTCTCCCATTTTCCCTCCGCCATTTGTAATTTAACTTTATTTCTTGGCCTTCAGGAGGCTCCAGAGACTTCGCCGTTTAAACGATGCGCTGGTTGCTAGCTATCGGACGACCCTCGTCTTTCACGCGATTCCGCGTATGGCACGTGGGAAGATGTTATTCGTTATCAATTCACATGCAAGCGATTTCTCGATACTCTTTCCTTCCAACCTGCATCATTTTTTGAAGAACATCAGATTAACAAGATCTTAAGTTTTTCAGTAAAGATTTACAACAGAAAGTACATGGAAAAAAGAAATTAAGATTATAATTTTGTTTACAGCAGAAAGTTTAACGTGGAAAATAGAAATTAAGATTATAATTTTGTTGTCTTTTTAGGCAACTCAACATTATTAAAATTATTTATTTATTCCATTTCAGTTTTTGTTTTTAGTAATTTTCATCCTATAAATAAATTAAGAAAATGGAAATTTTATTAAATATCGCATAAAAATTTAAAAAAATAAATAATACATTTTCAAATAATTACATCACCGAAATCTGACACAGGCAATGAGAAAAAACTCCAACTAGTTTCGAGTCGGCTATTTTTAACGGTCTCCTCTCGCGACTAGAAAATAACTATGAAAGGCTTGGCAAGTTGGTGAAGTTTTGTACTCTTTTATGTTACTAGTTAATAAATGTCTTTTTTTCTATGCCACGTGTTAACCATTTTATTGCACATATACCAAACAAGCAAGGTATGAGTCATAGGTGATTTAGGTATATAGTTTTCTTCGAAGAGAAGGTAATGTTTAATATTTTTTTAAATAACATTTTTTTATTATCATACTACTATAAAAATATCTTTTAAATTCAATTTATTATTGATTTTTACTTTATAATTTTTGCATCGAAAGAAGTTAGGTGCTCTCAGCTCAGTATGGGAGAGATCCTGTCACGTTAGTCAAGTTATGCAAAAAAAACATTATGTTAACCAACACACATATATAGTGTATTCATATATTTATATAGTGTCCACTCAATCCAAAATCAATTCACCAAATAATAAAACTAAAAGAAAAATAATTAAAAAATCCGTGTTAAACCGAGATTTTACTACTAAAGGGATCAAAATGTTTGAGGTGTAATATTTTATGAACATTTAAAAATTTAAGATAAAAATAACTTACACCTAAAGAAATTGGATCCCTCTCGGTGCTTTTGGGTGCTTTCTAGATCCAAGTTTAAGATGGATCTACGCTGGTTTATTATTACAAAGTTATTTATTACCATGTAGAAAAATAGTGGTTTGTTGGTGGAGTTACATGGATTTTATTTTATTTATGAATATCTTGGTCTTATTATTATTATAAAGTTATCTATTATCATGAATATTTTAGTTGTTTCGTTACAATAAACTATCACAGGTAAATAGAAACAAGATCCCGAGTATTTAAAAATATATATATATATATATATATATATTTTAAAATCTACTTTTAGATTTTTTATTAGCACTCTCAAATACTTCCATGGCACTTACATTATGCAAATTTTATTGCTGATACATGTGATTCTAATTTTTTTACAGAATTCCAATCAACTCCGAATAAAACAAGATGAAAAATATACTCAGAAAAGGTTGAAAATATAGAATATTTAGACTACATTATTATTTATTCTAGGCATGGGATATATGGCCATGGAACGCCCCAGCGAATTCCAAATTCGAAGAATTTAAAATTGATGAAATTGTAAGTTTTAATGGTTTAAATTACGATTTTGTATATTTAAGTAAATTTAGAACATCGATTTTAATTTAGAATTGTAATTTCAAATTGTTGAGATTGTAATTTCAAGTGAGTCTTTATTATATGGTGATAGAATAATGGATAAAAACATGTGGAATCGTAACATTACATTAGATATGGCATGTATCGCCATATGAACACCTTGTCGTCAAAGGGATGTACATAGCTCCCCCTATTTGAATAAGGGGAGGAATATGGAAAAGAGTTTGTGAATATTTATGGGAGGGAATGGCCATAAGTGGGAGAACTATGTAAAATAAAAAATACAAGAACATAATATTTTGTTGGGGTTTGAGCACTAAACCATGTTGATCCAAAAGGGGTATCTAGTGTCGAGATGGGATGTGCTTAGAATATTAGCGAAAATAGTGGTTAATTCTCTTTCCCTCTTCCATTGACTGGGGAATGGGCTGATACCCTAGGATTAGTGTCATCCTCTAGATCTATGATGGCTTCGCCAAATAGTTCATCTTACTGCGAGATTGTTAAAAAGAATCGCCTCCTTGCCTTCATTGGTAATATCCCTATAGCAATTAATACAAATGGGGGGAATGATGGTTGTCCTCTACTCAATCTTACACATAAGGGTATTTGGAAAGGGGGGTTAAAGCATTATTTCTATTCTATCAAAACACACAGTGTTAGGAAAGCAAAAATAAATGATTCTGACTCCAATTCCAACCTATCCATTTCTGTTGAGAAAAAGGACGGTCCTTCCTCCTCCAACTCTTGGGCTCTTAGAGATGTTAAAGCCCTAGCCATTGTTAAACAATGATAACACTCTCCCTAAATGTTCGTGGAGTGGGGGGGCTCCTGTTGGAGCAGGGTCCCGCAGCTACAGAAGAAGCTGCTAGTTTAGCGGATAGATAAGTTTTGGCGGAGAGAAGATAAGATAGAGCTACGACGCCGTAGCACGTTTCCAGCTACAGAGCAGAGCCGGAAACCATGACTTTTAAGATAGAGAAGTCAAGAAAGGCAACGGTACCTGAGCGGCCGAGAAAAGAGAGCTCACCCACTACATTGAAGGCAGCGGCGGAAGACAGGAGGGCTCAACGACCCTCATAAAGGAAAAGGAGCAACGAGGTTGAAGCATTGAAGACGAAGGACAAAAAAGCGAAGCGGTGCACAGTACCCATGATCAGCGCCGGGAAGCATGGAAGACTGCAGAGAGCTGTGGTGTGACGGAAAGCGGCTACCTCAAGTACAGATATGGCCGACTGTCACTAGTTAGGGTTTTGGGTTACTGTTGGGACAGGCCCACAGTGTTGTAATGGCAAGACCTCCGGGCTGCCTATAAAGGGATATATTTTGTATTGTAAAAGGGTTGGTTCGTTCAATTATTGGTTGTTTTTGTAGATTATTAGACTGTTGTAAAGGCCTAGCTCTGGTTCTGTTATTAGCGGTAGCAATCTTACTGTAACCAGTAGCTGGCTTATAGAGCATGCATGTAACGATCCGCAGGGATCGACAGAGAGGGAAGAGTATATTGTAGGAGAGCAATATAGAGAAGAAAAGAGATCTAAGAGAGAAGATATTGAGCTGCATATGCGGTGCAGCAGAACTGTGTTTTACCTTCCCCTGAGCTATAATAAAAACACAGTTCTGTGGACGTAACTTCCATCCTGGAGGTGAACCACGTTAAAATCAAGTGTTATGTGATTGGATTATGTGTTATGTTTACTTATGCATTTCTCAGTCATTTCATGGACTTTGTTTACAGTTTAATGAATGAATGCGTTAATCAGTTCACAGTAATATAGAAGGATCAACATAAGTCGAAGTCTTTGGCATGTTGTATGTGGTTCATTTATGCTTTGCGTAAAACAGTCACTAGTTGCAGTATTGAATAGCCTTGTATGTTAAGTCTTGCACGTCGACACGAGCAATGCTAAGTGCGCTAAGCCGTAGAGGTAGGATATCACAGAGAGGTGATACCGCAGGGGCAGAGGAGCTGCGGTGCGCAATACCGCAAGTTGAGGACTTAGTGTTGGGCAGGAGCTGCGTGTCGCACGGTGTGCGGCGAGGCGGTAAGGTTGGAGATATCGCGAGTCAGGGAAAGTGCGCAACGTAGAAAGGGACCGCACGACGGTATAAAGGAATATCTCGCGGCTAGAAGAGCTGCGAGACGAGGACATCACGTGATGCGAGCAGAAGGTCGCGCGACGCGCAGAGAAAGAGACCTCACAGCTAGGGGAGCTGCGAGTCACAAGTAGGATCGCCACAGAACTTGGTCCAGGACACCTGAGTCCTTGGCCAACCCATTAGAATCACTTCGGGTGAGACTTCAGGCCGCTTTGCGGTCTGTCGCCGAAAGGGCCAGTGAGCTAGGGGTGTTGTTGGTTGATTATAGTAAACCCGGGTCTGCCTAGACGACCAACAGCTCCACAAATCACTTGCCCTCAAATGAATAATTAAGAAAGAGCAGCTGAATATTTTTTTTTGCATTTTTTGCAGAAGACCATGCTGGTAGGGGAAAAAGTAAGGGATTTTTTCTCTAAAATTAAATAGAATTGGGTGGTGGTAACTATAAATGTAGTTGGTTAATCGGGTGGACTCTTTGTAGCTTGGGATCCAAAATCTACTAATTTTTCTTCTTATGCAATTCCTTTGGGCATTCTTTTATCAGGGAAATTACCTAGTTATCCTAAAAGTGTTAATCTAGTTAATGCCTATAGCCCATATAATGATAGAAGATGCTTCTAGGAATTATTTGTGGATAATGGCTACTTACAATGCAAAAATTTGATTATTGCAAATGATTTAAATCTAACATTATCATCTGCAGAAATATGGGGTCAAAATGTGAGGCGAGATTGTTTAAGTTTGAATTCTTCTCGAATATTTTATCTTCTGTAGGTTTAAAAGTTATCTATCCCATTCCCATTTATCCTACGTGAGGAATGGTCGAATTGGTTTAGAAGCTGTGTCTAAGTGTATTGGTAGGTTTCTAATTGTAGATCAACTTTTGGGAGCAATGTCCAGCTACATGTCATGGGTTGTTTCAAACTATACTTCAGATCATTTTCCAATTTGCTTAGAATTTGAGTTCGAAGACAATATATATAATTACCTATTTAAATTCAACTACTCTTCGTTGATGGAGGAGGATTTTAAAGTCATGGTTCGAAAGGAATGGTTGAGTTATGATGACGAAGTATATTCTTCGACCGCACACTCCTTTGTTCAGAAACTCATAAGGCTTAAACATGTTATAAACGACTGGGAAAGATAAAAGAAAAAATCTCTGAAAGCTGATATTGTGCGGATAGAAGCACAAATTCACTTCTTCTCGACTTCTAATTCTTTGGGTCTTCAATCTACACAAGATAAGAAGTTCTTGCTAGAACTGGAATTTGAAAGAATAAAGATCTTAAAAATTAAGGAGGGGACTAAAATTGTTTGTGATATGGGTCTCTTTAGGTGATCAAAACAATAAAAAAATTCATAAATTTTCCAATCATTGGAGGGTTCAAAACTCTATCTAGACGCTAAAGACTCGGGATGGTGTTCAGATTGGGGATTTAGAATCATTACAAAAATAAGCTATTAGACATTTTAGAGCTTTTTATCAGGAACAATCCAATCCTACTATACTTAAACAGATTAAAGTGATGAAAGAATTCCCTCGTTATTTCTTTGAGGAGGATGGATATATGATTTTGAAATTGGTTACCAAGGATGAGATCCTATCTATTCTAAAAGGATTCACAAAGTCAAAAATCCTAGGACCATATGGTTGGATGGTTGAGTTATATATGGAAGTTTTTCATATCACGGGTGATGAAATTCTCGATGTTGTTGAAGAATCTACAAAATTTAGTAAGGTTTCAAGGGCTATCAATGCAACTTTTATTTCCTTAATTCCGAAATTGTCAAATCCAAGCTCTTATGAATATTTTAGACCCATATATTTATGCAAATTAATTTATAAAATCATTTCCAAAGTAATTGCAAGAAGGATAAAACCAATTTTGTTAAAGAACATCTCTAAGGAGCAATTCGGTTTTTTAGACAATAGGTAGATCACATATACCATAGGTGTTTCTCAGGAGGTCTTTCACAACATCAAATCTAGAAATCTCAATGCCTTAATATTGCAATTGGACCTATCAAAGGCATACGACCGAGTAAGTTGGGTATTTCTTCATATTGGATTGCCATGGAAGGCCATTCAATGGATTATGGTTTGTGTTTCTTTTGTAAATTACTCGGTTATGATAAATGTCTACCCCACTGATTTCTTCAATGCTTTGAGAGGACTAAGACAAGGTTTCCCACTCTCGCCTTTATTATTCGTAATCATTATGGAGGGATTAAGTTGTTTAATTATTAAGTAAAAGGACGATGCCCGGATTAAAGGTATAAATATCTCAAAATTTCCCATCACACATCTTTATTTGTGGACAATGTGTTGCTTTGTGGCATTGGTTCTTTACTTGAATGGTAATCATATAAAGGAATTTTGGACATATTCTGTCACTCTATAGGTATGCATATTAACACTACAAAATCCTTGTTTTTAAAACATAATTTGAAGGATCATGTTGGTGCATAAATTCATAGAATATTTCCCTTTAAATTCAAAGAAATTGTTGAAGGCTCGAAGTACTTGGGTTATTATATTAATCCAAATGGTTATCAGACAAAGTATTGGCTTTGGTTGTTAAAACGTTTTGATAAAAGAATAAATCATTTGTGCTGTAGGTGGTTATCTGCAAGTGGAAGGCTTACGATGGCAAAGTCTGTGCTTGATAATTTATCAGTTTACTAGCTTTCTCTGAACAAAATTCCTAAATATTCTTCATTGCATTTGTCGCAAAATCTTCAACTTTATTTGGTTAGGTGCAAAGAACATCAAAAGTTCCACCTTGTGGAGTGGGAGCAACTTGCTCGCCCAAAACATTTGGGGGGATGGTCTTTGAAAAATATTTTTGTATTTTTCAAATGTTCTTCTAGCCAAAAAACTGTGGCGAACTATTTTTGGTGATAGTTTATGGAGTTGTGTTCTAAAATCTAAATATATATGGAATTTATCGATCATTCAGTGGATCAGATCTAAAGATAAGAAATCAAAAGGTGTCTCAAACATATGGGCAGGGTTCCTTTCTTCTTTGAAGACATTAGCTGATTGGTTGGCCAGGATTCCAGGCAATGGGCGTTCTATTTTAGTTGGTGAAGACCCTATTATGGGTGGCCCTCCAGTGTATCAACTTTCTTCAGAACTAATTTTATTCCTTTGCTTGAAGGGTTAATGTCCATATATCATTGTGCGGTTTTGTCTTCACATTCAATGATTTCCTCAAGGTGGATTATTGTAAATCAACTTGGTCTTCGAGGTAGTTTGGAAACATAATGCAATACATTTACTCAAGGTATATACAGAGGTAACATTCGCCTTGGGGAGGGGGACGACTCTATATGTTGGTCATAGAATATTAAAACATGTATCATATCTGCTCGCTGGGCCTATGAAGCTATCACTTCTTCTTTCTCTTCACTTAATAATTGGTGGCACTCTACTTGTTTGAGATGGATTATTCCTCACAAAGTCAAGATATTTATATGGCTAGCATTGGAAAATAAAATTCTCTCATGGGATAATTTGTTGTGCTGTGGTTTTCATGGACCAAATATCTGCCATCTTTGCTTTGCGGGCTCAAAATCAATGTTTAATCTATTTATCTCATGTTAATTTGTGAAACAGGTTTGGGCCTCTATATTTTCTTTTTCCAAGATTCATTTTGGTTTGTCTAGTTCCTCCTTTGCAAAATGTTTACAAGTTTGGTTCATATTGTGGCCAAAGTGGGGCGAGCTAGCTCTTTTAGCTATTTGGTCTATTTGGGAGGCTAGGAACATTTTTGTTTTTTAAACATATCTCCTTCCATCGATCGGATAGTTAGCACTGGAACTTCATCTGTTTTGGAGCATAAAGGATGTTAGATCGATCATACTCTTCACAACAAGCACCCCCCCCATCCATCTCCATGTATTCCACATAGTGTTTGGGCCCAGTTTGATGGAGCTTCTCAGGGTGATGGATCTCGTTGTGATGTTGGTGTTGTCATTCATCTAGATGAGGACTGCTCTATTAATGTTTGGCTCAATTGTGGTCCAGGTACAAATAATAAAGGTGAGTATTTGGGTTATGGTTGGCTTTATCCTTTGCTAAGACTCGAGGCTACATATTACAACATATTGTTGGGGACTCTTATATTATTATCAACTGGGCAAATGAGCGGGCTGATATTAATTCTTTGCACCTTTGGTCATGGTTCCTGGAAGTGAGATCCATGCTTAATGCATCCTCTCATATCTCTCTTGCACATATCTTTCGTGAGCTAAACCATTCGACAGATGCTCTATCTTATAGGGGATTGGATTCTCTTGAGGGCACCATTTTTCTGGAATTTTGGCGTGGTGGTTCCATAGTCTTAGAGGACCGCTTGGGTCTTTCTTAACTATTCCTTTTGGTCGACTTGTCTCCTAACTTGTTTGGTGATTTCGACACTCTTTTGTTTTGGTGGTTGTACTTTTTTAGACTTCATACTATGTCTTGATAGCTTGCTTATTCTCGATTCTGGTTTCTTGGCTCTTGTACTTTATCAGCTTTGCTTTGGTGTGAGACTACTTTGTGTCCATGGATGAGGTCTCCAACCTGCTTATATATATACTTTTGATAATTAAAAATATAACTTTTTTCTTAAAAAAATACAAGAACACATAACTATAACTTTACGTAAAACAAATAAAGGGAAAACAAAAATGCAAGTACGGACTCTAGGGAAAAAACTTAAAATGTTAGTTTATTTATGATGTGAGAGATTGTATCAATCATGGATATGAAGATGCCACTTTTAAAAAAGTGTGGTCAGTTTTGTCTTCTTATGTTTGTTGCAACTAAATTCACATTGTTTGTTTGTTTGTTTAGAAGACATTTTCGTACTACTGGATTTCCATGCCCATTGTCATTCATTTAGTGGACTGCCACCGAATAAAGCAAGGCATAAGCATGAGTGATTTTCATATAAAAATATAAAAATTATCTCTCTGTTTTGATCAGTACTAAGAAAAAAATTAACATAGTTAAGATAAGAACGAACTCGCATGAGCTCCATAGTGAAACTGGTCGTTGGACAGTCCCTAAAACACCATGGGTAGAGAGGATCTGCCACCTTTGTGAGAGCAAGAACATTGAAGATGAAAATCACTTCCTCTTAGAGTGCCCTGCATACACCCACATTAGATCCCAGTTTCATAATCTTTGTTGTAATACCGACTTTCCTAGCCTTTTAGCATGTCAAAATTATAGTAAGCTCGGGACGCTTCTTTCCAAGCTCTTTGAGCATAGAAATATAACTTTAAAGCAAACTAATTAATTCTCTTTTTTAGGTCCGATAGACCAAATTTAGTCTCAGGGGACGTTAACCATCATCATCATCATCATCATCATAAAAATTAATAATAGAATGCGATTTGCTTCTAAACGAACGTAATGTTATCCTTAAAAAAAATCCATCATTTAGATTTTTTATATAAAATAATAGTAAGTAATAAAAAATACCTTTTTCATTTATAATATCTTAAATTTCAATTAAAAGTAAAATTAAATTATTATTATTAATATATTAAATATTTTATTTTATTTTAATACATAATACTTTGTAATAAACAATTTAGTCATCAAAATTCATTCCTGTGGATAAAACCAAAAGACACATGCACATCATACCAAATATAAATTTATTGGTTTTGAAAAGATTATATTTCAAGAAACACATGCACACTATACGAAGCTACTAATTTATTTGTTTCGGAAAGAGCGCCTTTTTTAAAAGAAAGAAAAAAATTGAGTACATTAAGGATATACCTATCGGATTCTGTAGGTATAATTAGACATGTCAAATAATCCATTCTAAACTATATTATAACATTTAAAATATTGGAATCATTTAAATTGATTTATTAAATTATATATTAAAATTAATGAATATACACAGTTTATATTTTAATTATTTAAATTGATTTACTAAATTATATATTAAAAATAAATAATATACAAAGTTTCAAAAAAAAAATATGAAGTAAAGTTTAATTTCAATCTATTTTAAAAGATTAGAGTAATCGGTAATGAAGAATTGAGATAAGAAGTTATAAATGAAAATTTATGAGTTCAATTATCTTGTTAATATTTACTTAAAAACAAAAAAAATAAATTTCAACATGATACAAAACATGGGATATTGAGTATCTTAGGTTATTAAAAGAAGTTGAAAATACTTTTATATGCTTTAGAGAAAAAACACAACAATAATAAAAAATATAAGTATCTTGAAGTATTTTTTAATAGGAAATATGCCAACACCTATTATTCCGAGAATCAAGGTATGACCATAGATTACATAATCCACTAATCATTACATAGGGGGCTCAACAAGAGCATCATGTCACTTACAAAAATTATTATTATTCCGGAGAATCAAAGTATGGCCACATATTACATAATCCAATACTCTTTTCAGTCGAAAAAAACCAGTTCTTTGTTATTCATTGAATCAAAAGAACCTTGTACATCATCAGTGAACATTACAGACCCCCCTGGGCCAACAGATCAAATATAATATCATTACATAGCAGTTCATACAATACTTAATAAAAAAGAGCCAGTAGTATATACCAGAGGAAACACAAAGCATCTGGGTATCAATACCACAAGAATCCTCTCATAAGTGAGCAATAATAATATTAGTCAAATATGTCCCTAAGGAATATAACAAGAGCCCAGATACCTTATCCAAGCAGGGAAGCGACTCTTGTATATCCTGTAATAGCTGCTCAACAAAACCTGATATAGCTCAAAGAATCCACGAGATAAAAACTGAAATAGAATGAGCATATTCTAAAATAGCTGTAAAGAGTCTTCCCCTATAATCTCATCATCATATGATTCAGTAAGTAAGAGATGGCCAGGAGCTAGGTGCAACCCCTCCTTGGATAAGATGTCTGTCCTCTTGTTATGTTCCCTATAGACATGATTGAAATCCACCCAGGTGAAAGAGGACATAAGAAATCTGGTGTTGTAGCACCAAGCCTCAAGATTCACCATGTCCAGGGTGGATTCCTTTTTTGCCCAATTTATAATCACAGTGGAGTCACCAAAGATATGTAGGTAAGGCAACCCGATATCCTTGGCGACCCGTAATGAAGCCCAGAGTGCTAAGAGTTCTGCTCTAGTATTCGTGCTGCTTCCACATCCAAGTTTAAAGTCAAACAAATGATGTTCATTCAACCAAATACAAAAACCTGCTCCACCAGTACTTTTAGCAGCAGCTCCATCAAAGAAGATCCTAGGGTAATTTGAAACAGGAGGCTTCCCTATGTTCCTGATTTTATTCCTGTACTTCATAACAGGTTTGTATGTATTCACCTCATCAATGATTACATGTAAGAGGCCAGCTATCAAGGGATGTCGATCCAATAACAAGCAATTCCTAGCCTTCCAAATGTTCCAAGTAAGAAAAAGAGGCAGATACCTAAAGGCTCCATCCTTAGAAACCCAGTTGGAAAGATTTTCCATGAAAGTAGGGGCATTCCAATGAATATTCACTTTAAACAAACTGTTAAGTCCCAATATCATCTTCTTCAAAAAAAGACAGCCAACAAAAAGATGGTCTACAGATTCAGCTTCTTCATTACAAAGACAACACCTATTTGGACCGTACCAGCCTTTCTTGCACAGAATATCTTAGGTATTAATTTTCTTATTACACGTGAGCCAGATAAAGCACTTAAGCTTGTGGGGAATATTAAATTGCCAAATCTTCAGGATGATATCTTCTCCATAATTGTACAATGATTTAAAACAATAAGATCATAAGCTTTTTTTGCAGTCACCAATCCCTGCTGTTCATCATACATCCAAAGCAGTTTATCCTTAGCATTCCCAATCCTAATACCCCCATGAGTTAGGCCCTTAACATAAGAGCACCAATGTGCAACCCATTCACCACCCAACAACAGATCCGTGGCAGAGTACCACTTGGGTCCTTCAGAGCCACACACTTCCAAATTTTGCGCCTGAGCAAGAAAAGAGATCCCCAGATCATTAAGATAATCTCTGAGATTCTTAGATAGAAGATGCAGGGAGTTAAGCCCAGCAATAGGGTCAACCCCCACCTTGATCTTTAATCCATTTCCCACCCTCCATCCCAGATGACAGGTAATCCACCCAATACACATTACATAGAGGCTTAACAAAAGCATCATGTCTCTTACAAAAAATGAACCTAGATATAAATGATAACAATCATTCCTTCCAACTACTCAAACTACATCCAACAAACATATCTTATATATCTTAAAATTATTATAAAAATTTGAAACCACTCTTATATATTTTGAAATAAAAACTTAACTCTATTAACTAAAAAAGATTTTCTTTTAAAATAAAATTTAATGACTCAAAACTCATAATCATCTAACTGAATTGAAAATTTTCCCTACGATAAACTCAAAACTCATAAACATCTAACTGATTGAAAATCTTGACTACCAATTTACCCACTTAATGGATAAATTTTAACACTTTCTTATAAACAACTTTAAAAGATTTATAAAATATAATTTCTTTGTTGCTGCAATAGTGACTATTTAGGCATAAAATAATAATTATAATAAAAGTGGTCATAAAATGATATAAAGCCTGCATGGGAGCATGTGCATTTGTAACGTCAACCAGGGATGTAGGTGGCCCCAACCAGTTGGAGAATAAGGAAGTATATAAGTGGGTATATACGGCCATGGTGGGAGAAATGTGTAAAAAGGCGAGAATGCATAAAGAGACCTAAAAGGCAAGAATACATAAGAGACCTATCAACATTGATTAGCATTCCCTATATTGATAAAAAGAAAAATATGAACATTCTTCCCTATTCCTTAGTATAATTTTTTAAATAGGTATATGGGACGCTCAAAAGTAAAGTGGTTGATGGAAAGGTAGAATATGGCATATGTGGTTAATAAAAAAAATATCCAAAAATATTACAACTAGCAATTGCTCCAAGAAGGTGCAATAATACACCTATAGGTAGGAGGGTTGGGAGGCAAAGAATGTTGAAAAGGAGAACTAAAAAGGAGTTGGTGTGGACCTAATATTATACCTTGAGGAAATCAACTGCAAGCTTTTACAGGGAAGGGAAAGAAGATCCAACTGTAAAAATCCCTTTTAGGATAACACTAATAGTTACATGAATTATCATATCACAAATAAGCAAATCTAAGTCAAATTTAATATACCATATCATAATCAAATTTCTTTGAGTAATATATTAACCGACCGTGTCTGGAAGTATTAACCGACTATGAGTTGTATGAAAAGTTATTAATAATAAAACGACCTACCTTTGAGTAATATAAAGCTAGGTTCCTAGCAAGAGGATTCTCTCAGAAATAGTGAGTACCACTGTCGAGACTGGAACTGGATGAGCCAAAAGTTAGGCCAAATGCTCTCGCCAACTCATTATTTTCTAAATCTTCTCATCCTGCAAAATCCATCCTCAAATAGAGCTCTTATATTTTCCCTTTAGTTCATACATCAAACGCTTCGATTCTAAAACCATTCCCTATGTCGAGGGTGAAATGCTTCCATATGCCCGAGCCCTCATGATACCTCTCTAGACGCATGCCCTTTCCCTCGGATTAGGAACTGTACGAGTTGATAATACACTTGGGGCATATGCATAACGTAACAAAGCGCACAAATAACAGAGTGCTCAGAAAATCCAGACTTGCAAAACACACAAGCAAAATTGTTGTCAACGCCCTATTCATTCTTCTTATTTGTCTACTACCTTTCCACTGTTTGGTTTCTCTTTTCCTCTAAGAGTTTATTGTCTCCTTGCTAACTTTTCTTTAGTCCTCAATGTAAGTTGATACACCTCATCTATTCAACTAAACTCGATCATACAAATCAATGTTGCAAACATCGACGCAGCGAAAAAATTGGCATGGTCCAAGAAACATTGTTTCGAGATATCTCAACAAAACATCAACAAACATCGACAAAAAATTGGCAAACTTAAAAAATACAAAAAATATTCATTTTTTCAATTTTTTAAACATCTAAGGCAACAATAACATCAAGTAAACACATTTCCACACGAATATGGAAAGAAAAACGATATATAAGATATATAATGTCTAGAGATACATCACACATCAAAAATGAACCGTGTCCTGAATCCCGAGTCATCAAAAATATAACAAATGTATCGCATGATCATCATCATGACTCATGAGTCATCTACAATGAAATAAAGTAAATAAACTATCGGTTCCCTCTACCCCTTTTACCGGAAAAGGTTATCTCTATGGAAATGGCCCTTTATCTAGAACTATAAGTAGGTGCCCTTGTGATCCGGATTTATGCAAGAACACAACATAATACACAAATAACCATAGAAACAAATATGCAGTGGAAATAACACTTAATTTAATTAATCAATAACTGAAACTTGTTTACATACAGAATGGAAATAAACTAGCTAGAGTGCTGGTAGCTTATCTCTGAGAAGAGATGTGGCGGCTACATGCCTCTGAACTCTGTGTTACAATGAGGCTCGAAGGCCTATATATTATTGAGAAATAATGGAAACCCTACACATCCAAAAACCTAACCCTAGGAGGTGAAACACCAGAATGTGGGCCCCGTTGGGTAACTTGGTACATCAATTTCCCAGGGTCGTAATTTTAGCATACTACCTCCGTTTAACGCGCATGATACATCATTAGAAAGATTTGTTTAAGGACTACATCCATAAATGGCAAATATCAAGTCCAAAACAGACTCATATTTTCCCAACCATTCGATGCCGAAAAAACCTCGTTTAGGGCCTCAAAACGGCTCCGGAAGTTTAGGACCCGAAAACTGCCAAAAATAGTAAATTGTGCTACAATTAAGGAAACTAGAAAACTGAAAGAAACAATGGTGGAGGTCCAAGAGGAATAGGTGGGTGGCCACCAATATCCTCCTAGATCATCTTGAGGCTTATGGGCCTCGTACTAGACTCTAACGTCCTCTATAAGAAGACCTTGCAAAATGATGTCCTTTAGAAATGGGAGAAGGTGGTTGAAACCAATGCCCTGAAGAAGAAGAAGAAGAAGGTTGAGGAGGTAGTCCTCCTCCTTCTCCTCTACCATTACCAGTGTTACCACCGAGTCTATCTCCCTCTAACTCTGTCTGTGGCACACTCCCAGACTCATTATAAAACTCCTCTATAGATGGAACATCCTCATCTAGAGCCTTTGTATCATCACCATGATCACTATCAGTATCATGATTAGCCTTTAGTGAATCAAGGGCTAATTCCATATCAGGCTCCTCAGACTCCACACTCCATGCACTGGTGGTGTCAATCCCATCCAATGAAATGGTCATCATGTCAACATTTCTCTCATACTGCTTCACCCACAACCTGAGATTGTAGTGGACGTAGATGAAATCATTAAGGCATTGGGTATCCAACCTATAGGAGGATCATAAATATAAAATACTAAATAGTAAATTTATAAAATATAATACATAAATTAGAAGGTAAAGTGGCATAAAATTATAAATTAGAATTTAATAATTTATAATGTATTTGAAATTCTCTAACCCGTTGCATTTTGTGGAGTGTACTTTTTCAAATACACTCCAGTTGCACTCATAATCAGAATAGATGCATGTCTGGTTGAGCACCCGAATGGAAAGCCTCTGTAGAATAAGTATGTAGACGCCATATTTTTCCCACCATGCATCTACAAAGAATTAAAGAAACACAAGAAACGACAATAAATTTTTAAACAAAGAATTAGAAAGAGAAAATGAAATTTGAAACTTGAAAGTTGAAACAAGGTGAAGCTTACTTGGCATTAGGTTGGTCTTGTCATTTATTGTTATATCAAACCCAAATAATCCCATGGCTCTCTTATACATTTCCAACTCTTGGAAAAGCTATCTATGCTCATCTGCACTAGGCACTGTCCTCTGGACACACTTGTAGAATCCAGACATAACCTCTCTGTGAAATCTAAAACCATAGGAGTAAGCAAAATGCATGGTTGAGGTATAACCCTACAACATGAATGGGGCGATGGATGTTGATGTATATGTAACTTCGGAATGTATTCTTATATGTATTTTATATATTGTAACTCGATGTTTATTCCGGGATGATTCTATTATGTATTTGAGTCATATTGTCTTACCCCGATGTTCCGATCGGGAGGATTATTAATGTAAACAAGTCTTGTCAAGTCATTAGGTAAGTCCCCACAGTTTCGGGGCACTTGAGTTATTATACACTACTTAAGGTGTAGGCTCGAGTACTAATTGTTAGGTTGAGCCTACGTGTGAAAATGCAATTCAAGTGAACAAATGAATATAAATAGAGAGTGAGAGTCTCTCTATTTATCACTTGTGAATTACATCACTTGCTCTCTCAAGTGTGGCGCACCTTTGGAGAAGGAAATACTT
>LPNX010688712.1:196857-315288 GCA_001517045.1 Pseudotsuga menziesii
GGAGTGTGTCGTTCCATCGTGCATCAATCACCCCACATATCATATGTTATCTCTCTTGCCCCTGATCTCCCTTGTCCTCATTATAGGCACAGATGGATTATTTGGCCCTATACATGGCCTCATATAGGTATCCCATTACGGGATTCTCTCCATCAACCAAGCGGAGAACCTTTACCAAAGGTTCAATGATGGTGCACGCTACTTCGTCACATTTCAAAAGCTCTTGTCATATGTAACTAGCGTGAATGTGGCTTGCCCCTCTGGTTTAGTGCTAAATGATAAAGCACACCACTCACGTGAAAGGAACACACCTGCAAGTCCCGCATAGAACTCATGAGAGAGACTGAAGTGAAATAAAGCCAGTGGTAAAGCATGTGATGGAAGGATGCACCAAATCTTTGTCACCTGTGAACCTTCTCATCAAGCTAAACACCTCTACATGATTGTTTATGAATTTTGTGATGCTTTGCGCTAAATCAATGGTATCCTTTATCCAATCAATCTTTCCTAATTCCTCTAAGATCAAATCAAGGCAATGGACGACACAAGGAGTCCATAATAGTGCAGGATACCTAACCATGAGAATCCTACCAACAACCACATAATTTGCAGCGTTGTCCATTATGACTTGGACAACACGCTGCAACCTAATCTCTTGGATCAACTCATCCAACAAGCCATGTAGTAAAGCTACATCTTTGATAATATGTGTGGATACATCCACAGATCTCATAAACATAGTCCATCGCAGTATTGCATCTTGTTAAGTCCCATGATTTTCGAAGCTCCTCCAACCTATGAGTGCAATCGACCTTTTCATCTTGAAGGATGGGTGCTCTCAACTCCTCATAACAAGGGGTCTTAAACCTCGGTCCAACAATAGAAGTTGCCTCAAACATGGACACATAAAATGGGTTCTTTGGAAATTTGAATGGAATAGCACTCCATAGCAAGCATCAACCAAAAAGTTTGTTTTCTCTTGATTTCTCCTTTACTTTCACCATGGAATTTATAGAAGGTTGTCCACCAAGTGTGCATCTTGGCATAAATTAAGGCGATGTTGCCAAAGGAGAAGGAATTGTGGACTATTGTGTGGAGTAGGTATCGGTATACATACTCGTCCCACTCACCCACACTTCCACTATGAACTTGGATCTTGTAGCTATTTGATTTCTCATGGCCTCCTTCTATTGTTTCTTTAGCCCAATGCCCTCAATTGCTTGTGTGGCCTTAGCAATGAGTTTCGGGGTACGGTTTGGTTGTAAGGACCCACATTATGCCCTGATATTTGTGCAAGGTGGTATTTCAATTTACTTATCCCACCTGTCATTCTCTTCCAAAATAGATTGCAAGTGAGAATCTGCCAATTCTGAGTGGGTCAATGGGTGTGCCCCACTCCCAAAATGGATCCAAAGTCTTAAACATCTTGTATATGGAAAAAATGAAGTTTGAACCTATGGAAAGAAAAAACATTTTTAGCATATGTGATTGATGGAATTGTAAAAAACAACAAGAAATCAAAGATACATTGGGCATTCAAACTTTGATTTGATGAGAGAAAATAAATGGAAATTTTTGTGAGGATTTATAAGGACTTAGGGCAAGAAAAAATGAAAAAACATTTGTTTGGCATGCATAAGTACTGTAAATATCATAAAAAGTGCAAAAATATTGTTTAGGAGCCTTTAAAAATTAGTTGTGAAGATGGAGAAGTCATTGCCAATGCAAACCAACAAGAATCCCTCTTGGAATAATGAGAAATGATGGGAAAATATTTGTACATACCTTCAGCTATGATAACTGTGGAAAAAACTCCAAATGGCCCTTAAGGTCCAATCTTCAAATTTTGATCCTTGATGGCGAAGGAAATGATGCCTAAAATCGTCCTTAAGCAAATATGAAGTGTTCTTGGTCTCCTTATCTCTCCTCTCTGTCTCTGTAGTGTCTAAATGAGCAAAAATACAATAAAAAAAACTCTCCTCTCAGTCTTCGTAGTGTCTAAATGATAAAAAAGACAATAAAAAAACGACTTAAAACCCCTCTTTTTTGTCCCTTTCCGCGTGGATCGATTTTTTGCGTCGACTCGCAATTTTCCTTGAAAATATTGAAATTTCTCGGACATCGGCGATTTCTTAGCCGATGTTGGTGACACTAATATAAATCTCGTCTTGAATGGTTGGCCTCATGCCACTCACGTATCTAGCAACTGACTCAAGACCTTCTCGTTTTGTGTTGACCTTATAGACAATTTATAAATTTGTTTGTATACTCTTTGATGAGCATCTTCTTTGTTTTAAATTCAGCAACCTACGTAACAAATTCGATTCAAAATCAAAGGAAAATATACTTATTTTCAACTTGGCCACCACCCTACACCAATTATTGATCTTTTCTGTTTGTTGTGCTTGCTGATCTAACTACAACTTCTCCCACCATAGAGAGGCATGTCCTTTCAACTTTGTGCATGCAAATCACACTACTTTGGTGTCTTCTATTCATTCAAACTCAAATAATTTCTCCATTTCACCTATCCAATCAATTAGCACATATGGATTTAGGTTTCTCAAGTATGTTGGGGTATGCATTCTAGATCCTCCTTTCAAACTGAAGATAGCTCCTATTATCCAGTCTTTAGGGTTTCAAGCTCCTTCCAATATCACGTATTCTCCTACTTCACCTATGCTATCATCAATGTCATAATTTGATCTGGTTGTTGTTCTCCTTTTTTGAGAAGCTTCCATAGAGTCTAACCTCATTGTTATGGCTTTCAACATTTCCATAATGTCTTCATTCCTTCTAACTCTCTACCCCAATTGAGATTCATTCCTCCGCATGCCATACCCTTCTCTCTTTCCTGCAACACACTTTGTAGATCTGGACAACACCTTCTTGTTCATAATGTTGGAGCTACCTCTCACCCTAAACAACTCTACCCGAAAACCTCATTGGTTGGAGTTGTCCTTACCGCACGTTCACCCTGCTCTGATACCACTCTTGCTTGGGAATCTTGAACCTGTAGGTCAGAGTGCACAACAAAAAGAAACCGCATCCTTACTGAAACAAGGTAAACAACGATAGGAGCACAACTCTGATGATTCCATAGGCAATCTATACTGCAAGTTCTAGGTTCTACACACCATATAACCAACATCACAGGCTTCATTTAATATCAAGCTCATCCAAAGTATTCAGTGCACTAACAAATAATTAACCTCATCATGTGCAAGTTATCAAGAATATCAACAAAACAGTGTCTACAATTAAAGCAGTTCAGAACTCTTATTAGTGTCACTTGACAGGTTTAGTAATTCTGTCCTTTACTACAACCTTAACATTCTAACATTACCAGGCTTGTTAGCTCTGTGCCTGAATCCACATGCTCTTACAACAATGACAATGACAATCATACATGAATCAAGCTCCATGGGTTGTTATCTACAACATAATCACAGTGATAGGGAGTGAATGATTCCCTTAATAGAACAAACATGTTTACAACCAAGATCAAGCTTCAGGGCTTGCTTCTTTCCCCACGGGAATGTAGTAATAGTCTACCAAGGGCTACATACCAGCAAAATCTTATTCCATTGTTTCTGTCAACTTCACCTAAGTTCTCTTTCCACTATCGAGCTCCACCTGGATTCCTGATGCAGCTATAACCACGTTATAAACTATAACTAAGCTCCCAATGGAAATAGTTGCTCCTTTTATAGGCCCTAAGACTTCGTAAAAACTACTAATCAAAGTTGACCCTATTAACTGGGTCCACTTCTCCACAATTACCAGTTGCCATGTGGAGTCTCACCAACAGCTCCTGGGCAAACTAAACAAAACAAAAACAAACAAAAATGGAAATATTTTATTGCCAGCTACCTCAAGATGCTCCTACACTAATAAAGTTTCATGTATTGAACTGAAGCAAATATCAAGCTGCATGACAGGAGAAACTTAAAAAGGTAAAACACGATGATCAAAGAAAACTAAGATAACATTCAAACACTTATATTTGACAAAGAGAAAACATATAAGATCTAGCTATTAGTTACAGTCTTATATATATGAACACCAAACTTTTTAGATACTTAAAATCCAATGCTAACAATAACAGCTTTTGGAATCTATCAATGCCACGCGTTTTCAACTAAAGCTTCAAAAGACCATAATTTCGTCTCATTCCTCTATTGGGTTAAATCATACAAATGTAGCATATTAGAAAATCCAAAAATCCAAATCTTAACGTCAAAAATTGTGAATGCCCATATGGAAAATTGTTGGAGCACAACAATCTCTTGAAGATGTATTTGCTGCGGAATTAAAATATTTGACATTTAGTACTCTCTCCATTTCTACAATATTGAATCCTGACAACCCTTTCATTTTGAATCACCAAGGTGGGCTAAAAGTGAAATTTTCATATGAGGGCCTCCATTCTTGACCAATCTAATTTTTTTTGTCTAAATAGTTTCAACTTTCAGATCTCAGAGCTGAAAATCACAGGAGATGGAAACCAATGTTCAGAATAGCTCTACTTGTTCATTGGTTTCGAAATTCACATCTTGACCTTTTGACGGAGCTGTCTCATTTTCACAAATATGGTTTTCCAAATTCCATCTGTTATTGTGAGTCCATTTAGAAAAATAATTGGCTTATTGCCATTGGTTATGGAAAATGATAAGTGATAAGATTCTTTCAGAGCAAAATCCAAGCATGGAGATGGTTAAGTAAAAATAAGAGTAATAGTGGTTAAACTCATAATCCAAGTGCCCATATGGCTGATGGAAAACACAAAGGAGAAATGATGCACTTGTAATATAACACCAATCTAATATTTCAGGTAGTATACTCACTAGTTTCCATATGGAAATTAGGCTTGAGCATAGATGAGGCTTACCAATTGGTAATTGGATACATGTGTACTTAGAAATGAACAATATCTCATAATCATAAGGCAGTAATCTAAGGTTGGAAGAGTATGTCTTGTTTGTCATTCCATTTTTTCCTCTTAAGTGCATATTGCACTAATGTCTTCTAGACATGCTAAATGGAATGGAACTTATCAGAAACTCACATGGTAACTTAAAGTCTCTAATAAAGGCTGCAGGCTTGCTCCCAATCCCCATACTGTATTTTCTCATAGTATATTAATGCGTTTGAATAAGGCCCGCATGTAGGCTTGCTCCCTGTCCCCAAAAAGTATTTTCTCTCCACTCACAATTCCCTGGGCATAAGTACCAACAACTACACCTGCTAACATTGCTTCCCATCCTGTTCAATCTGCATACCACCCTCTCCATATCTCAATGTTTCCTGCACACACCCCTTCTCACACCGCTCTCTCCATTCATCCTCTTAGTGCACACCTCAAATATTCATACCAAATGGATTATAAATAGGCACTCCTTTGGATTTTTCCCTCATCTCAGTGATCTATAAGGTTGTTATGGCATGCTTCATGTTTATTCCTTTCATTCTACGTTTACTGTAAGAAAGGATAAATCAAGGTGCAATTGAGAAAGGTTTTGGAGTAGTCCGGATGACATAGAGAATGTATCCTTAAATACCAAAATATAAGCCTATTAGTCCCTCCCAACATCTGGTGCAAGTACCTTCAATTTACTATGTGGTTTAACAATGGTCAGTTTAACAAGGGTCAATAAAGCAAAACTTTTTGGTAATATTGCATTCAAGGAGATCCTAGACATTCCCTAAGCTAAAATTCATCCATATAAACTTGTTGAGCTAAGTTAGAGGAAGCCCAAAATACATCTTGATAGTATACTTATCAATTTTTGGAAAAAATATATTTTAATATAGATGAAAATGTCCATAAAATATTAGAACATCGGAAAACATGCAAAGTATAAAGACAAAATTTAAGTATTCATCTATGGATTTCCACTCCAAATCTTCCCACTTGCCATACAAAAGCATTATCCATTCAGTAAATAAAATATTCCCCCAAAAAAGATATGGAATATTTACATTTCATCTTTCAGGCCAGTTTTGAGCAAGTTTCAAGTGAAATACACGTGAAACATAACTTTTCTGGAAACTGTTGTAAAATGTCAGGTGGGGACCAATTCTGGTGATCAAGTGAAGAGAAAGTATTCCAAAAGGTTAGAACTCCATAGCGACTAGCAATAGACAAATCACATATCAATGTAATAGATTTTTTGTAGTTTTCTTTGAAAACACATAGGGTGCCGTCATTCTTCAAGTAGGACAAGCATTTCTCAAAATGAAATATATAAAGTTATAAACCCTATTAATGTAAATCTAAAAGCCCTGCTATGACTAATTACAACATATTATATAAACATGACCCAAAAAAATGGAAATTGGAGAAGCTCGAGCAATTCATTCAAATTCACCTTAGATTTCCTAGCTGAAACGTTTTCAAACCACATAGTGAAGAGAAGCATACAAACTTCTTGTCAATCTACTAGATTCTTTCAAGATCTTGAAAAAATGAAAAGATGACATTTTCCTGCTGGAAGGAGCATGGTTTCGAAAAAGGAAATGTGCAGAAGGTATAAAATAATAACTATGAATCCAAAAAAAATGACATTAGTACTTGCATATGGTAATATTAACGGTGCTAATGTCAAAGCCTTGTGGGCCTTCTCTGGCTTGTGTTTGTTATCTAAGTGGTGTACATAACTGCAAGTTATTAATGCAATTGCATATCCTCATGGTGAGATTTCGTTCCAGGCTAACAAACTTAGTCTTACTCTACTATTTGTCTTACGTGCTAAAGGAAACTTGAAATCTCTGGAACATAAAAGATTTTTTTCATGCTTCTAAAAATTTTCTAACTCTAACATTGCGAGTCAAAACAAATCTTTGCCTTCTGATTGACTGGAGCCCATAATTTGTTTCAATAAACATTGAGGCCCTTTTCTGCTAAAGATTGGCATGACTTTGAAACAAAATAGGATATGCATTTTACTTGCTATTAGTAACTAATTGTTTGTGAAGTGTACTACATAACATCGCCACAACATAGAAGAAAAGGATAGGCGCATTATGGTCGAAGGTTAGAAAGTAAAGGTGAAATATACACAGTCCCTCCTGATTTTAGTAGGACATATGGAAGCATAATAATACAGGAGGCTTAATTGATGCCTTTATGAACATTTCTTTGTGTTGAAGCCAAAGGCAGTCACTTATTACCTTTTCTAATGAATCTAAGCCCTTCTCTTCAATAGTTTTTTAACTGCAAATGGTGGATCAAATTTCTATGAAAAGTAGTTGCACAAGGTATCAGAGTAATCTTTGATAAATTTAGAATCCTTTACGCTTATAATTCGGAAATATCATCCATCACTTCTCTTGTATATATATGTCTGCTCAGTGCTCGCTTTGCCACTGAGCACAGAATGATCCTTGACTAGGATGGAGCCCTGTGCATTCTGAGAATTCTTCAAAGAACTGAATGAACTGCCACTAGGGAAGACATTGGCTACATCCCTATTGAAAGCATGAGAAATGTTTGTAATAGAAAGATACATACCATTCTCCTTATCGAAGGAAGCAGAGTATATATAGAGAGGATATGATCTCAAAACGGTTTCAGATAATACTGATTCCAAAGGCATCTCCACTGTCACTTTCTCAATTGTTTCAATTTTTAGTTTCACAATTTTAGTACCAACCTTGTGTTCAAAAGTGACAAGATTAGAGTAATTGAATATTTGAAAAACATGAGTTGTAAAGTTCCATTGTGTTGATTTAACTCACCCAGAATATGAAATCGTTATTTCACCATATGTTCTAAAGAACCCATCCAAACCCTCAAAGTTTGAAACTAGAGAAAGGCTAAAAGTAGGTGCTTTATAATCCACCAACATTCCTAGTGTCTACACACTAACTTTATCCAACTACAGGTGCAAATTTGCATCCACAAACCAAGTGGCAATACCATCCATTACACTAAGGCAAAAAGTGTGATACTTTCCATCCAACAACTTCCCAAGAAAAGGGGTTACCTCAAGGTCGTATGCAGGCAGATCGAAAGCTCTGATGCCCACAATAGGTTCCTAGAACAAAGGGTTGGTTCCCCCTGTAAACACAATAGGAAAAGGCCACACAACACCCACAACAACCCCATCTATGAAATTAACTACTTCCCTAAAAGCCCCATTGCCACTGGGGGTGGTCAGGCTATTGGCCTCTATGTAAGCATCTAGGGGGTTTGAGTACCAAAATTCATCATTCACATGGGATAACACATAAATTTCAACAACATCCCTATAGGAATTTGATGGTACCAGCAATTTCTGTGACTGAATATCAGATGCATTCTGTAACCAAAACCAATGACGCCCATTGTTAGGTGAGGATTTTGAAATTGGGAGGATCAGATCTGCTGGTGCGGTGTATTTGGGAAATTGGGCATCATGGTTTGCAAAAAAATGGAAACTGATGGTGACATGGTAAATACCAGTAAAAGTGCCATCAACCAAATTTTCCAACATTACAACTAGAGTCTGGGGCTTACTAAGTAATGTAGAATACCTGGTTATGTCCTTGTTGACCTCCCATGATTTGTCTGCTTCAGTAGGTTCAGTTGTGCTTGTTCTAAGGATCTCAACGCCACTCAGCCAAACACCTATAATTCTTTCATATTGTTCCCCTTTACAGGCAGCCCTCCATGGGAGGACTGCTTTCTCCCAGTTATTGGAGCATTTTGCAAGTGGGTTGTAGGACACTTTGACAGGAGGTTTTCCATAAGTGTTGCCGAAATCATACAATACGCATTAGAACTAGTAGACATAGTGAACAACCAATGGACACCAGAGCGCGAAGACACGATAGACAAAAAAAATGCATAAATAAACGTGGCCACATTTTATTGCACAGATAAATGGCGGACGTGGCAATCAATGTATGGCGGGAGGGACAACGAAGTGAACAATGTTCACAAAGCCGATCTCAGAGAATAAAACGCCTAATGGCGTAATAAAGAGTAAGACATATTTGCTAAAATACATAGTATTAAAAGGAGATCCAGAAACAACTTCGACTAGCGGCTTCTTGGAGCCATTAGATAGCTCCCATTTGTTAATAAAACCAGCTGACAGAAGAAGATCTTGCTTAAATAGCAAATCAGCCACATAATTACTTTCCCTATGATGTGAATGAAATCTAACAAAGTTAGAATCCAAATTCTCATTTTTATTATACTTAATATTTATTAATAATTATAATTATTTATTTATATTAATAGATTTTTGTAAATGCAATGGTGTATATCTATGGCTAAGATAAGAGAATGAAAAGTTTATGTGAGGATGGACATGTATAACAAGGGGGGAAAAGAGTTTGTGTTATTTTTAATGTATGAAATTAGTATTGCTTATGAAATTATTGATTTGTTTTTAATAACTTATGGTGATCTCAAACTAAATTATGTAAATGGTTTTTTTCCATTGCAACACTTTTAATAAGGTGAGGCGCATTCTATTTACAGAGAAGTCGATTTGAAGTTATGAATAATGTTGTGCTTTTATGAACAAGAGAAAGTATATTAACAACAACAATGTTAAGATATTATATTGGGGTGTGGTTTAGTAGCATCCACATAAAGATTAATTTCAATCCAAAAAATTACAAATTACAAATAAACAAAGAAAGGGCAAGGGACTCAAAAACATCACATATTTAAGGTATTGTGTTGCAATGAAATATTTAATAGTATTCAGAGAATTGTAAAATTTGGCTAACACTTAAACAATGGTTTGTTGGATGAAGTATATGTCTATTTGCAACATATACTCAACAACCAAATGCATATATAAGTCATGACATTACGTTCTTATTAAAAATTGCCCAAATTCTCCTAGCAATGAAGTTGAGCTCTAAACATGGAATTCAAATTTTAGCCCTCCGAAGTCATATCTCCACAATACCCACAAACAAAGTCTCACACGGGGACCATAATTAAATAAAGTGCAAGCTCAATGCAAATTAATAAAATGTAGTGGAATATTCAAGCATGGGACAATAAGAATTCATGGCAACCAAATACTCATGACTATATTTCATGTAAACATGCACACAACATGCATATTCATATATTTCAATAACATGAAATACAATAATTTACATGATCATAAGCAAAGACAAAACACTTGTCTTTTAATAGAAGATAGTCCAAGAAATTGGTTGCATGAAAGTAATTTTCCATCCAACCATAGGCATCCAATGTAGATACCAACCCAAAGTCGAGTTATGAATCCACAAAGATGAAGGGACCACACTAGAGGCTTCTAGCTCACTCAATCCAACCCATTTCCTCTCGTGTTCAACTAATTTTCTCATTATAGAGCACCCGAAGCATCTCATCCAACCATGGCACTCTCTCCCACTACCGCACACAACACAAGGAAGATATTTCCTTTCTTTGCTCAATAGTTCCTCAAGGATATTCTTACCTTATAGTGCTCTTCATTGTAGGTAGAAAGAGTATAATATGTTGGATGCTTTCTGGGAATATCCCCAAAAAATACACTTGGATTTCAACTGTACAATGAGAAAACGATATATAGTTGGTGAATGTTTCCTAACTTGCTCTCCCTCTTGCTCTACTACAACCATCTATTTCTCACCCAAGGTTTACAATATGTCTTTCACATTTTTGAATCAATCAATTGCTATACTAGTTCATGGTTAGCAATGGTTAGAAATACATGAACAATGTAGATCATGAATGCAAAAGATTGATAGATGAATAAAGTGAATGGTAATGAGAGAGATGAGGGAATGATGGCTGAAATTCCTTTTAAGAGGAGGAGTGAAGTACTCTTATACTTCCCCGTAATGATTATACTCAACCCCCACTTTAATAACTATATAAGAAGACTTCCCCACCAACCTTTACATACTTTCAATGATTGGGTTTCTAAGTCAATGGAGGTAGATGCTTCATTAAAGGGACATAGTGGAAAATATATGAGTCCATAGGATGACACTTAGTAATAGAGGATTTACTTTCCCATATCCCCCCTTTCATCTTCCCCCCCGATGCAAACATAGCCCCTTTCATTGTCTCAGCAACCATATTGGACCATTGTGTATTATATTCCAATATTGATGTCCACATAGCTTGAGTTCATTGTGGCAAGCTTATCACTCGATCCATAAAAGTATATTGACATCATATATGCTTATCCATTCACTAGTTGGGCATTGGCCTTGATTTTCGTCCTAAGAATCCACATTAGCATATTTACATATTTTACATATGAGGTCATTTATTTAAGGTCACATGGCTTAATTTCAAATATTATAACAACACATTTACAATTTATATATAATTTGATCTAATACATTCCAAAGGTCAAAACCATGGTATCGCATCCCCTTAGGTTTACATTTTGTGTTTACAAACATCATATGTTACATATCCTAGATTTAGATACTAAGACAATGAGAATCCTCTCAAGCTTTTGGACTTTAATATGGATATATTGGATGTTATATTGGTTGTGGGTATTGCAAACATTGAAATCTCAGTAACAATGATATAAATCAATCTAATTAGAAAAAAAATAGAAAAAAACAAAGCTCAATTTATTTTTCTCTTTTGAAACTTATGGCCATAATATAAACCAATTTAGTTATCGTGTAATTTTTCGTTACAATAAGTTCTCGGTTTCAAAAAAATTGTTACAATACGAACCTGCCCAACCTTCTATCCATCAAAATTATAGTAATTTAGGAACACTCTTTTCCAAGCTTTTTGAGCAAAGAAAGAAAACTGTAAAGCAAACCAATTAGTTCCTTATTTTCTTTCTTAATGTCCAAATAACCAAAATTGGTCTAAGTTGACGTTAACTATCATCATCACCATCAAAAACAATTTTATTATTCAGAATAAATACAAATTTCATATATGTGTTCTTTCCTATTATAAAATGTCTTTTTATGTATTGAATAAATAACTTCCCGCACATTTAAATTTACTAATAAGAATTACATAAAATGCCTTCGAGGGATGGTAAAAATGAAAGAAGACATTCGCGTGGCCCCAACCAACTTAACNAAAAAATGTAATTTTATGACCATCCTCACTCATATCCATTGGGATTGATAAACAAGGATAAAGAGCTTAGGGTCGTTAAGCAGTGTAAGATCATATTTTTATAAGTGCAAACTATATTGATGAAGTGGAGGTAGATGTGGTACCACTTGATGTGTGCGATGTAGTGTTTGGAAGCCCCTACATGTGTCTGAGGAATGCAATCTTCATGAGGAAAGAAAACAAGTGCCACCAAATCAAGGATGGGAATTTCTTCATCATCAATGCACACAAAGGTAAATCCAAGATCTCTCTAGCAAGATCTAACCAAGCCAACAAATTGATTAATTCTAATGGTAAGTTTGTATTGTTTTTCTTAAGAGAGAATCAACTAGGAGATAGATAGGTAAAAACAAAAGCATTCATGGAGGGATATACTAAAGAGAAGAAACAACAATTGTAGGATCTTTTGAAAGAGTATAGAGAAGTGTTCCAAGATCAAAGGGTTACCACTTAAGAGGGAAGTGGAGCATAATATATAGTTGTTTCCCGTCTCTACATTGCCAACTATTGGGTTGTTTAAATAGTCCATCATTGAAGCAAATGAAGTGAAGAAACAATTGCAACAATTATTGGTGAAGGGAGTAATTTGACCAAGCACCTCGCCCTATGGGTCACTTATCATCATAGTACCCAAGAATGATGGGAATTGGAGAATGTGTATCCACTACAGAGCTTTGAATAACATCACCCTCAAGAATTGACACCCTTTCCCAAAGATCGATGATTTGCTGGATCAATTGCAGAATGACAAGTACTTCACCAAGTTAGATCTCGAATCATGATTCCACTTGGTATGAGTTAAACAAGAAAACACCTAGAAGACTACCTTGAAGACAAGGAAATGCCTATTTGAATGGTTGGTAATGCCTTTTGATTTATAATGCATTAGCTACATTAATGTATGTTGGCCCAATCTACTATCGTAAATCAGAGCTTATATTTTAATTGTCAATCAAGAACCCTAATACTTAGAAGCACATCCAAAATCTATGGACTTAGAACTAGACTAGTTTAAAAGACAATATGCTTTGGAATTGAACCTAAAACTAGTTGAATGTTGTAAGCCCAAAAATACCAAACTTCCTTACGGAAAGTGTATTCATTAGAATTCTTAAACTCATCAACACCTGAAATATGAAATATTCTAAAACTTAAAATATCAAAATCACAAAAATCTACAACATTACTACTTCATTGTTGAAAGCAGGAAGACATTGAATTCTTTTACAAGAAGTTAGTTCACAATGTGTTTAGATACTTCAACAACTAAGTATGTATTCTAATGAAAAAAATGGAGCTGGAAATGACCTACATAAATTAAACAAAAACATATACTACTGTTAATCAATAAAATCCTACTTGCATCGCACATCTTACTACTGTCAATTAATCAAAACCTACTTGCATCACACAGAATGAGATTTGATTGTAAAATGCAGTTTGAATTTTAATAAAAAGAAACTACAGGAAACCTCAAAACATACCAATATGTAGTGATAAAATAAATGAGTGTGTAGGCTTGGCAGAGTGGGCCCTCCACTGCTTCGCTCACACACAAAGGTAGGTTTACAAAACTCTTAACACTAAATTCGATCCCACAACATATGAAATTTAACACACACAACTATTCAAAGTCTTGAAGTCTTTAGTTCAAACGCATATCTCCACCATTTGTCGGATGGGCATTACATAAAAAGGTTCAACTATTTATACTAATTGTTTAAAATTGGAAATGTTATAATCTTGCTAAAATAATAATGACATCTTGGCATTCTCCTTGAGCTCGTCCTCCAGATCCACAAAAATAGGAAAAATCTCTACAAAATTGGAACGACCCTTTTTTTATGTTCATTGCAGTGCAGGTGGTTGAATTTGGCCAGCGTTGACTCGACACCTATGAAACCTGTTTCGTGAAGCTGTTAGCAATTAATCCATCCTTAGACATCAATGATTCTCCTGAGTGTTTTAGATCGCGCCCAGCTATCCTACAAATATCCAAAGCTAGGAGCATTTACGGGAAGTTAGCAAATTCTGTAATTTTATTGAAATTTAGATTTAAATGCTTTAAAAACTACAAAATTCGATTCATTAAGAGCAAAAACAATTATACCTTATCTTGTTGAATTTCAAGGCCTTATGGATGAAACATGAGGGTTTATGTATGAAATATAAAGGATCGAGGAGGTGACTTGAAGGGTTATGGAGTAAAAATAGGTGCCAAAAATAGTGTCCAACATCTCCTCCAAGAGGAAGGTATTGCATGTCCTCATGCACAAAAAGTGTTTCCAAAACTGAACCTGTATATCCTCATGCAAAAAATTGTCGTGGTACTGCTGCTACTGGTCCTCTGACATCTCTACAGTTTGTGACAATGCATCAACACTAGCCTGAGCTGTATGAAGTACCTTTAATGTCTGATACTTTGTTTTGATTGTCCTGTTTTGTTGATACCATTTATATGCTTGTTTAGAGATTTGAATGTTTTGAAATCTAAGCTTTCTATTCTTTTTCCTCAATCTCTCATTTTCTAATTCCAATTCCTTCATTTCCAGTTTTAACTTTTCAATTTTTTTGTTGTTTTTGGAAGAATTCTTCTTTTTCATCCCTTTTGTAGGATGTGTGGAAATAGTGTCCACCCCAAATTCCTCATCTTTGTTCTTAAATTATTCATTTTCCTGCTTTGAATACTTTTTCTCTTCCTCTTATATAGCTTGCTGGTCAAAGACAAGAGAAATGATGACTGTATCCTCATTATTTTGATATTTCCTGTCAGTTGAAGTCTTTTCAATTGTCTGAATATCTATTTCCATTATATCTTCTGCAGTCTGTTGTTTAAAGATGGTATTCACTTCTTCATCATTTTTCCCAATATCACATGTTGGACTTTCCTCTTGACTTTCCAAAGATTGAATGTATACATAATGCCTTTGTTGTACCTCATCATCATTTTATGTTGCTTGTTTCTTCTGACATTGCTGATGTTTCCTTAATCTTCTTTCATAAGTGGTGAAGATCTAATCCTTTTCTTGGAATTGTAATTCTTCTTTTACCATACTTCTGGTTCTTACCCTTCTCTTAGTTTGTTTTGAGCTCGTTGCCTTAGAGTTTTGTATGTATTTTATCATTAATACTTCATCTTCTTTCAATCCTTCCTCCAACAGCTCCTCTGGTTCTTCAAATTCATTATGAATTACAAATTACTGCCATGTCAAATTTTGTTTTTGTAATTCATGTGTGAGGATAATCTTGAGGAGTCCACAGTGGAAAAGGTTTGTTGTAGTGTCCTCAGTATGTTTTTGAACAACTTTAGCCATTTTGGAAAGGATCCGTGACATACAATAGGGTATGTTAATCTCACAGTCACCCCTCAAATGTTGCATCAATTTAATGTGATAGAGATATATGACACTAAATATTCCTTCACAAGTAATGAATTTTCTGGATGACATATGCTACTTCATCCCAAGGATGAATCAACCAACTCCTTGGTACTCCTTTCTTCCATTTTACTGAGCATGCCCTTGATCTGCATAAGAAAGGTATCCATGCCTTCTCCTCAAACTGTTTTGTTTTAAAGAACCTCTCTCCTTGTTGAGGTAATCCAATAATTTATGCCAAAATATCCTCAGATAATATGAAAGTAAAGTTACGTATTGTAGCCCTCTCACCATCAAATGAACGGGAAAATTTTAGGCTAACTTTTTCGTTATATCCATCAAACTTTTCAAAGAAAGGAATCCACTATTTCTTGTTAAAAATTTCCAAACATTTTTCATGAATAGTAGAGGGATCAAATTTTCCTGGTTCTATCCTAGAAACCATTTTTTTCTCTTAATTTCAGCAAGAATTTCCTTATGCAACATAAACTTCAAACAAGACTTTACTCAGAAGTTCTACCATATCTTGCAATGTCGCTTTGATGCTCTGTTTTGTTTTAAATTTCAACTGGGAAAAGAAATCTCTGTTTTCGAATTGTCCCACACCTCTATTCAAGCGACTTCTACTTCACGGTTATGCCCGCGTGTATGCAATTACTCATTTGCTATGTATGCATACTCCTCATTTATGCACGTTCTGTTTACACAGAGAAGGACCAGCTCTGAATAACTCTCACGTTTTCAGAAAATTACCTCTGTAATCGTGAGAGTGAAACCTAGGAATGAGAAAAACATCCGAGACACGAAAAACTCTTGCTCACATGCAATCACTACTTTGAATTTCAAAATTGGAGTAGATTGCATGGGGGTGAGGAAATGGGTTAATGATTCCCCATTTTCTTGTAATCATGTTTAAAACTTGCATTTCCCACTTCTTTTGCAATCATGTCTTGAACTTTCCCATTGATTCTTTTCTTCTGTATTTATGACCCATACATACCTTTTTAATTGTATCATATGTTGACTTTAGGGTATATATAAAAACCTTTGGAATTTTTATAGGTCAAAGAACCCTTCCTTATAACTCCTTTTAAAAATGAAATTGAAACTTACTTGTAGGATGTAGTTTAGGAATGAGATCAAGGATCTGCAATGTCTTTGAATACTATTTTTGATGCCTAGGGTAGTGGAATGAATGCATAAATGTTTAGGGTTGTGAGGCTGAGAGTAAATGGGTAGATGATCAGGGTTGCAAGGGTAATAGGTATTTTGTCACTTACTCAAAATAAAGAATAATGCAAACTTTTAAAACATTAAAATCAAATTCTTACAGACTTTGCTTGTTGATCCCTTGTGCTCTTCATGTTGCTTTGATGTGTCTGTTTTGGATTGCTGAGACTTGATTGCTGCTTATCTGAATGTCGGATGAAATTCTTTTCCGGTTCTTGTAACTTGTTGTATTCTTCTGCTGCAAAGTATGATGGCTTGACATGTTTTTGTCTCAAGTCCCTCTGTAAAATTAAAAGTCAGGTCCCTCTACAAGGTTGAAATGCTTTGTTATTGCTGCAATTTCTTCTCATGTACCTCTACTGGATGTACTGTTTAGGTCCCTCTGCTTTTGATTTGCTATGATTTTCAGGTCCCTCTGTAAATATGGAAACTCATGCTTTTTATTGAATGAATCTATGTGGAAACGTAGAAAGAAATTGTGACATCTACAGGACGCCTTGAGGGTTTCCCCCCAAAAAAATATTCATATGTTTTTCCCTCTCATCCCTATTTATTGACTTGTCCTCAAGTCATACAAAAAACTGAATTGCAAACTAGGAATTGAAAAATGTTTTTTTAAGAATTTTTAATGGCCAAGTAAACTTGGTTTTCCAATGAAAAATCAAGTTTATGTTGTGCCAAATTCCTGGTTTTCACAACTATTTTATTTCTTTCTTTATATATATAAGGATTGTTAAGAAGACAATGAAGGAGAAACACCAGTGTGTTTGTCCAACACCTCCATCTCTCTCTATTGAGAAATATGTTGTAGGAAATCTTCCTTGTTGAGAGGCTTATTGTAGATTTTTATCCTATGCCCATTGACTATGAATGTACTTGCTTCATCATCTATTGTTTTTAATTTGACTGAGCCATTGTCATATACCTCTGCAATCTCATATGGACCAAGCCAATGAGTTGTGAACTTGGCTTTAAAATTTTTGAACTTGGAATCAAATAATAAGGCCCATTCTCCTACCTGAAACTATCGTTTCTTGATGAACTTATCATGCCATTGTGCTCTTTGTTGCTATACCAAGATAGTTTGTTCTACTGCAGCTTGTCTCATCTCATCTAATTGATTTAACTGCACTATCCTTTCTCTTTGTGCTTCAGAAAGCTCTACTCCTAAATCAGCTACTAATTTAGAAGTATGAATTTGAAAGTCAATTGGTAACAATACTTGCTTACCATGGACTAGATGATAGGGAGTAAAACCAGTAATGTTTTTCCAAGTAATTATGTATGCCCATAAAGCTTCATGGAGCTTGTCTGACCAATCTTTTCTGTGCATTTGAACTATCTTGGTCATGATTGTTTCTGAAGTTTTATTGGTGGACTCTACCTGGCCATTGGCCTGTGGATGGTAAGGGGTAGATTTTCGGAGCTTGATTTTGTACTTGACTGCTATCTCTTGTACCAACTTAGAAGTAAACTGTGCTCCTTGATTAGTAACAATCTCTCTCGGAACTCCAGATCTAACAAATATTTCTTCAAAGAGAAATTTGACTACTGTTTTTTCTATGGTTCTTGGTAGTGCTTTGGCTTCCACCCATTTTGCAACACAGTTAGTACATATAAAGATGTACCTCTTTCCTTTTGATGGTGGATTTATTAGGACGATGAAATCAAGAGCCCATTTTTCAAATGGCTCTATGAGAACCTATGGCTGGAGTGGCATCTCATCAGATGGTACTAGTCTACCCATCATTTGACAAATATCACAGCTTCTAACATATTTCTTGTAATCTTTGAACGTAGATGGCCAGTAATACCCTAAGTTGAGTATTTTGTATGTTGTTCGTTTATCTGGAAAATGGTCACCACATGGTTCATCATGAAAAGCTTTTAAAATTTCCAAAATCTCATCTTGCCTAACACATCTTCTAATGATAAGATCATATCCTGTATAAAAAAGATCTCCATTCACCCATATGTGTCTAGCACTTTGCTTAATGATTATTTTCTTTTCTTTTGGTGACATAGAGGGAGGTAGTTTTCTTGATGATAAGTAGTTAGCTATATCAGCATACCATGGAGTTATAATAGAAATAGAAAATAAGTGTTCATCAGGAAAATTATCCGAAACAGGAACAACCTCACTAGAATTATTTAATCGAGATAGAAAATCTGCCACTTGATTTTCCCTTCCAAGTCTATCTAGGACAGTAATGTTGAATTCCTACATCAATAATAACTACCTTGTTATCCTTCCATTAGTGATAGGTTTTTTCATTAAATATCTTAAGGCAGAGTGATCTGTATGGACTAAGATTTCATAACTAATAATGTAATGACGGAATTTGTTCACAGCATGTACTACTGCCAACATCTCCTTATCAGTAACTGTGTAATTCAATTCTGCAGGGGTTAGATTTTTGGTAATAAAGTAAATAACATAAGTCATAAGATTTTCTTTTTGACCCAAAGATGCCCCAATAGCAGTATCGGATACATCTATAGAGATGTGAAATGGCAATGTCCAATCAGGCCCCCTTAAGATAGGTGTTGATGATAACTTTTCTTTAAGTTTCTGAAAGGCAAGTTGACAATTAGTATCCCAATAAAAATGTACGTCTTTGGAAATCAATTTGAATAATGACAAAGCTATTTTACTAAAGTTTGCGAAAAACCTTCGGTAATAGCTTGCATATCCAAGAAAAAATCTCACATCCTTTTTATTTTTTGGTTCTGATAAATTCACAATGAGTTGTATTTTTGCAGGATCCACATTTATTCCAGATGATGAAATATGATGACCTAATACTATCCCTTTAGTTGACATCATAAAACATTTTTCATTGCTAAGGGAAAGATTTTATTCTATGCATCTTTTTAGGATTTTCTCTAAATTTTCCAATGCATATTCAAAAGTGTTGCCATACACAGAAAAATCATCCATATATACCTCTACACATTCATGAATTAAATCAACAAAAATAGCCAAGAATGCTCTCTGAAAAGTAGCTGGAGCATTAGATATACCAAAATGTAAGAATTTATGGGCATATGTACCCCAGGGGCATGTAAAAGTAGTTTTGTCTCGGTCTTCTAATGAAAATTTGATTTGATTGTATCCACTGAATCCATCTAAGAAGGAAAAATATTTTTTTTCCAGCTAGTGCATCCAATACTTGATCAATGAATGGTAATGGAAAAATAATCTTTAAGTGTTGCTTTGTTTAACTCCCTATAATCCACACAAATTCTCCACTTTCCATTTTTCTTAGGAACGACAACTAATGGGGAAACCCATTGACTACCAGAGATAGGGTAGATAAATCCTACCTTTAATAAATTTTGCAGTTCTTCTTTAACTATTTCTTTCAATATGGGTTCATTCTTCGTTGAAGTTTCCTTATAGGTCTTAGATTATCATCTGTGTAAATATGATGAGTACATGTTTCCTGATGAATTCTTGGCATGTCAGTATATTCCAGAGCAAATGCCTTGTGATATTTATTCAATAATGCAATTAAATGTTCTTCTTGTGATAAAGTAAGATGTGCACCAATGTTCAAGTATTCCCTAGGACCGATTTCAATTGTTTTGCCTTGAGCATTTTTTATTGAATGATAAAAAAATGTCATCAAATGATGTTTCCAAAGAATTAATTGTGCAATTTTCTTGAAAATTTTGGCCCAGGACCTAATCTGTAACAATATATTGCATGTTCCTTAATTGTTCAAAAATATCTGGTTCATAAATAAAGTAATCTAGCAAATATTCATTGTTTTCCTCTCGAAAATAAAAATAAAAACTTGATTAATACTTAAGATGGGATGAATCACTTCTTCCTGTTTGCTCTTTTGTTTCATTAATCCAAGATAACTGATCTGTCATAGAAGGTCTTTGAGCAGAAGGATACAATGTAATTTGTTTCCTTTCTGTTCCATGTGAAATGATCATATTTCCTATTCTACAACCAATAAAAGCATATGATGTAGCCAACTAGGGACTTTCAAGAATCAGTGGATGTCCTCCTAAATTGGATTTTGGTTGAAGAACTAGGGAAATCCACTGGATACTCCTAGGAATCTAGAGAAACTATGATATCTTCAAGTATCCCTTCTCGTGCTATTTTAGATCTATTAGCTAACTCTAAGATTGTAGTGGTCGGTCTAATATTTTTCAAATCCAGATATTTCATTGTTTCCAGTGTAATTACATTAATAGCTGCACCTAAATCAATTAATGTTTTTGGAATTGAAAAGTTGTTGATATTTATTGTTACCATTGGAATTCCTGGATCAACATATTTTTCAACAAGAACAGTATTTGACATTAAGCCTACTAAATTTCCAATTACATGTATTGTTGCTAGATCTTTATTTCTTCTGCCAATATTTCTTAGACATAACTCCTTAATCACCTTTATATAGATTGGGATATCTTTAATAGCTTGCAATAAGGGAATTTTTACATAGACATTTGTTAATTCATCTAAGACATCAAATTCAGGAAGAGTAATTGATAATTTTTCATTAACTAACCTTTCTGGAAAAGGAGGTGTTTGAGGTATTAACATTTTACTCTTCTGATTTTGTTTGTCTAACTGCAAATTTTTTGTATTAGTTTTTTTTGGATTTCTCTCTTTTTTTAATTTTTCTTCTATAATAACAGGGGATTCTTTTTCCAAAATTTTTCCAGACCTCAAGTGGATGTTTTGAATGGGAAGGACTGAGAATGAAAATGTTGTTCCTTCATCAATATTATAAATGGGTTTCTCCACTCTATTATTAGGATTTGCTATTGGTAGGGTTGGTAACTGGGTTGGTCGAGGTGGAGGTTGGTTAGATGGCAGCTGAAGTTGTTGAGGTTGGGGTAGTTGAGAAGCAAGATTTGGTTGTGGAGGAAATGAAGGTTGATTCTGCTGGTATTGTGGGTAAGGAAAACACTGTTGGTAAGGCTTTGGATAGACCTGTTGGTATGTTTGATTTCCATGAGCATATCCTCTCCAATTTTGAGTAGGTTGGTTTTGGTTTGGCTGAGGAGACCAAGTTTTCCAAGGCATAGGTGCATTCCATGAATTTTGAACAGGGTATTGATAACCTGGAAAAAAGTGTTGCATTGGGTCTTGAGACATACCTGTAAACGTGGATGCCATGGTCTTTTCTGTGCTAGAAGGTAAAGAGACTCCATGCTTTGGCTTTATTCCACTCGAGCTGCTTGTAATTCTTTCAACCTAGAACAATCATCAATGTTATGATTTTCTGCACATAATCCACAAATATGAACATTATTTAGAGGACATTCTTTCAATGGATGTTTCTTCCTACATTAAGGACATAAAATTGATAAAGCTTGATCTTGTTGATCTTGTATTTTTTAAGTTTTTGATAGCTCAACTTGTGTTCCTAAAGTACTCAAAAGATCAGTTTTGAAATCCTCTAATAAATTTCCAAGCTCAACTCTTGATATAATCCCTGTTGCTGATTTGGTTATTTTTGAAATTACATCCCTCTTTCCATTTCTGGCTCTTCCTCATAAATACTTTTTACATAAATCTGTAATTTCAAGAAATGGTAAGTAGGAAATATCTCCCTTCCCATTACATTAAGAATATCAAGATACTCATCTCTTATACCTTTCAAAAAGATTTTTTGGGTGATATCAGGAGTCAAAAAATTATATTTGGATTTTTGTAGATTATACAGAAATCTCTCGAGATATTCTTCTAAACTTTCATCTTCTTGCCGAGACATCCTAAAAATACCATCTTTCAAATCTTTAGATCTACAATGTGCTTCATATTTCTTAAGAAAGATTTTTATCATATCATCCCAATAGATTATAGTATGTTCTCATAATCCCATGAACCATTTCAATGCAACAACTTTAAGAGTAGCAGGAATGAGGCGAAGTTGATGTATATCATCAGTATATCCATAGGTACGACATAAAATATTAAACTCAAATAAAAATGAATCTGGATCTTCAGAAGTTATACCATAAAATTTAGGTAAAATAGACGGTGAAATGTTTTTCATTTTTACCTCTTCTCTTAGGATGATACTAGTATCTAAGATTGGAAATATAAAAGTAGTCTATTGTTCTTCTTCATCTCCTCTATCTTCTACTCTTTCATTTCTTCTATATTCTCGTCTTTTGTTTTCCATTTCCATCCTTCTTTTATACTCTCTTTGTTGTTATGGGGTTGGTCCTCCTCTTAATACTTCTTCTTCAACCATTTCTTTTTGTTTGTTTTCCATTTCCATCCTTCTTTCATACTCTCTTCGTTGTTTTGGGGTTAGTCCTCCTTTTATCTTTTTAGAGGTTTCTTCCTCAGCCATTTCAAAGTATCAACATTTGTTGCAATAAATCCTTTATTCTCAGATGAAAAAGTTCCCATTATCTCTATTTTTGGGGTTTTTTTTACGAATCTTCCTTTGTCGTCTCTCTGTCTTAACATAAAATAAAAAAAAAGAAAACTAAACTTCCTAAGTCTATTTCTAAATATGCCCTCGGCAACGATGCCAAATGTTGGCCCAATCTACTGTTGTAAACCAGAGCTTATATTTTAATTGTCAATCCAGAATCCTAAGAGTTAGAAGCACATCCAAAATATATGGACTCAGAACTAGACTAGTTTAAAACACAATATGCTTTGGAATTGAACCTAAAACTAGTTGAATGCTGTAAGCCCAAAAATACCAAACTCCCTTACAAAAGTGTATTCATTAGAATGCTTAAACTCATCAACACTTGAAATATGAAATATTCTAACACTTAAAATATCAAAATCATAAAAATCTACAGCATTACTATTTCTTTGTTGAAAGCAGGAAGACATTGAATTCTTCTACAAGAAGTCAATTGACAATGTGTTTAGATTCTTCAACAACTAAGTATGTATTCTAATGAAAAAACAGAGTTGGAAATGGCCTACAGAAATTAAACAAAAACATATACTATTGTCAATCAACAAAATCCTACTTGCATCACACAACTTACTACTGTCAATTAATAAAAACCTACTTGCATCACACAGATTGAGATTTGATTGTAAAATGCAGTTTGAATTTTAATAAAAAGAAACTACAGGAAACATCAAAACATACCAATATGCAGTGGTAAAATAAATGAGTGCGCAGGCTTGGCAGAGTGGGCCCTCCACTTCTTTGCTCACACACACAGGTAGGTTTACAGAACTCTTAATGCTAAATTTGATCCCACATCATATGAAATTTAACATACACAACTATTCAAAATATTGAAGTCTTTATATCAAACGCAGATCTTCACCATTCGTTGGATGGGCATTACATAAAAAGGTTCAAATATTTATACTAATTGTTTAAAAATGGAAATGTTATAATCCTGCTAAACTAATAATGACATCTTGCCATTATCCCGGAGCTCGTCCTCCATATCCACGAAATAGGAAAAATCTCTACAAAATCGGAATGACCCAGTTTTTATGCTTCATGGCAGTGCAGGTGGTTGGCTTTGACCAACATTGACTCGACACCTGTGAAACCTATCTCGTGAAGTCATTAGAAATTAATCCATCCTTGGACATCAAGGATTCTTCTGAGTGTTTTAGATTGCGCCCAGCTATCCTGCAAATATCCAAAGCTAGGAGCATTTACGGGAAGTTAGCAAATTCTGTAATTTTATTGAAATTTAGATTTAAATGCTTTAAAAACTACAAAATTCGATTCATAAAGAGAAGCAACAATTATACCTTAGGTTGTTGAATTCAAGGCCTTGTGGATGAAACATGAGGGTTTATGGATGAAATATAAAGGATTAAGGAGATGACTTGAAGGGTTATGGAGCAAAAATAGGTGCCAAACATAGTGTCCAACAATGTATTTGATGAATGATGTATTATGTGCATTTCTAGATTCAACTGTAATAGTGAAGTTAGATGACATATTAGTTTATATCTCTACTTGGGAAGAACACACCTCAATTCTCATGAAGTTGTTAAAGACTTTTAAAAAGCATCAACTCCTGCTAAACCTGTATAAATGTGAACTTGCTAGACACTCATTTATGTATCTAGGATATAATGTGATTAGTGGATGGGAACTTAAGATGGATCTTGTGAAGATAGAGGCCATCATTAAGTTCCCAAATCCTACTCATGTCACTAAATTTAGGAGATTTGTTGGGACAACACAGTCCTTATGGAAATTTATTGCATCCTTTTCAATTATGGTTGTGCCACTCCTCTCCATAACATCCAATGATAAGAGTTTTCAATGGGGAAATAATCCAAGATTTTGATGAACATAAATGAAAGATTAGTCACACACTAATTCTTTCATTGCTTAATTTACAAAAGTCTTTGATGTGGAGATCGATGCAAGTGGGTATGTTATAGGAGCGGTCTCAATGTAAGGAGGTAAGCCAATATGCCATCATTCTTAAATATTTCATGGAGGAGTTCTAAACTACCCTATATATGATAAAGAACTCTTTTCTACGGTTCAAGTTGTTAAGAAGTGGAATCAATATTTGATGGGAAAGGAAACCATCATCCACACTAGTCACCAACCACTTTAGTATTTGCAGGCCTAGAGTAAGATTTAGCAAACCATGCACTACAAGTGGATGGGAATTTTACATATATTTCATCTAATCAACAACTATAAGAAGGGAAATGTTATCAAATTGAGACATGCTCTCAATCCCCCCACATCCAAGATTACTACTTTGACAACTCTTATACATATGGATCCTTTTACCCATGATGTGTACAAAAAGACATACACATGAGGTGAGGACTTTAAAGAGGTGTTTCAGTAGCTACAAGGCCAAATTAATGTAGAATAAGGTAATCATGAGGCTAACTATCATAAGGATGGTCTACAACCAAGAAGAACTTTGTGTTCCTAAAGGTGAAATATCACAACTTCTTAGAAAGGTTCACACCTCCAATGTTGTAGGGATTTTTGTTGTTGGGAAGACAATTGTTGTAGGAATTTTAGTTTTGGGATGAGAACATCTCCATGGCTTTCATGGGTGGTTTTCCAAGAACAAGGGAGGAGCATGACTATTTGTTTGTGGTAGTTGATAGGTTGATGCACTTTGGGGTACCAAGGAGCATAATCTCAAATAAAGATATTTGATTTATTAGTGCCTTTTGGGATACACTTTGGATAAGATAGACATTAAGTTGAAGCGATGTACAACATTCCATCTATAGACAGATGGGTAAACAAAAGTAGTGAACATGACATTGGCTCGACATTCAATATAAGCAATCGATACTTCTACTAATAAATCACCTTTTGAAACATGTTTTGGGTATTTTCCACCTTCACCTTTAAATGTTGTATATGGGCAACAAGGAGGAGTGAGAGAAGAAAACACAATATATGCATTTAAGGATGAAAAAATATGTTGATAAGATTAGGTAGATCCGTTTGCAAGTACAAGAGACATTGAAGAAGTCACATGAAAAGTACAAGGCGAGGCATGATCAACACAGAAATGAGAAAACATTCAAGGTGGGAGGCAGAGTTTGGTTGCATTTAAACAAAGAAAGGACACATAAAGGCTTGGTAAGAAGATCAAGGCTCTATGGTATGGCCCTTTTATAATGTTGGATAAGGTGGATGATAATGCCTACAGAGTCAATATACTCCCATATATGTGCATTTACTTAGTAGTGAAAGTGGAGAATATGGATCTTTATGAGCCTTCCATGTTGGACCAAGAAAATCATGAGCAAGTCTTACCTACTACCATAGAGGACTCAACATTGGAAGCTTAGGCATAGTTAATAGCAGAAATAGTTTTGTATAAGAAGTCGATAACAACCAGACAATGATAGTATGAACTGTGACAGGTTGGGTTGAAAGGACAACTTCTAGGCAAGGAAAAATGGTACCCCAGGGAGAAGGCAGGGGTCAAAACCTTTATCCTCTTAACACTCCTCTACACATTGATAACTTTCCAATGGCACAAAAATCACCTAATCGGAGTTCATATGTGGAAGTTATGCCTCCCACAAGTTGACCTATCCTATTGACCACCATGGTATTGAATGGATGCCACATCAACTTCCATTACTCACACATGTAGACTTTTAACAACATTCTAGAGGGTCAACAACTCTTAAAGGTTGAGGCATGTGAAACCCTGAACCCTAACCTAACCCTAGAAAGATATTCAAGCTATGTTAAATAATTGACAACTAGAAAAATAAGAGGCTCAATTCTTATTATATTATATATTTTTCTATAGTCAAACAAAACATTTGAAAAAGAATATTCGAAGAGGATATTAAAACAGAATAAAAGAAGTAGAAGACTTTATAGCAACCATATTTACCAAAAAGTATATCCCGTATTTAGTATGCAAATGATGTGTTTTTCCTCGGAATATGCAAATGATGTGTTACTTGTTTGTTTGTTTCATTTCACTTTTAGTTAAATTTAATTTATTTCAACCTTCAGTAACATTAAATTTATAATTAAAAAATATAACAAAAAATATTAAAATATCTATTATAACAAATAATCCTGGACCATTAATAAATCAATAATTCCGGATATCTATGTCATAGTCAAATTTCAACTTTGCCATTAAACTCCGTCTCTGTCACTCTTGTCATTGCCATCTGTCACTCTCGTCATTGCCATCTGTCATCCTTGTAGTGTTGCATTTGGTTTTGTATAGCGAGTTTCAGCTAATCTTGCACAAGACGATAAAGCCTTTATTGTTGACATTTAGCTTAACATCCTTCTTCCATAGGAAACGTGTCATCGAAGATTTTTACAGTGGCCCTTCACAGTCCATTCACACAGGTTCACAAATTCCATTTTATTGCTTATATGAATTCATCGAGAGAAATTAAACCGAGTATAAGCAGCTTATAAGTAATAATATATATTATTTTTTTAATTTATCAAATCACTATAAAAAAATCAATACACTACTAAAATAGCTATAAAATATAAATATATAATAATTAAATTATTGTATCATGACGGTTCCTTTGCTTAATTACAACGACAACCTTTGTTTTTCCTAAACATCATATCTTTATTATAGTAATATAACATAATTCTACAACAGTCCATGGAGCCTGCATACCTAGGGAGACAACCTTCAATGACAACCGCACAATGTTGAACTTAAACAAAGGATGCCCAACGTTAATAGGTGGAGGTAATTAAGTGGCATTATAGCACAAGGGATCAGAAGTAACCACTTATATTTTGATCCTAGGTGAATAATATTTATTCAATAGCACAACATTTAATACTCTGAAGTTTGGATGCAGATTGTTGACACTGATCTAGTGATCCTCATCCTCACAACACCAACATTAAATGTAGCACAAAGGATTAGAAGTAGTCACTCACACTTTGGTGAACAATATCCATCCAGCAACGCAACATTTAATGCTCTAAAGCCGGGATGCAAATTGTTGAAACTGATCCACATTTTTACCATAACAACATTAAATGCTGCACTACAAAGTAAATATTGTTCTCTTGATCCAATCCATCGCTACAAGGTGGATATTGTTGGCTTGATCCAATTAGTGTTATGACAAGAAAAATTACTAAGAATCTACAAGGGGGAAACTACTAAACACATTATTGGAACTCATCTTCTGACTAGTTGCACTTGCCTCAAGAGGGGACACAACTAACTTTTTTTTTTTTTTATCACAATTTTTTTTTGGTGTTCTTCCTGCAATAGTCAATTCTCAGTTATGTGGCGGAGATAACTACACAACGAGGTGACTGATAGATCCAATTAACTCGGTTCCTTCCTTTTTGATGTCTAACATTTCTGTAATATTTTATTATTATTATTACATAAATTCTAGGTTCTAATTAGCTAGGTTATTTTTTAATGATGTTTATTTATGTTTATAGTTATACTAGCATAGCCACTCAACTTGTGGCATGTGAACGTGGATAGACTACCAATTATTTTTGAAGCCACAGGACTTAAAAATAAATTTAAAGCATCAATTGAACAAACAAAATGTTATGTAAGCATAAAACAATCTAAAATTATTATCATTAATGCAATGGTCCAGTTAATCATTTAACTAAGCTCATTTAAATCTTAATCAAGATGTATTTAGACATAACAATATATAGACGACCATGAAATGAATCTCGATTGTACACTTACACCTAGGTTAATCTTGTTAATATGCCCAATGAAGCCCAAAATGTCAAATAATATCTAAATCCCTATCATCATCATTACTAATTTATAATATTATTATCATTGGTTATAAGTATTGTATAATTATTGATGGATTTATAATCTAAACTATAATAAAAACTTTTTTAATTTTATAATTTGTAAAAACTATGGCCACTTGGGAACGCTTCTCTCCAAACTCTTTGAGCATAGGAATTAACCATCATCATTATCATGAAGATGACATGTAATTTTTTTTTTGATCACATCACATCTATATTATATTGGGCCTCCATACACTATGATTTAATTTTCCATTGTATTTCGTTCTCATATAAAATGCAAGANAATATCATAATTTTTGTTAAAAGCTCCACATGGGAAAATAGGCAATGACACATAACAAGGCAGAAGATAGGCATTAAGCGCACATTTCTCCTTATCAAATGTTGAATATATACATGATAATTGATATAATGCAACCCAAGGCTACACAACCACACTATAAACCATCGTTGGCTAAAACACTTGCAAAGTTTTGAATGGGATCCAAAATTTCTTAAACAATTAAAACAGATTCAATTGAACAAATAAAAACAATTACCTGTGAGCATCATTCAACTCACTAAAATCTAGAAGCGTAGAAATAAAATCTACTTAAATAGTTTAAACAAGACTTTAATCACAAACATACCATTAATAAAATAATTAACAACGTTAAATAACCTTCGAAAAAACAAGTTCGACGGCCTAAATCAGTCTTCCCAATTTATCGTCGATCTCAACTTTACTGTGTCGATCTTGATATCGATAATCAGGAGTTGGCACAACCAGGCGACCCCAAAACACCAACACGTCAATCCTGACTTTTCCATGTTGATCCCTATATTGGTAGTCGAGACTCGACATAGGAAATCAACAATAACGACCCCAATGTCTTGATCCCGATGTTTCAAATTTGACATTAGAAGTCAGAAGTCGACAATGTCAAAACAAAGCAACAACCACCTCGTTGTTCTGATCTTGACATTGAAAGTCAGAAGTTAGCAACCTCAAAACACAACAACACCATCCTCGACATTCCAATCCCAGCATAGGAAGTTGAAAGTCGACAATGTCAAAACACAAACACAATGACCTTGACGTTTTGATATGGACCTCAAAAGTCAAAAGTTGGCAACGTCCAAAATGAAACAAATCAAGCTTCACGTTTTGATCTCGGAATTGAGAGTCAAAATTTAGAAACATCCAAAACGAAACGCAATGAGTCATCCTGAATTTCGATTCCCAATGTCGGCAAGTCAGGAGTCAGTAGTTGGCATGAACGAACGAACATGACCATTTACACTCTTGACATTTGATTCCCAACATCGACACATTGAAAGTTGGGAGTCGGCACGAATAACCAAAGAACACAAAATACACTCCCAACTTTCGATTCCGAACATCGGCAGACCGAAAGTCGAGAGTCGACACAAACAACCAAGGAACATAAAAATACACTCCCAACTTCGGATTCCCAACATTAGCACGTCGAAATTCAATAGTCGGCTTCAACACATCCACTCCACTGTAATCGACGGACACGGTTACACATTGGCACGGTAATCAATCGTCATGATTACTCCAATTTAATAGGGAAAAACAAAGTTGATTTTCAAATAAATGGCTAAGGAAAAAGAAGTAGAGAGGAAACCAATGATCTTGACCATGACTTGGCACATATATAATTGCCCACGAAGCATGTGTCAAGATCATAGATTAACACCAAAAATCAGGGTAACAAAAAGAGAACCACGAAAAACCTTCGCCACAAGTTAATCAAGCAAATTTATTTGGTTTCCCCAAGAAACAAATCAATCCCCTTCAAGCAAAGGTTTCATTCACAGATTGAGATCTGAACCAAGGTGTTTGTCCTAAAATTTGTACTGACTTCTAAGCACAAAGTTTAGGCATCTCTAAGTTGGATAAATTTGAATTTTAGGATTGATTCTGTAGGGGTTAAGAGATTAATGCAGACACATAAAGTAGAAGACCACTGAAAACTCTGGACTCTGAAAATGGCATAGATTACTAGACTCAAGCAATAATGATATCAGTGATGACTTAGGTTCAAAGATGATTAATAACATAAGGTACAAACAGTTCGAACATATGCTAAGATGAAGAAGAACTATGTTCATAAAAACATTCCAAACACAAATGGAAGAACATTCAACCATAGTATTGACCATTCATAGAGAAAACATCAACATGAAGGAATTCATTACAGTAACAGTTCTAACAAAACCACAGAATGTTCAAAATCAATGATGGCTAAACTTGGTTCATAAAAGGAAAGATCTCATATTCATTTTAACATGATTCCATAAGAAATTACAGAGCATGGTCTTCCCGAATTTCCATAATAAGACTCTCGACCATTTCTACAACATACTCAACCTCTCGGGCTGGAACCTCCTCTTTTTTTTTAATTACATTCATCCATTTATTGATATGTGGATCCATTTAACACAGTTTGTAGATCCACTTTAAAAGGAACTCAGTTCATATCTAGTGACAACAAGAAAACAAAATCAAATCAACTACAATGAGTTGCCATATTTTAACCCAATAAATCTGTTACAAAAATCCTTAGATTCTATTTTTCAGCTCTGAATGCTCTAACTGCCCGACGCTCTGTATCAAGATGCTCTGCCACCGAGCTTCATCAATGACAACTTTGACTCTCATATCACCTTTTAATTGCTGAAGGATTCAATGCTTGAAATATGAGAAGTTATTTTTTACCTTGGAAAGCTCATAAGTTGTTGAATTCGAATCCCTCTAAATCTAGAGCTTTGATGGTCACATGCGCTCAAACTCGGAGGTAATATTTGATCAATTGAGTTCATTCCCAAAAAATTGGGAAAAATGGTTGACTTATTAAATGATATGCTCTTTATAAGCAATCTTCAAAATCTTATAATTATAAAGTGCTCTGTTTTCTGACTAAGATTTTAAATGCATTACCTTTGTCTTCAAATTTCTGAAAATGTTGTTGGACTTATTTTCAAATCTACAAGAGCAAACTATACTTTTCCTTGATAAATGCCATGGAAAACTTAAAATTTATATATCCATCACTTCTACAGTGCTTCACATTTCAAAACCAAGAAGCACATCACAACCTTGACACTTATCATATAAAATAAATGTTTTAAAAGCATCCCAATTATATACCAACACTATGCTTTCCTTATGGGATCTTCCTTTGCGTTCCATTTCTTTGATCAACTCTAAATCTCAATTGCTGGAATTCTGATCCCCTCCTCATATGCTCTCGATGCTTGAGTACTCAGACTTGAGCATTAGCTTTTTAATTCTCAGTTCATACATTGACGTACTTGGCATTTAATATATTTTAGTATTGGTCTCTTGAATACTTTCAATTTACATGAATACAATGTTTTCATGACTCTTGGATAGAGAACTAGGCAAGTTATAGTTTTAAACCTGTTGAATGCACACATTTTTAGCTAACTCTCCCTCATAGTATTTAATATTTGAACTTGGGATTAGAATTCTGGCATTCAATGTTTAATTCTCTTTGAAACCGAATACTTGGCTTGAACATGGATACACAGGAACTCTGTCAACACTTACGTGCCTGCCTTTCGATGTGTATGCATTATTAAATTTGGCGCTGAACATTGTGACACAGGTGAACATATATATGAATCAACTCACACCTGGGCATTCACCACTGCTTTCCAATACTGCAGGGAGGTCTTTCATTAGCGCAATCCTGAAAAATTTCTCTCAAATATCCCTCTATATCTCTCAATATGTGATATTTGTGAAAAAACGGAGAGAGGCTTTTGTATATAATTCCTTGCTTGACAAAAAAGTCCATTGTTTTTTACAAATTTCTCTCCAGTTCTTCAGAAATCGTGTCTCTTTGACTAAAACAGGAAATTATTCAATTTTTAAATATGGAAAAATAGATTGTAAAGATCCATTCTAATCTTCCAAACCATGAATCTTGTTACAAAACCGAGAGAAGTTTTTTTGAATGGGCCCTTTCTCGAAAAAATATTCATTTGGTTTTCAAACATTCACTTCCATATCCTCGTAATATGTGCCCAAAGATAATGACTGAAATAAGAAAATACAAGTAATTATGTCTGAAAAAATACTTGGTTTTGATATACTTAGCCTTGGGCATTTGGATATTTTATGGTTGGAATTTGAAAGGAATTCACCAAGCTAAAGATTTGATATCAAGGGAACTAAGCAGGATGACTAGAACATTCATGACTGTGGAAAAATTTCAAGTGGACTTTCCGACAACGAAAATTGAGGACACATGCGCGCTGCAGGAATGTAAAATTTTGATGAAGCAGATCTTGGTACCAACACAAGGAAACACAACAAGACTTAATAGTCTTATATCACAACCATAGTAACGTTGGAAACCAAAGTTATCCTCCCAAATTCCATCTCCATTCCATTAAATTGGTAATAAAATTCAACCAAGCACAACATTCAGAAACACTTAACAACTGCTATAACTATAAACAATTACAAACTTTGGGAAACATTGGGAAAATGGACAAGCTTAACAACCTTCAATCTAACAAGGTAATCACAAGGTAACCAAGGAACAATTCCTTTACCCTATAGTTCTAAGCCTAAATGCATTTGATCCCAAACACACAGGCATTATCCAGTCCCCAACAAGTCATATAACCATTATTTTAGATTACATTCACCATTAAATTAAACCACTATGAAACTAGAATGCATTACCTACTTACCCTTTCCTTCATGCAGAGAATAAATTACAACCTCTGAAGATTATTGGCTTGGATGTCAATTTACATCGAAGGTTAACTCATTCCAATAGAAACAACCACAACCCTTGGAACCTATTGGCTTTCCAGCTAATGTCCAAGGTTGGGTATAATTCATTCAACAGAAGAACAAAATCACAGCCTCTGAAACTGTTACGGAGAAAATATTCCTATGGTTTGGGATGGACCACAACAAACAGTATGACACCAGAAATCATGTCAATATTCAAGTATGTTAGATAAATTAAAGAAACTAACAACTAAGGGATAGAAACCGTACATCAACCGGATGTTTGAAGACAACCATCGTTGAGCTCACGATCAAAAGCTTGTCCCTACAAGTTTCCCTCAACAAAAAATATATATCCAAGCATAAAATATATTAAATGTTAGTATTCAATCTAGCATAATGCATTTAAACATGTATAGAGCAATTATACCCATGGATACAAATACAAACAATTGCACATGAAAATTGGACGAGAAATGGATATTTCTATTAATGTAAATACAAAGATACAATATGACAACCTCTATTGGCACCTCGTCGAAACTGAGAAACCGAGTGACTCCACATAGACCTGCACCACTTCAGTCCTTCATAGTAAGGAAAGCTCACAAAGATAATGGAGAGCTTGGGAAATGAACACCAATGGTTCTATCAACAAGGACAAAAGGGATGTAGACTCAAGTATGACATTGGGGAAAATTTTGCTATAGTCTCCTCACTCTCAAAGTTTCTCCTCTTCCAATGCTTCACAATGGCTCAATATATAGGCCTCAAATCGGAAATGGAGGGTCGGATCAGAGCGTTTCCAGGAACATGGAAGGAAAATGATCAAGGTATTCGTTACTTGATGAGAAAAACTCCAAATAATTTTTGTTTTTGATCACAAAACTTGATGTATGCAGGTTGTAATGGTGCAAGCTACATATACCCGAGATGCATAACTGATGACCCGCATACATCTTCAAAAAATGTCTTTTTAAGGGTTAAGCTGAAGCATTAGGGCTATAATGAGTAAGGGGGTATAGTGAGTCTGCATAGGGACAAGGGAAGGACATCAAGGCATGATGCATGAGGTGTGGAAAATCACACTATAACAGATGCCCCTTAATGTGTGAGGTCAGAGGGGTACACAATGGCCGAAATACATTCTAATAGTCCTAGGAGTGGAGTAGTGAAGATCCAGGTGGAAGAACTAGCCACTCCTCAACATAATACAATGATAAATCTGTATACATGACTGTTATAGAGAGAAACTTCCTATGGCTTGGTGTGTACCACAATAGACAGCTTTGACACTAGAAACCAATCTTTCTCAATATGCAAGAGAAACCAAACATCTAACACTAAGGGATATCGAATCGTACCTTGTTCTAGACGGTTGAAGTAGATCCCCGTTGAGCTTTACCAATTCACGCTTGTATTAACAACTCGCTCTCAACAACAACAAACAAGACAAGCATGCTCTATAATAATGTGTTAGACCTACTCTAACATATATATTCAATAATGTATAGGAAATTAGATACATACATGGATACAATATTCATATTCAAATGCACATAATTGGACAGGAAAATATATTTCTATTAATAAAATCAGAAATTACAATAGTGACAACCTTGTCGACATGTCTACGAACCGAAGACACCAAGTCCTCCACCTGGGCCTCCACCACCTCAACCCTCCATCTCTCGATAGAAATCTCACAAAGCAAAGGCAAGCTTGGAAAGAACACTAAGTGCTCCAAAGGGACAAAGGCATGCAGACTCAAGTATAAGCAAACTGAGGAAACAATGGACTATAGTTTCTTTGCTCTTCAATTCCTCCTCTTCAATGTATCCAAGGGGTTCCTTATATAGCACGCCACTAGGGTAATGGAGGGTCGAATCCGAGCGATATCAAGGCATATGGAAGGCAAGGGACAAAGGCATGCAGACTCAAGTATAAGCAAACTGAGGAAACAATGGACTATATTTTCTTTGCTCTTCAATTCCTCCTCTTCAATGTATCTAAGGGGTTCCTTATATAGCACGCCACTAGGGTAATGGAGGGTCGAATCCAAGTGATATCAAGGCATATGGAAGGCCAAGAGTCAGGATCTTCGGAGTCCTATGAGGAAAAGTCCAAAAATATTTGGACTTATGCACACATCCCGATGTATGCGGGTTTGAGGTCAAAAGTCGCGTGTACACACGAGCATGGGTTAAAAAGTCGCGTACACCAATAAACAGGTGTTTTTAGGGATGAAATTGGAACATCAAAGTATAATATAAGTCCATGGGGTCTAAAGAGTCTGCAGAGGGACATGGAAGGCCATAAATATGTGATCAACCATGTGTGGTAAAATCAGCTATAACATATGCCCCCTAATGTGTGAGGTCAGATGGGTAACATGATGGCCAGAATGCATTATAAAATCCATCCTAGAAGTGGAGTAATGAAGACTCAGGTGGAAGAACCAACCACTCATCAATACAATACAATAATCAATCTCTGCATATGACTGCAAATACATATAGCAGTCCCGGATACATAAGAGTACAATGGCCATGAATAAGCATGATATACAAAATGTGACATGTGTGGTCATTGCCACGCACAATATACAATAGATTAGAGTCTCCAAAGCTGAAGATATACAGTGGATCAAGATCTCCATAGTGGATGAAGATATCTGATATACACTGGAATCAAATCACGAGAGTTGAAATGTCATGAACACTGGCATGATCAACGAGGTGGCATATATGGAATGCCACCAAGATGGAAGGTCTTCTACATGAACCACTACGAGTACATGTCCTACTATGTGAATATATGTGTCGAGATCGAACATAGTATTCCATCGTATGATTACCGATCATTGATGTATATTGTTAATAGACGCTAGATCACCCACCGATAATGAAAATGGGAATCAAGGTACAGAGTGCAATCTAACAAGTGTGAATAGATGTGTTGAGGTTGAACACTTGGAAGAATCCATTGATTAGGGGACATTTATGTATTCCCAAAACTTTTGATGGGGAGAGAACCTACCACTGATGATTGTATGTCTCAAGGCACTCAAAGGACTCTAGACTACTACTCCAGAATAAATGATCTGATGTCGCTGGAATGGAATCCGTTGAAAGGAGGGCATTAATGCATCCCCCATCAACCAACACGAGGTACTTAGCAACGGTGTATAATGTCGAAGAACAAGATGTGCATGAACCAATAACAGTATTGAGAATGACCGACATGCAAAGTCAAGATAACTGAGGAATGGCCGACTTAGGCTTCAACTTCCTTTGAACAAGAGCATAAAGGGAAATGGTGACTGAAGGTAGGAAACATGGACTCGATGTGCAAACTGGGATATCTCTATGACACAGGAGGCATCAATAGAAGCTCTATAGGGACTGGAAGCTTAACCAATTGGTGGAGATAAAATCAGAGTAACGAGTACAACTCCTAAAGTCAAACTAATAACCCAACCAATGGATGTGATATACAGTGCTCTGTTCGAAGGCAACACGATTCGACTGCTGCCAAAGATAACATCTTTTCCTGTCCGCCTTTTTGGTTTTTCATATATTTTGAAAAGTTTGAAAAAGAATAAAAGTGATTTATAGTACAAATCTAGGAGGAGATGAATGTCAGGGGACAAGCAGACTAGTTCCAAGCAGTGGAACATGCCCATGCTCAATACAAGGAGATATGTGCAGGATAACGACATTCGGGGGAAGGCCTCCTCCCGATAAAAGGGATGATCAAGCTACAAAAGATATGTAAAAAGGCTCTGCTTGGCTAGACACGAGACAAGCTCGGGCTATATGGCTGATAACTCAAAGTTAGGGAGCCGACACAAAGCTTAAGAAGGTAAGAAAAACTCATGAAAATGCACTTACAACTTGATATATACAAGGGAGTCCTGGGGAAATGGCCAGCATAAAGTTCAAGAGGAGTATGAAGCTCTTGCTCAAAGACATTGCGGGACTAAAAGGAATCCCACAACCTAAAGGAGAAATGTAAGCATGGGCACCAAATGCAAAAGATGATCTAACTAGGGAACCCATGTATAGGAAATTTGTACCATTCACATAACACCGCTTCTAACAGCAGCAAGAAGGTTCCGTGAAATCATGGAATGGGTTCGTACTTAAGGATAAGATGAAACAATTATAAGGTCATGCAAAATGCAGGCGGATGTGAAATCCTAACCTATATGCCAGTTTAGACATGATACCTGTAATAGGCACGAATAAGTCAAAGACCTCGGAGAGAGTGTGCAAAAACATGGACCATACACGACAACAATATTAGTCCAAAATAATTGGAAACAGTCAGTAAAGAGTCCAAACTATAGGATATAGGGAGGATTGATCATGACAACTGCATTCAAAGGAAACAATGTGGTGGACGATGGGACATAAGAAGGAATGTAAGGTGTAGACCCAACGTTCACGTATCCACTACCACCCCCGTGAGGGTGACCAATGGTGTAAAGACCGAGCAAAGGGAATAAAAATCCTCCACAAATGGAGTAGAGGATGGAATATGACCATTCCCGAATCCATGAGCACGGTAAGGGGTTGTGATTCCCCCAAGTCCGACACCAGGGTCTATACTAGGACCAAGGACGGGTGACAGGATACTAGACATGCCGAAAATAAAAGGATCCAAACTCAAGAGAGCATAAATATACTCAAGTAATCGTGATCCCCAAAGGCCAACTAGCGCATAAAGAACACACTCCTAAGAATATCTATAGCCAAAATACAAGCAAACCAAGGGGAGGATATGTGAGCTCCCGAATGTAGCAGGTATGTCTCTCCTAGGAGAGGCTTGAAACTCCCATACACTGTAAGCGGAGGTACATAACCAATTATAGTGGCCCTCAGCTTCAACGCATATAGCGACTGTGCTATCTGACCCCTACTTGGCCAGGACACCCACAAAATAACCTCTGCAAGTACCCCCTATGATACCTAGGTAAGGAAACTAAGGTCACTCGAATATAACCAATGCTCAGGCGGACAGTCATAGGTGGGATCGACTGTATGGGCAGGGTAGAAAAGCTCAAAACTCCTAAAAGAGCCCCTAGATACGAATATGATCCTGGAAATATCTCCAGCGCTCACAAAAGTGACCAAGGACTATACTAATCATAATAGTGCACGCTGCCTCGTGCTTAAATCTTGTGTAAGAGGAACATCCTGAGAAACACTAATTATACCAAGGATTTCATTATCTCACCTGGACAGACACCTACTTGTTTTTTTTAGTGGTCTTGGAGCATTAACTCACAATGAACTATTCCAAGACCCTAAAACCTAATCTTGTTGATGCACCCTATAAAAGAAAAGAGTGTAATTCATTTTATTAAGCATTGATTTTAATTTGCTGTGATTACTCAAAGGGAAATGGTCGTGCAACTAATGAAGTTACGAATCAGTAGTGAAGTAAATATGCACACCTAACAAGCAATGCCAAGTGCAATTGTGTAGAATGAAAAATAGGGTATGCCCATTGCCACTACATGAGATGCATAAATATTCATTTTCTTCAATGCCAATGCAATCCTTCCTATATGAAATCCTAAACACAACTTTCATCCAAGTAATCCAATGCAAGTACCTCCTTAAATCCATATGTAAGACACAAATAAGAACGCACAAATGTATTTTTCACTATAAAAGAATGAAAAATGCAATAAAAGTCATTTAAAACTCAATTGCAGCAAGTATAAAAAACAAGACCAACAAGACACCAAGACAAAAAGAGTAATGCACTAATGGAAAAAAAAAGAAGATAAATGACTATAACTTTTTCAAAGAAAAATCAATGAAAAAGCGGTCTCTAGTCACAACAGAAGCAGTCAATAGACAACATCAGTACCCAAGGGGACCCAGTAACACTCACAACCCACCCAACAACTTCTCACATCAAAAACTCAACCAAAAGGAAGGATGTACGTGACTGTTTAAAGAATAGCAGTGTATGTACACGACTAGGTAAGGGAAACCCACGTATGTACGCGACTTTTCAGCTGAAACCCGCGTATACAGAGAAGAAAGTGGTAAAAAGTAAGCTAAAGGTAAAACCACTCAAGGGGAGTGTCAATGGATGAACATACTATAAAATGTGACACAGAAACATGAAGAAACAAAGAGCAAGTATAAAACACATTGTCCCCCCTTCCCCAAAGAAAAAACAACTAAGAACCTCCCCAGTATGTTCACCAATTCTGTTACGGAGAGAAACTTCCTATGGCTTGGGGTGCACCACAATAGACAGATTTGACAATAGAAATCAATATTTCCCAATATGCTAGAGAAACCAAACATCTAACACTAAGGGATATCAAATCGTACCTTGTTCCGTACTGTTGAATTAGATCCCCGTTGATCTTTTCCAATTCACGCTTGTATTAGAAACTCCCTCTCAACAATAGCAAACAAGACAAGGATGCTCTATAATAATGTGTTAGACATACTCTAGAATATATATTCAATAATGTATAAGCAATTAAATACATCCATGGATACAATATTCATATTCAAATGCACATAATTGGACAGGAAAAGATATTTCTATTAATAAAATCAGAGATTACAATAGTGACAACCTCTGTCGGCACATCTACGAACCAGAGAAACTGAGTCCTCCACCTGGGCCTACACTGCCTAAATCCTCCATCTCTCGATAGTAAGCTCACAAATCAAAGGCAAGATTGGGAAGAACACTAAGTGCTCCAAAGGGACACAGGGATGCTGACTCAAGTATAAGTAAACTGAGGCAACAATGGACTATAGTTTCTTTGCTCTTCAATTGCTCCTCTTCAATGTATCCAAGGGGTTCCTTATATAGCACTCCAATAGGGTAATGGAGGGTTGAATCCAAGTGATCTCAAGGAATATGGAAGGCCAAGAGTTAGGATCTTCGGACTCCTATGAGGAAAACTCCAAAAATATTTGGACTTATGCGCACATCCCGATGTACATGGGTTTGAGGTCAAAAGTCACGTATACATGCGAGTATGGGTTTAAAAGTTGCGTACAACAATAAACATATTTTTTTAGGGATGAACTTGGAACATGAAAGTATAATATAAGTCCATGGGGTCTAAATAGTTTGCAGAGGGACAGGAAAGGCCATAAATATGTGATCAACCATGTGTGGTAAAATCATCTATAGCAATGACTGTAAATATGGAGTACATATAGCAGTCCCAGATACATATAAGTACAATTTCCATGAATAGGGTTAATATACATATGTCATAAGTGATCACAACCACATACCATACACAGTGGTGTCTGGTCTCCATATTGAATAAAGACATCTGGTACATAATAAAGTACATTGCTCTAGTATGAGAATTGAAATCCCATAGGTACTGCTGTGATCAAGGTCATAGCATATATGGAACGCCACCATACTTTGAGGTCTTCTACACTAACCATCAATGGTACATGTCCCATCAGGTGAATAGAGGTGTTGAATTCGAACATGATGAAACATCGTCTCATTACCGACCATTGATGTATACCGTTAACATGCGCGAGATATCCCACCGATGATGAAAATGGGTGTCAAGGTATCAAGTGCATTCAACAAGTGCGAAGAGAGTTATTGAGGGCGAACATTTGAAGAATCCATCGATTATGGGACATTGATGTATTCCCAAATATGTCGATGGCAAGAGAACCTACCATTGATGACTACAAGTCTCAAGGAACTCAACTAAATGTAGATCCAAATTCTAGGATAAATGATCTGAAGTTGATGGAAAGGAATCCACTAGAAGGAGGGCATTAATGAATCCCATGATCAACCAACATGAGGTAAACAACAATGATGAATAATATGGAATAACTTGGACGGACAATATGTACATGAACTAATAATTATATGCATCTCTCGTGCATACTAGATTCAAGTAGCATGCGAAAGAGACCCTCTGAATAAAAACCACTAATGAAAACTACTAATAGAGAGAATGAAACCACCAATAGGGTATAATGGAATCCAATACATGACATGAATCCCAATGTGTGAATAGATTTCTTGCCATCGAACATAAGGGAAACCACTCAGTCAATGACCAATGATAAGATGTCATCTACCGAGTTTAAGGTCACCTACCAATGATGAAAGTAGGCCCAAGGTGCCAGGTAGGACCACATCTATATGATGTATCGGGAATGGCTGACATGTAGAGTCAATGTCACTAAGGAATGGATGAGTTAGGCTAAATAATTCCTTCGAACAAGAGCGTGAGGCAGATGGAGACACTTAGGAAACATAGACTCAATGTGAAAACTGAGACAACTCTATGAACAAGAGGCATCAATAGAGGCTCCATAGTGACTTGAAGATTAACCAGTTGGGGAAGAAAGCTCTAAATAACAAGTACAACTCCTGAGGTCATGATAGAAAACTGACCCATGATGAATAGACTCATAAACTATGCTTTGTTCGAAGGAGACACAACAACTGCCAACATAAGAAAATATCATTTCTCGTCTGAATTTTTATGTTTTTGGTCTTTTTAATATTATAAATTTTTAAAAGAATGAAATGTGACTATAGTACAAAGGAGAGGAAACAAATGTCGTAGTCAAGCAATCTAGTTCCAAGCAGTGGAACATACCTATGCTAAATACAAGGAAATGCATGCAAGATAAGGACATTCAGGGGAATGTTTCCTTTTAGATAAGGCGTGATCAAGCTGCAAAGGATAACTAAGAGGCTCTGCTTGGCTAGAATTGAGACAAACTTAGGAAATATGACTTATAAAAGAGAAGCAGAGAGTTGGCATTAAGCTCAATAAGACAAGCAGACACATGCAATGCATTTACAACTTGATATAAAGAGGGATTCTCAAAGGGAAATAGCTAGCATAATAGATGAGAAAGAACATGAGGTTTCCATTTGAAGTAATGATAGGACTACAAGGGACTCCCAGACCTACGGATGACGCTCAACATGGGCATCATATGGAAAAACTGGTTCTAACTAGGGTACCCATGACTGGGAAATCTATACAGCTTATGTAACAACACTTCTAGTAGCAGTGGGATTGTTCCATGCCATTAAGAAGTGGGTTCGTACTTATGGTTAATGTGAAATAGTCACGGGATAATGAAAAAATGCACGTGGAATATGATCCTATCCTATACGCTAGTTCATATTTTATACCTTGCATTTCCATGAACAAGGTCGAAAATAGTCAAAATCCATTAAGGCTCAACGAAAACTACATAAAGGGACCTTGCACAACAATATTAGTCCAAAACAGTTGTGAATAACTAATAGAGGGTCAAAACTATGGGAAATTGGGTAAATTTATTTAATAAATAGTAAAAAATTGACCTTTTACCATACCATTTGGTTTTCAACCCCTTATAGTGATTTTGGAGCTCTTTGGATCCTCGAACTTCAAAGGCGAATTCCAGAAACTACAGGCCACAAAATCAACAACTGTCAGGACCAAGTAATTCCTCATCCTATGCTCTTTCAGTTCATTACTTTTATTTGAAGTTTTCATGGTGGATTTTGAAAATTTCAAACACAAAAATTGGGTTTCCTGGTTGACGCAAGTGACAAGTTATTGGGTCATGTATAGGGCCGGATATACGCAGGAAAACCAAAGCTGGGCCTGCGTGGCCATGCACCTATCAACATTGTGACTCGTGTATAAGGCCATGGATGTTGTTTTTTACGTCAAAAACCTCACAAAGCTCTTCTCCTTTGCAAGATGGTGCTTGAATGGAGGGAGAGAGAGCATGAAGACGTTGATAGAGATGTGCACAATGATTTAATCACCCGACAAGCATTGCATATATGTGGGTTCTACAAGTTTTGTAACCTTGGGAGCTTGGGGGCCCAACCAAGACTACTATAAATGCTTGTAAACTACTAGGATCCAAACACATAGGCATTCATACTAAATGGGATGCCATTGAGACTCGAGGTGGAATACATTTATTTTATTATCGGACTATCTTGTCGAGGCGAGGTAGTAAACCTTAGGGCTCATGGAGCAGGCAGAGGCACGAGTATTGGTGAGTATATAGCTGTGTATTGTGTTCCTGACATTGAGAAGGTGGGAAGTAAAATCCCCATTAATGCTATCCAAAGTTAGTCTTAAAGTGACCATTCTAGTTTTGGCTAGAATTGTAAGTTTGGAATCACTACATCAGGCATCATGACCTCTCATTTTCTATGTAGTAGACTGTATGAGGCCCATTATCTATGGTTGGAGCACATCCTTATTGGGTAGCATGAAACACCATTTGACAGACTACACCCTAGGTCAGACCAAGAATTTTGGGTTCACCAGTATTCTATGCGCGTTCTTCTTTGAGAGGGTACCGAGTCTTAGTCCCATAGTTGCGATCCCTCCTCATGGTGTATGGGATCCAACCCAAACTCACTGTACTAAAGTGATGCGTAGGTTAGGAGGAGGTAGAGCACCTTCTCTATTCAGAAATGATTTTTTCCATTGGTGGCAGTGTCAGATCATCACCATACATGACTATCCATATGCAGGGATTGACTTCCGTGGAGACCAAGATATGCCACTACCACCAGGGTTCGCACTCAGAGACATCAGGAAGATTTATTTTGTGTTTTTGGAATACTTCATTTTTTTGTATTTTTTATATAAGGAAATCAATAACATGTTTTTGGTGGTATCATGTACTAACATTAGGCTTGTTTGCATAGATATAGGTACATGAAAACTGGATGGTTTTCCACAACACTGATGTAGGAATCAAGGAGATGAGACGATCTTCATTGATGCTGAGTAGACACTGCAGAATATAGAGGGAAACTTGGCCCGCTTGACACATAGGAACCCGATGGTATAGGTCAAGGACTTGCCTGAGATGATGCAGAGACATGTAGTCGGGGTACCCCATTTGCGGGTTATATTATTTAGGAATTTGGAAAAATCTATAGTGTGTTATCATGATCATCATCCATGCCGACATGCGTAGATTCCGAGATATAATTTTTTGGATCGGCCATGTATATTTTGAGGGCTTAAATCCCATTTTTGTACTATGACACCATATTTTTTGGAACTACTATTTATAAATAAAAACTTATAACGACCAATTTGATATATACACATGTATCTAAATATGAATGTGAATGTGTTATGTACATGCTTCTTTAATTATGTGACAAATGCCAATCTAAAATGTAATTTTCATATGAATCGACAACATGATTATAACGTCTAGGCATATGAATGTATGTAATGTAATCAAAGTGTTGTTCCAACAATATTACTCTTAAGAATCTTCTCAACAACATAGGATCTCTAACACGGTACATGCCATTCAATTGTAACACAATCAACTGTGAATCCAGGAGAACCTCTAGAGATCAAATACCATTTGCATGGAATAATAGTTCAATTACTGCACTATAATCAGCCACATTATTTGAGGATGGATGGAGGCATACTCCTCTTGAAGACACACATTGAACCTCAGGTGCATAAATAACCCAAGCAACAGAAGCTATATTCTATGTATGGTGGCTGGAACCATCCATGAATCCTAAGTATATTGAAGAGTCCACCAACATCTGCCAAACAATAGGATGCATGTCAACAAACTGATGACACTACAAGGAAACCAAAAACTATGTAAAACTGTACAATAGTATACAAGGTACCAAGGCGAGATGGAAACTTAAGCATAGTACTTCTTAAAGTAGATCCCATTTCTAGGATCCTTCAAGATGTTCCCTTCACAATATTCTAACTCACAGGCCCCATTTTCTAAGACACGCCTCATAACATAAGGACCATGCCACATAGGATTAAAATTTCTTGCCCCCAATGGTTCACTCACTTAATCATATAAAGGGACCAATTCGCCTTCATTATACCGATGGGGACATACATACTTATCATACTATGTCTTGAAATGATGCTTATTCACTTCTAATTCCACCACAACATCTCGACGCTGCTCATCAAGGTGCTCCAAGTGGACTAACGTTCTTCTAAATCAGAGGTGTAAGGAAAGATCTCTATGGCTATATTTAAGGAAGGGATATTGCATTCAACCGGTAAAACTGACTCCACCCCGTGAACCAACTGATACGGTGAAAAACCTGTGGAAGTATTAACCTCATCACGCTCAAGCCGTTTGAGCTATGGGAGGAACTAGGATCGATGATGTATCTCGTCCTAGGGATGTTTCATACTGGTCATGGCCTTGATATTAGCTTCATCTGAAGGAAAGTTGTTGTCAAGGCAATCATTTGACCACCCAAGTTGGAGGCACTAGGTGATCCTCCTCTCCCATCCGCAAAGGGGAAGGATTAGGGTCTATAGTGATATCAAATATGGATTGGTAAGCAGTCTGCATTGCAGACAATGAAATATTTACACTGGTGGGTGTGGGACCTTCATCCGATTTACTCGAAGAAGGGAGAGTCCAAGGATCACTCAAATAGGTGGTACAAAATGAGCCTGGACTTAAAGGTTATGGAAGACCACCGTGAGTAGAATAAATAACTAGAATAGGTGCCAAAAAATTACAGGTTTCCATCAATGAAGGATACATTTCGACACCAATGTTCTTAGTTGTCGACTGAGAATTATCAATTATGGGGATAGTGGGACCTGATGATGTTGAGGAACCATAATTATCAAACGACAATTAATCGATCGTCATAATTCTATCTTCTAGGGAAAACACACAACACAAAATATTGATGACACAATCACTTTCATGGAATATATCTAGTTTCGACCCAGTAACATATTATAGTCAAGGGGTGCATCAACCACTTCAAACTCGACTTGCACAGTCTTGCCCCCCAGCTGGACCTGAAGGGAAGGAATAATACCATGCGGTCTAAAGGAACGTCCATCAAAATCTGTTAGCATAGTCATGGATTTAGAAAACATTGGAGAGCCAAGGCCTTTCCTACAGGGAAGAGACATCATAGAGGTTGTAGCACCTTCATCTATAAATGTACATTTAACGATGTTGTTCAAACACTCCACATGGAAATAAAATTCCACATGATAAGGCAATCAAGGCTGGACATCTTGAGTCTCAAGCCTAATCACAGTAGGGTCGTTCTAGTCAATCACTCCTAAAGTAACTAACAAGGATTTCCTTTGCGAGGGACAGGTCTGAAGCACCTCTAAAGTCAACATCGCATAGGGAGTCTGTCCCAAATCCTCAACGATAGAATAATGTTGGGCGGCTTGGGAATTGGGATTGTGCCCTGAATGCTTCAGGATCCCTTTCGGTATGCATGGTATAGTTTTAGGTTTGTTAATATGCAAAGGAATTTCTGGAGGCAGAGGCTCTTTACCCATGGTTAATAGTGATGGGCCATAATCACATGAATGGGTCGCAACATGAACAACCGACATCCTATTGATACAACCATTACCACTTTTCACGCCTGGCGGGTTTTGAGTCCCACTAGCACCAATTTTGGTGGTTTAAGTCCTCGAAGTCATGTTTTGATTATGTGGAAGGGGACCAGTAAAAAAAATGGGATCAATGCAATGAAATTCGAGGCCTCATCAATCCTAGGGCATAAGTACGTAAGATGGTCTCCTCCACAAAGCTTACATGGGAATTTGACCTTCTGTTTAGTCTTCTTGTCCCCCCAATAATTTTTGTCATTCTTGTCATAATTAACATTCTCCTTTTTATTCCCACCCTTCTTATTATTCCTCCCCTTCTTCCTATTCCATTTGGGTTGATGGTTACCCTTCTTGTTTAATTATTGCACAGGATGTACATTCACTGATTGGGTGGGGGTGGACGAAGCCACATCTTGTTCGACCACATACTAGTTAAGTGAAAAATTCTACATTTGATGTGTAAACTCATCCACAACTTTTGCACTTATAGAGCCAACGATGCCATCAACATGTGGCCCATGTTTAAACTTGGGATCGTGATTTGACCTAGGAGCACCAGGGATAATATTATAAAGAATCTTAGACTGAGCATAAATTAGGTATGACTGTTGAGATCGAAAAATAACATGTTACTTAGTTGCCAATCTAGATTTCAAAACATCCTTCGTGATATAAGGTAGTAAGTACTTAAGGAACCATTCCAATACTAATTCTAGTGGAATGTTGGCCTTAATCAATTGCTTTCATCTACGCCACTCTTGAATATGGTTAGAAATATGGGTGGCTTTGTCTTGCTGAAAGGTCGACAAGAATTCAGTATCGTCATCATAGAGAATCGATAACCAAAAGTGATTAAGGAAGGCACTGAAAAATTCATTAAAGGTCCAGTACTATGTGCCCCTAGGAAACTCTATATACCATTTCCCAGCTGAACCCGTGAGGGTGTGTTGAAACAGTTGTAATCGAACAGAATCATGATTCAACAAATTCGAAGAGAAGCATAGATGAAAATTCGTACATGATCACTAGGATCCTCACCTTTTTTACCTTCAAACTTCGGAACATTCAAAGGAAGTTTGGCAGGCCCTAGGAGGCCACGCAAAATTGTGACACACCGGGTCATTAGTTAGTTTGGATAGATCAAGAAAGTTCAACATAGCTAAAAACAAGAGCCTAGGTTGTGCCATGTGATTCCATGCTCCCTACAAAGATTTATTTTGATACAGTGGGTTCTGGTAAAGGCCATGACCTTGACCAGTTAGATCATAAGCTCGTCCCATAGGACCCATGTAAGGATGCACTGGAATTTTCATATGGGACATTCCTTGAGAGGGGGGAACCATATAACCAAAATTTCTCGTTTGGTGTACGAGATGACCCCCAAAAACCTGGGGAGGCATGTAACCTCCAGAAATAAGGACGCAAGATGACGAGGGAAAAATGTAACCAAAGGAATCATACCTTCCCGAGGGCCCGCTTGGAATATGGGGAGGATTCATCATGAGAAATGCATTTGATAGAATAGGTGTAGTGGACGATGGGACAAAAGAAGGGATGTAAGTCGTAGACCCAACATTCACATATCCACCACTGCCCCTAACAGGATGAACACTAGTCTGTGGACTGGATGAAGGGGATGTCCACTCCCCAACAAATGGAGTAGAAGGAAGAATCTGACCACCTCTGAACTAATATGCAGTGAAAGGGGATGATGTGCCCCCCAGTTCAACACTAGGGTCTGCACTAGGACCTTGGATGGATGATGGAATACTAGTTGAAACATTTGGCATACCAAACGTAAAACAAATTGAACTAAAGGGAATGAACCGAGTCTTAGTTCCTAAGCCTCCTAAGGAAAATTTTGGGATAAATCTTGTGAAGTCAAAAGAATTTGTTCCTACAGGGTGGGAAGGACTAGCCATTTTAGGGTCGGTATGGACCAGAGCCCCATGAATCCATTAAGTAGATGAAGAAGGAGCCTCATGGACTCCTCCTAATTTGGATGACAAGGATGGAGGGAAATCTGGAGTCTCAGAATTGGTACTCATCATAAAATTCCTATGGAGACCTCAATGGGAAAGATGCCATGTGTAATTTCTGGAAATATTATGAAGAGGTTGTGAAGGGTCAAAAGGTAGTAAACCTGCTAAACAATGAGAACGACATGGTGATAGAATTCGATCCATGATGAATCCACAGAAAAAGAGACCCAAGTAACCACGATCCCTAAGGTCAATTAGCGAACACAGAGCACACCCCTAAATAATATAAGACAAATGCACACAAGCAAGGAATTAGGACAAATGAGCCCCTGAATGCAGTAGGTATGTCTTACTTAGTAGAGGCCTAAGACTCTCATACACTACAATCAAAGGTGTGTAACCAATTATACTGGTGCTCATCTTTAACGCATAAAGCAACTATGTCGTCAGACACATACTTTCCCATGACATTCATAGAATAGCCTCTGCAAGTACCCCCTGTGATACCTAGGAAAATAAACTAAGGTCACCTCAATATAACCAATGCTGAGGTAGGAAATCACATGCAGGATCTACCATATGGGTAGGGTAACTAAGGCTGAAGCTCGAAAGCACAAGAGGTACCTTAAGAGCCCCCAGATATGAATAAGATCCTGGAAATATCTCCGACGCTCATTGAAGGTAGTGGAGGGATATCCCCACTATCTTTTTAATCTAGCAAATCTTAGGATCCTCAGGCCTGAATGAATTCACCACAAAATAAGGTTGTAGTAGAGAGAATCAATTCAGTGTAAACTGATCAAACATTCATGGTGAAAATTGAACAACTAGGATACAAAATTTGGTCAACATAACATTACATGGCTTATCATTAACCTATCTATAATACAATGGTAATAGAATAGGAAGAATTCAAATTCCTTAGGTAGGATTTGAATTCACCAACTTGGAATGACTCTAGTTCTAACTCAATGTGGTAAAATCACCACTAGAGACTCACTAATGCAACTCCGAAATCTGAACTAGTTCACACCCAGTTAACTGATCAAGGTAGGTGAGAAAATGTGCCCAACTTCTGTTAAATCATGCAAAGTGGTGCTAGACTAACTGGATATGAACTAACTGATGGGAATCAGAGCATAACTGAACATAACTAAACACCGACTAGGGTCAACTGCTGGTGGCTGCTGATGGCACTTAGTTTGGGTTCCTAAATTATAGGGATTTTTATTTGGAGACCCTAAACTCATGCATACTAGTGCATCAAGTGTTAGGTAGGCCCCAGGTGAGTCTCCCAAGGCACTAGTGAGGTGGAAATAACCTCCTAAGATAGGAAAAGAAAATTAGACTATTGTGGTCAAGGGAGGATTAATTAATTAATCCTAACACCCCCTGGGACAACCTGGGACCTGGAAATTAAGACCAAAGGTCACCCATACAATCTAAATGAAAAAAAAGACTACTTAACAAAGCAAGGAAATGGGGAAAACATCATGGGACCCCCCCCCTCAAAATAAGTTGGAAAACCAGGGACAATAATTGAATCAAGCCTTTACACAAAGAATAGATATGAGATTGAAAAATATCTTTTCAATGAAAGATTTAGTGAATATGTCTGCAATCTTTTCATATGTAGGGAAGTAATGTAGAATTATGGCCTTACTATGCACTAGTTCTCGTATGTAGTGCATGTGGACTTGAATGTGCTTGGTCCGCTGTTTCTGTATTGGATCACTATATATATTTATTGCACTTTGATTATCACAAAATAGGTCTAATGAGGTAGTAGTGCGAATTCCAAACTATGTCAGAATCCCATGTAGCCAAGCTGCATGAATAACTGTATTCACATCCCCCCCAATACTTTGGTTTAGCTGAAGAGAGAGCAAGATCTTCTTGCTTCTTGCTTGAACAATAGATTGGTATATATCCCAACATGAACACAAATCTTGATGTAGATTTCATGTTAGTACGATCAACATCCCAGTTTGAATTAGTAAAACCAATAATATCTAGCTTTTCACCAACATAATAGTGGATCCCAAACTCCGTTGTACCTTGCACATAATGTAAGATGCACTTTGTTGCTTTCCAATGTAGATCATGTGGCTCTTGCATGTATTCGACAGCAACACTCACACCATAATATATTTTTGGTCTCGAATGGGTGAGGTACAATAGGATACCAATCAATAGTCTCTAGAGTGTATTGTCAACCAGTGGTGTGGAAACACCTTCTTTCAACTTGATGCCATATAAGAAGGGGAAGGGTCCTGCTTTACAACCAGTCATGTGGAATATTTTGAGAAAGTATCCTATGTATATGGACTGGTAATCATGATTCTTGAAGCTTTTTTATTAACTTTGAGACCAATAAACTACCTTAATAGTCCTAGATCAATCATGGAGGTTGCTTCGCTCAAACATGACTTGATGCCTCTCAATCTAGCAGCTGATCCACTAGTAATGAGAAATTAATCCACATATAGAACAATCAACAATAAGGATCTCCCTTTCTATTTCATGTATACATTGCAGTCAGACTTTCACCTCTCGAATTTATGTGACATTAGGAAGGAATCCATCTTGGCATACCATGCCCTTGGGGTTTGCTTGAGCCAATAGAGATATTTCCTTAGTTTGTAAAATAAAGAGGAATCTTTAGTGTACCCCTCAGGCTGTTTCATATATATATGCTCTTCCATATCACCATGGAGGAAGGCACTTTTCATATCCATGTGATGTACCTCCCACTTCTTTGAAGTTGCAATGGCCAAAACTAGCCTTATGGAATCCATTCTTACAACATGAGCGAATGTCTCATTGTAGTCTAGTCCATGGACTTGTGAGTACCCCTTTGCCACTAACCAATCCTTGTACTTGGTAGTGGTTCCATCAACTGCTATCTTGGTCTTGTAGGTCCATTTGCACTAAAATAACTTCCTCCCAGGAGGCAAAGTGACAAGATCCCATGTCTTGTTGTCTTGTAGTGAATCAAAATCATCATCCATGGCTGCATGCCACCTTACATCATGGAAATCCTCTCTGTAGAACTGAGGATGTGACCCCATCATCATGAAGGACCTCTCTGGGAGAAATGGATATGTATAGAAGAGAGCAAGGTTTTCATCCTAATATTGAGATATTGTCCTTCTTCTATCATTTGGATCCCCAACACTATTCCCAACATATTCAATGAGATTTTGGGCCTATTTAGGCCTTTTAGTGGGAGAATGTGCTAGATATGGATCTAGATTTACTTGAGGTTCATTCTTAGATTCAAGATATCGATAATATTGATCCTTCTCTTCAGACTTTGAATCTAAAATATTAGTAAATACATCATTATTTGCAAATGGATTTGATTGAGTGATTATACCTTCTTCAACTGGTTGTGGATCATGACCCAATTTTATTCAATTTGAACATTGTGTTCTACGAATTTTTTTTTGGTTGCAATGTCTATGAGTTTGTATTCCTTTGGATAATCTTCATATCCAAGCAGTATGCATTCATTACTCTAATATTGGAAGGATTTCCTCTTGTAAGTAGGAATTCTGGCCCATGCTTTGGAGCCAATAACCCTCAGATGTGAGAAATTAGGCTTATGTCCCATCAATGCTTCGAAAGGAGTGACCCCGATCACTGACTTGTGAGGCACCCTATTATAGATATACAAAGCACAGTTCACTGCTTCATGCCACAAATATGGAGGAAGATTTATGGCTTCAAGAATGCATGTAGCCATCTCTTTCAAAGATGTGTTCTTCCTCTCAGCTACACCATTTTGTTGTGGTGTGTATTGGAATGATAGTTGGATTTGATTACCTTTTGAAGCACAAAGTGTTGTAATTCTCTTTTGATGTACTCTCCTCCATTATCTTATCTAAGTGCTTTGATCTTCTTCCCAAGAGTGTTCTCAACTAAGGCTTTAAAATTTTTAAATATTTCAAACACCTCAGAATTTTTCTCGAGGAATTACATCCAACAATACCTTGAGTAGTCATCAATCAAGGTAAAAAAGTATCTAGATCCATTCGTAGATGCTATGGAAATTGATCCAGAGACATCACTCTGAACCGGGTCAAGTACATACACAACTCTTCTTCCCTTTCCAACCTCATACCTTCACTCTGGGTGCTTACCTATGAAGCAACCATTACATACACCTTCAGAGGACTTGATGAGAAGAAATCCCTCAACCATCTCTTCATTGTGCAACTACTGGATATATCTGAAATTCATATTGCCAAATATTTCATGCCAAATCATGCTTGTTTCATTAACATGAGTCAATAAGGCACTAGGATATGAATTAGGAAGAAAGTGAGAAAATTCATATGCCTTGAAGGCATGATTATCAACTTCTTTCACTATCATATTCCTAGTACATATTTCTGAGATCTCCACTATGTTAGGATCAAATGTGACTCACTTGGGTGAGCCGGTATGAGTCATCTGGTATACATAAAAAATATCTGTTTCCAAGGAAGGGGCATAGAGCACATTCTTGAACACTCCATGCTCAAATTTGATGGAACCTTTCTAGACAGCTAGGATTTGTGAGTCATCTCCCATGTGGATGATTGACCCTTCAGGAGAGATCCGGAGAAGATAAGGATTCTTTGGAGGCAACCATGTAGTTGGAGGCTCCATAATCAATGAGAAAATCTCGTGACTGAGAAAATCCTACCTTTAGAGCATGGAACCTCTCATGATCTTTAGTATTATTTCTAGCATCATAATTCTTTGCAACTTTAGGAAGGGAAACATTGTTCTGTTCAAGGAGCCTAGACATCTGGTCTATGGTTTTCTTCATACATAGATTCTCTGGATGATTTCCTCTCTTGCAGCAAGAGAACTTGGCCTTGCCAAACTTCTCGTGCTTGTTCTTCTTGGAACATGAGGCTTCTTCTGAAGGATTCTGCTTATCCTTAGGCTTGAAATCCATGTTCTTCATCTTTTTTCCTTTTTTCTTCCCCTTTCTTGCACATTCTTAATATCCCCAACTAATAGATCCTGATCTTGGAGGCTTTGAGAGATCCCATATGTATTAGCTTCTCTTGTTCTTGAATAAGAGATTATGTGAAGGCATCAAGGGATGGCATTCACCAATTAGGAGTTGTCAGTCTCCTGGAGTGAAAGGTGGATACAAACACTAAGAATTCTGGGCCAAGTTTGCTCAGAATTGAGAGCAGCAATTGCTCATCCCTTTTATCAATCCCACACTGTTCGCGCTGCATGACAAGGGATTTGAATTTTGAGAAAAAATGCTGGATAGTTTCGAAGTTACTGGGATGTAGTGCAATTATCTCATTCTCCAAAATAGGGCCCCTTAGATCATCTTTCTTGCAAAACAAGGATTTGAGCTTCTACGATACTTCCTTTGGATTTTTAAGTCCATCAATATGGAAGAGTAACTCCATTGAGACGTGGATGCACATGAATCCAAATGCTTCATCCAACTTGTTCAGATACTTCAAATTTTTAAGAGGCTGTTGGGGTTAGACCTCTCTGCATATGGTGGTGTATAGACCCTTGTTACACAAGGATATCTACATATAATCCCTCCAATCAAGATAGTTGAAGGGTGTGAGGATCCTGTGTTTCAAAGCTGCAAAATTATCCATCTTGCAACTTCAAGGAACAACTAATTCTTCAAAAATATTCAATTTAACTACAAAAACACTTCAATTCAAAATCAAACCAATTCAAACACTCTCCACTTCTACATGTGCACTTTCCTTGGGTGCATCACACCTGACTAGACTTCTCTGGACAAAATCCAAAGGGAGAAAATCAAGAATACCAGGAATTATGTGGAACCCAATTGCTTCTGGTGCATTAATGGAAGCTTCCAAGGTTTTAAGCTAGCTTGAATACTTGTTCTAATACCATGTTCAATTTAGAAAATATTAGGATCCTTAGGTGTGAATGAAGTCATTGTAAAGAAGGTTGCAGGAGAGAGAAGAAATTCATTGTAAATTGATAAAACATTCATGGTGAAAATTGAACAACCAAGAGACAAAATTTGGTTATCATAACATTACATGAATTATTATTAACTTATATGTAATATAATGATAATACAATAGGAAAAATATGAATGCCTTAGGTAGGATTCAAATTCACCAACTTGGACTAACTCCAGTGCTAACTCAATGTGGGAAAATCATCACTAGAGACTCACTAATGTAACTACGAACAATTGAACTAGTTCACACCTAGTTAACTAATCAAGGTAGGTGAGAAAATTCACCCAACCTCCCTTAAATCATGCAAAGTGGTTCTAGACTAACTGAAGTTTAAATAAATGATGGGAATCAAAGCATAACTGAACATAACTGAACATCGACTAGGGTCAATTGCTGGTGACTACTTGTGGCACTTAGTGCGGGTTCCTAAATTATAGGGAATGGTATTTGGAGCTTCTAAAATCATGTAGATTGGTGCATCAAGTGTTATTTGGGCCCCAGATGAGTCCCCCATGGCACTAGTGAGGTGGAAATAACCTCCTAAGCTAAGAACATAAAATTAGACTATGGTGGTCAAGGAAGGATTAAATAATTAATCCTAACACCATCAACGTGTTAGGGTACACAGGGTACTCCCAAAGGACCGAACACCAGGAATAGCCGCTTCACACAAACAGATCACAGATCAATACACCAATGTTTGTCACGTGGTTAAAACCCTCGAGAGGGAAACAGTCCATGGCCCCGGCCAAATAGCTACTTCGGAGCAATTTATTATGCAAAAGAAAGAAAGTTACATGAGCTTCTCATAATCGATCAACTAGCCAAGGACCCTCTATGCTCTTTAAATAGAGATCATAGACCAATCGGGTGTTAAGCCACGGATCAATGGTAGGTATGATCTAAGAGAAGTTGAACCGTCGGATCACTCTATGTCTAGAACATATCGTGACCGTCGGATTAGAATATTTACAAATGCATACTAATGCATACTAAAGAAACACACTTTTACCTAACGGATATATTACACAAGTTGATCTTAACTAACTCCTAAGTGTCTAAATATCCTAACACAACGTGCATGCCCCCTCGTGACTAACTCTCGTTTAAGAGGATCTTCCTGAGAACTCCAATTATAGCAAGGATTTCTCTTCTCCATTGTTAGACACCTAAATTGTTTCCGCTTTATAGTCTTGGAGAAGTTTACTCACAAAATACTATTCCAAGACTCTAAAACCTAAGCTTGCTAGTGCACCCTATAAAATAAAATTGTTCTAATCAATTTCAAATTAAGCGTTCATTTTAAGTGGTTGTGCTTACTCAAGGGATATGGCCATGAAAGTAGTGATGTTATGACTAAGCAACAAAAGAAAATATGCACACCTAAAAGCAATGCCAAGTGCAATCTTGTTTTCCAAATGAAAAGATGGTATTCCACTAAATGAAATGCACAATAATTCCTTTCCCTTTCAAATGCAAATGCAATATTTCCTAAATGAAATCCTAGACTAATTTCATCGAAGCAAACCAATGAAATTAATTACTTCGATGCAAATGAATATGCACCGATGCAATTTTTTACTGGATGAAAATGCAAAAGAGAACCACTAAACTCTCAACCCTTGCAGCAAGTATAAAGACACAATCTAAGCATGACACCAAGACTCAATGATTCATGCACTAGAACCAAAACAAAAGGAGAGAAAAAGACAAGAACAACTTTCCTAAGAAAAAACAATAAAAATAGGTTTCCATCCACAAAAGGAGCAGTCAACAGACAACATAAGGATCCTACAAGACCTAGAAACACTCACAATCCACCCAATACTATCTCACACCAAGATATCACTCAGAATATGAGATGCACATGACTGTTCAGAGAACAATATCGTATCTACATGACCTGATAAAGGACAAACCACGTGTATACGTGACTATTTGTGCTGTGAACCACATATATATAGAAAAGGGGGTTAAAAGAGAAATCTAAGGGCCAAACCCGTCAAAGGAACTGTCAATGGATGAACACACTACCAATTGTGACACATACACACAAAGAAATAGAGAGCAATTCAAGAAAAAAAATGCACCGAAAAATCCCAACAAAGAGGAGACATCCCCAGCAGAGTTGCCAATTTTGTTACGAAGAAAATATTCCTATGGTTTGGGGTGGACCTCAATAGACAACATGACACTAGAAATCACATCCATTCTCAAGTATGCTAGATAAATTAAAGAAAATAACAACCAAGGGATATAAAATGTAGCTCAACCATATGTTTGAAGATGACCACCATTGAGGTAAAGATCAAAATCTTGTCCCTACACTTTTCCCTCAACAACAAATATTAATCCAAGCCATTAAATGTTAGTATTCAATCTAGCATAATCCATTTAAACATGTATAAAGCTATTATGCCCATGGATACAAATATAAACAACTACACATGAAATTCGCTTCCTTCACTGCCTTAGCCTTGGTTTGTGGTTTGGGTGCAATGGAGGTCAACATGGAATGACCTAGTTTTGCAAGTTCTCAGAATTTGGCTCTAGTCCCTTTGCTTACTATGCTTGCTCATAGTGACTCTTTTGCAACAACTCCTGTTTTTTCTCTTCACTCCTGGATCAAAATAACATTCTTATGTCGGTTCTATTAAATTTAACCTCGACATGGCTTATAGATGTCATAATATATTGTAACTACTCATGCATACCATGACATATGGGAAAGGCACCTTTTTGGGGTGCAATCCATCGTTTGTAATTATTGTTGATTTCTTCATGAATTCGGTGAGCCACTTACATTTATTCTTTAGTCTTTTTCAAATTTTTTAATTCTAGCTACCTACTCAACACATCAAATCGACCAAAAATAGAAATAAATGAATCTCTGACTTATAAAACATGACAAATGTCAAGTAACTGTCTAATGTGAATGCTGTGCTTTGTCATAAATATGACAATTGCCCCCTTACTTTGGATGCAATCCCGATCCCTATAAATTGTACCTTTATTTTGAAAAACCTAAAAATACACTTCCTAACTTTATGTTCCAAATTTAGTTAGACATGACGATTTGTGACTTTACTATTACAACTATGCAACTTTACTTTCCTCATGATTGACATTGACTCATAGAATCTAACCTACCCTGATTTATTTTATGAATGATACAAACTTACAAAGTTTTATTCCCTTGCGGTCCATGGTATGGATTTATGCGACTTCCATTGGTGAGCCCCTTCATAAGTTATCCTACCAGGGTGGAAATATTGGTTGCGTATGCTTCCATGATGAATAGGTGTAATGTCCATAAAATTTGAAAATAATTATTTTTTATATTAGGCTAGTCATTTACTGCATGAACTAGACATTATTTATACTCATGCAGAATGTGTTGTTCGTCATTTACTGTGCTGTATGTTGTAAGCTTTTCTTACGTCCTGCTTCCATATTTTCAGATGTGGTTATTGATGTAATACTTATTTTGTCATGATGTTCATTACTAAATTGATCTATGGTTATGCATTTACAAGTATGTTAGTTGTTTCGATTACGTACTCATTGGTTATAACGTTTGGTTACTGTTGTATAAACAATTTTGAATTAACATGTTATTGAAAAAGGGGTGGAGTGGTGGGACTTGTTTCCCTTGTAAACACCTGAGAGGTAACTGTTTTCTACTTGTCACTCCAAGGCTTACTTAGTTCTTACAAACTAATGCATTTATTTCCTTATCGCGTGCAGGTGAACTTGACGACGAAAATTGCTTAGAGAAACTGAATAAGAAATACTTCCTTTCATCACTAGCACTCAACTTGGGAGACGAGGGACATACAGTCCTATCCTAGTGATTACTATCAATGCTGTTAGTTATTATTTATACGAGGCTAGATGTTTCACTAACCTATGTTGTACGGTTTACCATTATGGTTATTACGGACTTTACGACAGTGTTGTAATTACTACTACCTCTATCCTTTACGTGGTACACATTTTATATGGTATTAACACTTGGTATCTTGGTTTGTGTATTAATATGGTCTTGGTGTATTAATTTAAAACTTTGTAATAGCCCTTCCATGACTCTATTCCATATGCCATGGACCATGGGTAAACCTTATGCATTCGATGCCCATATTGGAAATTATGCAATGCACGTTGTTTGGGAATGGTTTAACTATTGGCATGAACTATACACTGTGGAAAATGAATTATGTTAATGGAGGCTAGGGTGGTGAAATTAATGGACATTGAAATGCGTGGGCCTCAAGCATAGGGTTTGGGCTCTCTCTTTGGTGTGGGTCATTTGCAGCAGGGATGCGTGAGCTTTGCCTCTGCGTTGTGTGTTGGAGTGGATCTTGGAAGGTTGGATGTGGTGGAAGGTACGTATTCCACTATGGTTTAACAATGTTGTTTTGTTGGTTCAGTTTTGTTTCAAATCATACTCCTTATCGTGGCTTTCTTTTGTGTTTGCAGGGTGCAGGGTTTGAAGATATGGGGTCGTGGGTCGTTCTGAGGCAACGCCATAACCATTCGGGTAAGCCCTTATTGTACAAGTTTAAAACTTGCCCCTCTCTAGTGTGTTTGTTGTGGCAGAGTAAAACTCATCATGGGTTTGAATGTTTTGTTCTGGTTTTAATGGCTGCGTTTTGGGAAAGGGACTGTCTATATAATGAAAATGTAAGGAATCAAGGATGCGTGTAATGACTTGGGGTTTTGTTGGGGTTTAGTTCCTTCAGGTCGAGACTATTGTATTCAGATTTTATGAATGGAAACTCTGTGTAGCGATGTATCTTGGGAAGACATGACAGGATTTGCGTGTTGTAATTTTGGTTAAGTTCTCGATAATGGTGGCAACACCATTGCTTGCAATGGTGCAAGGCCTGTTATAGCTGATTTTACCACTCTAGGTGAATCACACTTGTATGGCCTTCCCCTATCCCTCTGTAGACTCCTTAGACCGCTTGGACCATTTTTTGTCATTTGATGTTTTCTTGACCATCTCTATAAACATGTGAAAATTAACACACACAACTTTTAAACCCCTAATCCGGTATATACGTGGGTTTGACCCCTAAAACCGCGTACATCGGGATGTGTGCATAATCCAAATCCTTTTGGAGTTTTCCTTGACATGGATCCAACTCACTTGACTCTTGGCCTTCCCTATGCCTTGATATCGCTCGGATTCGACCTTTCATTACCCCTTTGAAAAGCTATATAAGGAACTCTTTGGTACATTGAAGGCATATGAGAGAATTGAGAGCAAATAAACTATAGTCCATTGTTTCCAAAACTTGTGCTTGAGTCTACATCCCTTTGTCCCTTGGAGCACTTTTGTGTTCTTCCCAAGCTTGCCTTTTGCTTGTGAGCTTGCTATCGAGAGATGGAGGATTGAGGTGGTGGAGGCCCAAGTGGGGGATTCAGTTTCTCCGATTCGCAGACATACCGACAGAGGTTGTATCCATTGTAATCTCTAATTTTATATTAATATAAATATCTTTTCCTGTCCAATAATGTATGTTTGAATGAATATTTTATCCATGGATGATTTCAAATGTTTATATATTCCTGATTATATATGCTAGAATAGATCTAACACCAATATATATAGTATGCTTGTCTTGTCTACTTGTTGTTGACGAAGTGGTTTATCAATTCAAGTTGAAGTTGGAAAGCTCAACGGGGATCTACTTCAACCGTCCAGAATAAGGTACAAGGTCTGATCCTTTAGTGTTAGATATTTGATTTCTATTGTATATTGGAAAGGATTTATTTTTGGAGTCAAGCTGTCTGTTGTGGTACCCCAAGCCATAGGAATTTCTCTTCGTAATAGAATTGGCGACTCCATAGGGGAGTTCCTAGTAGTTGTCCTTTGGGGGTTTTCTATCGACATTCAATGAGTTTGAATTGCTCTTTTTCTCTTGTTTCTGTGTCAGGTCTGGGGGCATGTTTGCCTGGTAGTGTCTGATTGGTGTGAAGTTTGTCTCAGCTTGCTTGTTTTCCTTTATTTTTATGCACCTTTCTTCATGTACGCGAGTTTTTAACTCACAGTCTTGTATATACGCGGGTTTCACTACTATTTCCGCATACACACGCGGGTTTACTGCGAATAGTCGCGTATGCCCTTAGTTTTTCCTTCTAGAGGAAGTTGGATGGTTGCTGGGTGAATGTTGATGATTGCTGAGTCTCCTTTGATACTGCTAGAGTTTGTATACACCTCTATTTCTGACCAGAGACGTTTTTTTTTAGGGTAAAATTTTCTTTTTGAAGAATGTTCTTGTCATTGCATTTTCGATTTTTTGTTTTGGGATTAGTGCATTAGATTTATTTTACCCTAGTACTTTTCTTGAGTGCTGCTTGAGTGTGCTTGTAGAGTCTGGGGGTTGTAGAGCCATTCTTTTGCTTTTATATCTCATTTTTATTTCAAAAAATCCAAAAATATTTGCTTATCATCATGCATTGCATCTTGGATTTTGCATAGTACTTGCACTAGATTTGCTTTGGAGTATCAGTCAGGATTTCATATAGGAAAGATTGCACCTATCATTTGAAGAAAATTGTGCATTTCATGTATTAGTATACCCTGGTTTTCATGGACACAATGCATTTGCATTGATTGTTAGGTGTGCATTTTACTTCATGTTGTGTCATAACGCCATTAGTTGCACGACCATATAACTCTTTTTAGTAATAAAGCCAATTAAAATCAACGCTTAATTAAAATGAACTACACTATTTTATTTGATAGGGTTCACCAACAAGATTAGGTTTTAAGGTCTTGGAATAGTTCATTGTGAGTAAATTCTCCACGACCACTAAACAACAACATGTATGTGTCTATCCAAGTGAGTGTGTTAAATTCCTTGGTATAACCAGTGTTTCTTAGGATCCTCCTCTCAAAAGGGATTCAAGCACGAGGCAGTGTGAGCGGTTATTGATTGGGATGACCCCTAGTCATAACTGAGTAGAATTGTAGATATTTACAGGATTGTATTCGTATCTGGGGGCTCTTTCAAGAGTTCCGGGCTTTGCTACCCTGCTCATATGGTCAATCCCGCCTGTGACTGTCCGCCTGAGCATTGATTATATTGAGGTTACCTTAGTGGCCTTACCTAGGATATCGAGGGGGTACTTTGCATGGGTTATTCTGCGGGTGTCCCGGCTAGGTTGGGATCAGACAACACAGTCGCTTTACGTGTTGAAGTTGACGGCCACAATAATTGGTTACGTACCTCTGCTTGTTGTGTATGGGAGTCTCAAGCCTCTCCTAGGCGAGACATACCTACTTCATTCGGGAGCTCACTTATCCTACCCTTGATTGCTTGTGTTTGGCTTTATATTTTCTTGGTGATTGCTCTGTGCATGTTAGCTTGTCTAGGGTTTGCATAGAGAGAAAGTCTTTTATATTTTTTGAGTCATTGTGGATTTGGGTGCGACTCCTCGTCATTCTCGTCGTTTAGCAGGAATTCCGCCTTCTACGTCTCCTCCTCCTTTCGGAGAGAGAAATAGATAGTTTGGGCGGACTACTTCGCACATTGATTCACACACCATGGGAGACCATATAGAAGGTTTTCCTGAACCACCTTCTCCCATTCATGCAGAAGATGAGGAATTTACTCCTAACTATGATCCTTCAATTGATTTGACTGAGTTAGGTCCTGTGATTTCTGAGATAGAAACTTTTCATGATAGACCTACTTACTCTAGGGTTGATTCCCCATTGATGCATCGTCAGTATGGAATGCCGGAGGATGATGAGACTCATTTTGAACCCACGAGCACTAGTTATGGTATCTTTGGTTTTCCCACACATGATTAGGCATTCCATGTCGAATCTGAGTTTGAGCCTAACACTATGCCTGGGGGCACTCTCATTCCTTACCATGCGGAGAGGTTTGGGAGCACAAGTCACATTGCACCTTCCATCCTGGTGGTGGAAGCCACATCACATATTCCTCCTAGGTCTAGGGTTAGTGATCTTATAAGGATACCAGATCCGAGACGAGTGACTATAGGGAATAGCACGTACATAATTACATAGGTCCCTTCGTCCTATGTCCCTAGTTCTTAGAATGTTCACCCTCCACCTCATTCACATGGTCCTTCGGGCCGGAACGTTTCTACGAGTCATGTCCATACCGCGGTTGCTAGACCAGTTGTGTCTCAGGTTCATGCACCACCCGTTGTTTTGGGATGTCATGTTCATATTTCTAGAGGTCATATTCCTACTTCCAGAGCATAGATTCCTACTTCTGGAGCGTATATTCCTACTTACGGAGTGTCTCATGGGACATCACATGCGATGACTTATGGGCCCTATTATGGGACGTAGTATGGACAAGGTTCTTCAACTTATGGGTGCGGGTATTAACAACCTGCTTACTCTCCAAATCATGGCTTTGTAGCTTCGAATAGTCAAGATACACCACACTATGGTGCTTCCATGCCACCCTATATGGGTCAAACGGGAGGCGGGCACTATGGCCAAGGCCATGGTGGTTATGGTAACTAGACCTATGTGAATCAGAACTATCAGGGAGCGGTCCATCGACCTAATCATCCTAGAATCCCTTTCCTCGCAATGCTAAATCTTTCTGATTTGTCGAGATTGACGAACGATCTTGTTGCTCATGACCCGGCTTGTCCAGCTGTCCCTACTAAGCTTCCCTCAGACATACCCAAATTCGAGGGCAAACCGGGAGAGGATCTGAGTGAACATGTTACTACCTTTCACCTATTGTGCTCTTCGAATTCCTTACATGAGGACTCAATCCATTTAAGGTTGTTTCAACGCACCCTTACAGGGCCTGCCGTGAAATGGTATATAGAGCTACCTAGGGGAGCATTCGCTTTGTTCGATGACCTAGAGATGAATTTTATTAACCACTTCCAGCTACCAGTGCGTTATGACATTGGTACTGAACTCTTGTCACCATTTTGGTAGGATAAAGCCACACATATCTTGGATCATATCCAAGAGTGGCGTAGATGAAAGAGGTTAATTAAAGCTTTATACCATCGGAATGCCTCCTCGAATGGTTCCTTAAGTTGTTATTGCCGTATATAGTGAAGGATGTTTCTACATCTACAGTGCAAAATGAGGAACAAGCCATTTTTAGGGTGCAGGAACTGGATTTGATTTATGATCAGTCCGGTTTGTTATATGAGATTATTCCCAATGCTTTGCGTTCTAGTTTCGACCCCAAAGTTAAACCTGGACCACATTCCGATGGCATTGCTAGTTGTGCGATTGCTAAACCTGCAGATTCGGTTGCAAAACAAGTCAGTCAATTATCAATCAACCAATATGATTCGGGACAAGCCACGACTTCATCTCAACCCGCCCAAATGGCGAGTGTGCTTTCAGTGCAATTGTCAGACCAGAAGGGTAACCAGCAGCCCGGACGGAATAGAAAGAAGGGTAAGAATAATCGTAAGGGTGGGAATAGGAATGAAAATGCTAATAATAATGACAAGAACACCCGTAATGCTGGGGGGGACAAGAAAGCTAAACGTAAAGTTAAATTTCCTTGCAAGTTGTGTAAGGAGGACGATCACCTCACTTACTTGTGCCCTCGTATCGATGAAGCCTCGAGATTCTTAGCACAGGGCCCAACTGTGCTGACTAACCCTTTACCTCACAATCAAAATATGAACTCGAGGACCCATGATCAGTCTGGTGGTGGTCAAGATCCACCGGAGGGTAGTGGTTGTGGTTGCATTAACATGGTATGTGCTGGGAAAGTTGTGACCTGTGCGAAGGACTATGGTTCGTCACAACCCAGCCTAGGAAAGGAACTTGATCCACCAAGGACTCCTTTGAGTATTGAAAAACCTGTGGATAAACCTAAAGCTGCACCTTGCATTCCTAAGGGATTCCTTAAGCGTTTAGGGAACAATCCTAATGCTTGAGCCACCCAGAATTATTCTGTTGTCGAGGATTTGGGCCACACTCCTTGTGCGATGTTTGCACTAGAAGTACTTCAGAGTTATCTTTCGCAAAGGAAGGATTTGATTTATACCCTTGGTGTGAATGATGATAATTCTTCCTCCATGATTAAATTTGAAACCGTAGGACTTCAGCCTCGCTTGCCTTACTATGTGTCTCTTTTGATTCACGTAGAATGTCTTAACATGATCGTCAAGCGCACTGTGATTGACGAAGGCGCTGCTGCTTCTGTGATGTCTTTATCATGTTGGAAGGGTTTAGGTTCCCCTAAGTTGTCTAAATTGATGGCCATGTTAACTGCTTTCGATTGGAGATCGTTTAGGCCGCACAAGATTCTCCCTTCCCTTAAGGTCCATTTGGGAGGGAAGACCGTTGCGATAGAGGTCGAGGTGGTTGATGTGCCCCTCGACTACAATCTCTTGCTAGGTAGGAATTGGATGTATAGTATTCAAGCTGTAGATTCTTCCCTATTTCGCGTTGTATTCTTTCCATTTAACAGAGGATAGTCACGATTAATCAAACATCATTCAAGAATCCGTCAATTACCGCATCTTTGGGAGCTTCGATCCTGATCGTAGAGCACTCTCAGCCGGAAACTGGGAGTGTGGGTGTAGGCATATCCTTATGGGAAGTTTTAGTTTTCCTGCACCTATCCTTATGGTAGGGTCTAGTTCCGGTGAGGCTTCAACATCTATAAGATCAGTGTATTTTCGCATGAGTCCTATGGAAGATCCTTGGATTCTTCCTACATCGAATACTTTGAGTAAGCCCATCGTGACGGACGTGCCGTTGCCTGCAACTATGGTAGATTATCAAGCTAATATTGAGTGTGTTGCAGAGCCTAGTCCTTCCTCTTTGCGGACGGAGGAGGAGGACCCTTATGTGCTGCCTGCATGGGCAGTACAGTATTCTCACACACACGACTTCCTGGATAGTTTTTTTCCTTCAGATGAAGCGATTATTGAGGCTATGTCCAGAGTTGAGCCACCATGGGAAGAGCTCCATCATAGATCTTACTTTCTTCCCGAGCTTGACTGCTTAGAGTGTGAGGACTTTAGGGAGGTTCTTAGTGAGAGAATTGGTAGTCCTATGGTTCCATTAAGTTCTCCTGGTTCGATGGCTGATGGGAACATGGAAAATATATCTCCAATGATTCCTATCAATATCTCTCGCAACCCTGGCAGGATTGAGAATGTCTATATTGGGGAAAAATGTTCACATGCTGAGATTCAAGAATACACCGAGTTGTTTAAAGAATTCCGTGATATCTTTGCTTGGTCTTACGATGAAATGCTAGGTATTGACCCTCGCATTATTGAACACGAGATTAAGACTTATCCCAACGCTAAGCCTGTTCGAAAACGTTTGTGTGTGGTGAATCCTAGGAAAGCACCCGTGATTAAGGCAGAGATAGAGAAACTATTGAAAGCCGGTTTTATCTATCCCGTTCCCTTAACGGAGTGGGTTTCAAACCCCATTTTAGTGGATAAGAAGCAGGGAGCGATGTGCATCTGTAATGATTTCCATGATTTGAATTGTGCCTGTCCTAAGGACAATTTCCCCACACCATTTATTGATAATATTTTGGATGAGTGTGCCGGTAGTGAGGTTTTTTCCTTCATGGATGGATTTTCCGGATATAATCAGATACAAATTAAACGTGAGGACCAACATAAGACTACATTTATTTGTCCTTGGGGAAATTTTGCATATCGAAAAATACCTTTTGGCCTTAAGAATGCCGGAGCTACTTTTCAGCGGGCCATGACCTTAATCCTCCATGATCTCAAATCGATTGTCGAAGTATTTTTGGATGACCTTGCTGCTCATTCTTGTATGAGAATGCGTCATTCCTATCATTTGAGATTAGTATTCGAAAGGTGCCGCCATTATTTGGTCAGGTTAAATCCTCACAAGTGCATCTTTTGTGTGAAGTCAGGTCGCTTATTAGGATTCATCGTTTCTAAAGAAGGTATAAAAGTCAACCCTTTGAAGGTTGAGGCAATACTTTAGTTGTCTCCCCTGAAAAATATTCGTCAACTTCAATGTTTGCAAGGCATGGCAAACTTCTTACGGAGATTTGTTGTCAACTTTGCTAATTTGGCTAGAGGCTTCATGCGTCTTTTGAAGAAGGACAGCACCTTTTGTTGGGATGGGCGAGCCCAGGAGTCCTTTGATGCGCTCAAGCGAGCCCTAGCATCGGCCCCGATGATTAGTCCCCCAGACTATATCCGTGATTTCTACTTTATGTGGCCGCGTCCATGGAGACGATTGGTATGGTTTTGGTTCAAGAGGATGAGGAGCTCCAAGAGCACGTCATATACTATCTGAGCTGGAATCTTATTGACGCGCAGATCCATTATTCTCATGTTGAGAAGCTTACTTTAGCTATCGTACATGTGGTTCAACGGTTGAGAAATTATATTCTCCTTCGCCAGACCTTGGTTTTAGCCCATGTCAATCCATTTCAATTCATCCTCACTCAAAGGATGATTGGGGGAAAATATAATAAATGGATTTTCATCCTACAAGAATTCGATCTTGAGTTTGTTTTGGCAAAATTGAAGAAATCGTTAATTTTTGTAGAGCTTATATCGGATTTCCCAAGCGAGGCCGAGGAGTTGGTTTGTGAAGATACGTTTATTGATGAACACATCTACTTAATCTCAACTTTAGACCCATGGTATGGGGATATCATTATGTATTTACAAACATTGAAGGTCCCTACTCACCTCTCACGGGATGAACACCGACGATTACGTCACGTGTCTAAGAATTACCTCTTAGTGGATAACACTTTGTACCAGCGTGGGGTAGATTCCATTTTATGACGTTGTTTAACTCATGATGAGGCTGAGGTAGTGCTGAATTATTTCCACAGAGGGGCGTGTGGTGGTCATTTATCTGGGCTTTCGACAACCCAAAAAATATTAAGAGCGGGTTATTTCTAGCCGTCGATATTTAAGGATTGTGTAGATGCGGTCAAGAGGTGCCACCCTTTCCAGGTGTTTCCACGTAATATGCGTTCGAAACCTGCCCCATTACATCCCATCATCATCGTCGATGCCTTCACTAAGTGGGGGCTTGGTTTTATGGATTGCAACCCAGTTTCAGCTGGGGGGCATCATCATATCATAGTGCCTATTGATTACTTCACGAAATGGGCTGAGGCTATGCCTACAGTTAAATTCGACGGTGAGACAGCCACGCACTTTGTATTCAACTAGATTATTACTCGGTTTGGGATTCCGAAGGAGCTTGTCCCTGGCCATGGCTCGCACTTTTAGAATCATATGATGGAAGAGTTGGCATCAAAGGTTAGGGTACAAACAAGAGAATTACTCCTCTTACTACCCTCAAGCGAATGGACAGGTGGAAGCAGTGAATAAATCACTCAAATCCATTCTCCAACGAAGCATCACACAAAGGAAGAATAATTGGCACATTATGTTATATCTTGCTTTGTGGGCGTATAGAACCGTTGTTAAGACTGCCACGGGTTTTTGTCCATATCAACTTGTACATGGAGTGGAGTTGGTATTGTCGATTGAGTGCGAGATTCCTTCTTTGAAGCTAGCCGTAGAGCTCTTACCAGACACTTCACCATTGGAGGAGCGTTTGTTCCACCTTGAGCAACTTGACGTTGCTCATCAAGTTGCTCAAGGTGGACCAAACGCTCCTCCAATGGTGAAGTGTCTGGTAAGAGCTCTATGGCTAGCTTCAAAGAAGGAATCTCACACTCAATCGGCAATATCAACTCCACTCCATGTACAAGTTGATATGGAGAAAAACATGTGGTAGTCTTAATAGTGGTTCTATATGCCCACAAAGTAGGATATAACATAATGTGCCAATTATCCTTGCTTTGTGCGATGGTTTGTTGGAGAATGGATTTGAGTGATTTATTCATTGCTTCCACCTGTCCATTTGCTTGAGGGTAGTAAGAGGATGAATGCTCTTATTTGTACCCTAACTTTGATGCCAACTCTTCCATCATACGATTCTGAAAGTGCGAGCCATGGTGTTGTAATCTCATAGATCACATAAGGTTACCAATAATACATACTAAAACACATATATCTATAAATCAGAGACAAGAGACAAGAACAGATAGGAAACATATTATATTATTGCAAATGAGTTCATACAAGGCAGAGAACTAAACTGAGTTCTTGTTTGGCTCAACAGCCTAATATATACAATTTACAAACAGTTACAAACTAACTACCTGTTGGTTCGGTGAACCAACACGACTTTTAATTAGCCGACTTAATCTTCTAGTTTAGTCGGCCGACCGACTTAGTCGGCTGATTGACTAAGTTGGCCCATCGACTTATTCGGTCGATCGACTAAGTCGGTCTTCGTTCAAGTTGACTTGCTCCTTTTTACGTCTCCCCCACGAAAAAAACGTTTCTTCGTCCTGAAGAAACAGGGAGGTACAAAATGATGTTTGTCGAGTGCTATTGTGGTGGACTGTGCAGATGGATGGTTGGTCTTTTCTGGATGCAGATCTCGACAATGGATGGAGCTATTATGGCAAGGTGATGCTGAAAATCTGTCCAACTCTGCAAATCTTTCTGGATGTCGATCGTTAATGTAGTTAATCTTGATAGGACCGACATCTTTTCGGAGAGTGGGACCTCTGTGATTTTCTCCATGTTGGGGCCCAAGATCTGGTTTTGTTCTTCGGCTGTGTCGATGAGTCTTTTCATCTATGGGAAGATGATGTCGACTTTCTCTAAGTTTGGAAGAGCCTGTTGCAGTCTAGTTGGTTAGGATACTCGACTCTCACCGGAGAGACCCGGGTTCAGGTCCCGTCAACGGAACCGATGTTGTAATCTCACAGATCACATAAGGTTACCAATAATACATACTAAAACATATATATCTATAAATCAGAGATAAGAGACAAGAACAGATAGGAAACAAATTATATTATTGCAAATGAGTTCATACAAGGCAGAGAACTGAACTGAGTTCTCGTTTGGCTCAACATCCTAATATATACAATTTACAAACAGTTACAAAATAACTACCTGTCGGTTCGGTGAACCGACACGACTTTTAATTAGTCGACTTAATCTTCTAGTTTAGTCGATCGACTGACTTAGTCAGTCGATCGACCAAGTCGGTCTTCGTTCAAGTCGACTTTGTCGACTTGCTCCTTTCTACACATGGTCAGCGACAAGCTCTTTCGGAATCTTGAACCGAGTAATAATATGGTTGAATATGAAGTGTGTGGCTATCTCACCGTCGGATTTAACTGTAGGCATAGCCTCAGCCCATTTCGTGAAGTAATCAACAGCCACTATGATATGATGATGCCCCCCAGCTGAAGCTGGGTTGCAATCCATAAAATCAAGCCCCCACTTAGTGAAGGGATTGGTGGTGATGATGGGATGTAATGGGGCAGGTTTTGAGTGCATATTACGTGGAAACACCTGGAAAGGGTGGCACCTCTTGACCGCATCTACACAATCCTTAAAGATCAACGGCCAAAAATAACCCGCTCTTAAGATTTTTTGGGTTGTAGAAAGCCCAGATAAATGACCACCACACGCCCCTTCATGGAAATCATTTAGCACTACCTCAGCCTTATCATGAGTTAAACAACGTCATAAAATAGAATCTACCCCATGGCGGTACAAAGTGTTATCCACTACGAGGTAATTCTTAGACACGTGACATAATCGTCGTCGTTCATCCTGTGAGAGGTGAGTAGGGACCTTCAATGTTTGTAAATACATAATGATATCCCCATACCATGGGTCTAAAGTTGAGATTAAGAAGATGTGTTCATCGATAAACATATCTTCACAAACCAACTCCTCGGCCTTGCTTGGGAAATACGATATAAGCTCTGCAAAAATTAACGATTTCTTCGATTTTGCTGAAACAAACTCGAGATCGAATTCTTGCAGGATGACAATCCATTTATTATATTTTCCCCCAATCATCCTTTAAGTGAGGACGAATTGAAATGGATTGACATGGGCTACAACCAAGGTCTGGTGAAGGAGAATATAATGTCTCAACCGTTGAACCGCATGTACGGTAGCTAAAGGAAGCTTCTCAACATGAAAATAACGGATCTCCGCGTTAATAAAATTTCGGCTTAGATAGTATATGACATGCTCTTGGAGCTGGTCATCCTCCTCAACCAAAACCATACCAATCGTCTCCATGGATGCGGCCACATAAAGTAGAAAATCACAGCTATAGACTGGGGGACTAATCACCAAGGCTGATGCTATGGCTTGCTTGAGCGCATCAAAGGACTCCTGGGCTTGCTCATCCCAACAAAAGGTGGTGTCCTTCTTCAAAAGATGCATGAAGCCTCTAGTCAAATTGGAAAAATTGACAACAAATCTCTGGAAGAAGTTTTCCATGCCTTGCAAACATTGAAGATGACGAATATTTCTTGGGGGAGACAACTGAAGTATTGCCTCAACCTTCAAAGGGTCGACTCTTGTACCCTCTTAAAAAATGATGAATCCTAATAACCAACTTGACTTCACACAAAATATGCACTTGTGAGGATTTAATCTGACCAAATAATGGTGGTACCTTTTGAATACCAATCTCAAATGATAGGGATGACGCATTCTCATACGAGAATGAGAAGCAAGGTCATCCAAAAATACTTCGATAATCGATTTGAGATCGTGGAAGATTAAGGTCATGGCCCTTTGAAAAGTAGCTCCGGTGTTCTTAAGGCCAAAAGGCATTTTTTGATATGCAAAAGTTCCCCAAGGACAAATAAATGCAGTCTTATGTTGGTCCTTAGGTTTAATTTGTATTTTTTTATATCCGGAAAACTCGTCCATGAAGGAAAAAACCTCGCTACCCGCACACTCATCCAAAATCTGATCAATAAATGGTGTAGGGAAATTGTCCTTAGGATAGGCACGATTCAAATCACGAAAATCAGTACATATGTGGATCACTCCTTGCTTCTTATCCACTAGAATGGGGTTTGAAACCCACTCTGTCAAGGGAATGGGATAGATAAAACCAACTTTCAACAGTTTTGCTATCTCTGCCTTAATCACAGGTGCTTTCCTAGGATTCACCGCACGTAAACGTTGTCGAATAGGCTTAGTATTGTAATAAGTCTTAATCTCGTGTTCAACAATGCGAGGGTCGATACCTGGCATTTCATCATAAGACCAAGCAAAGATATCACATAATTCTTTAAACAACTTGATGTATTCTTGAATCTCAGCATGGGAACATTCTGCCCCAATATAGACATTCTCAATCCTGCCAGGATCGTGAGAGATATTGATGGGAATCATTGGAGATATATTTTCCATGTTCCCATCAGCCATCGGACCAGGAGAGCTTAATGGAACCATAGGACTACCAATTCTCTCACTAAGAACCTCCCTAAAGTCCTCATGCTCCAAGCGGTCAAGCTCAGGAAGAAAGTAAGATCTATGATGGAGCTCTTCCCATGGTGGATCAACTCCCGACATAGCCTCAATAATCGCTTCATCTGAAGGAAAAACACTATCCAGGCAGTCATGTGCGTGAGAAGATTGTACTACCCCTGCAGGAAACACATAAGGGTCCTCCTCTTTTGTTCATGAAGAGGAAGGACTGGGCTCAGTAACACACTCAAGATTAGCTTGATAAGCTACCATAGTTGCAAGCAACAACACATCCGTCACGATGGGCTCACTCAAAGTATTCGGTGTAGGAAGAATCCAAGGATATTCAATATGACTCGTGTGAAAAGACACCGATATTATAGATGTTGAAGCCTCATCGGAACTAGACCCTATCATAAGGATAGGTGTAGGACAACTAAAAATTCCCATAAGGGATGGATACCTGCCTACACCCACACTCCCAGTTGCCGGCTGAGAGTGCTCTACGATCGGGATCGAAGCTCCCTAAGATGCTGTAACTGACGGATTCTTGAATGACGTTTGATCAATCGTGACTATCTTCCCGTTAAATGGAAAGCATACAACGCAAAATAGGGAAGAAGCTACGGCTTGCATACTGTACATCCAATTCCTACCCAGCAAGAGATTGTAGTCAAGGGGCGCATCAACCACCTCGACCTCTATCGCAATGGTCTTCCCTCCCAAATAGACCTTAAGGGAAGGGAGAATCCCGTGCAGCCTAAATGATCTCCCATCAAACGCAGTTAACATGGTCGCCAATTTAGACAACTCAGGGGAACCTAAACCCTTCCAACATGATAAAGACATCACAGAAGCAGCAACGCCTTCGTCAATCACAGTGTGCTTGACGGTCATGTTAAGACATTCTACATGAATCAAAAGAGACACATAGTAAGGCAAGTGAGGCTGAAGTCCCGCGGTTTCAAATTTAATCACGAAGGAAGAATTATCATCATTCACACCAAGGGAAGAAAGAAAATCCTTCCTTTGCGAAGGAAAACTCTGAAGTCCTTCTAGTGCAGACATCGCACAAGGAGTGTGGCCTAAATCCTTGACAACAGAATAATTCTTGGCAGCTCGGGCATTAATATTGTGCCCTGAATGCTTAAGGACTCCCTTAGGAATGCGAGGTGCAACTTTAGGTTTATCCACAGGTTTTTTGAATACGCAAAGGAGTCCCTGGTGGATGAGGTTCCTTTCCTGGGATGGGTTGTGACGAACCATAGTCCTTCGCATGGGTCACAACTTTCGTAGCACATACAATGTTAATGCAACCACGACCACTACCCTCTGGCGGATATTGATCACCACCAGACTGATCATGGGTCTTCGAGTTCATATTTTAATTGTGAGGTAAAGGGTTAGTCAGCACAGCTGGGCCCTATGCTAAGAATCTCGAGGCTTCATTGATACGAGGGCACAAGTAAGTGAGGTGATCATCCTTACACAACTTGCAAGGAAATTTAACCTTACGTTTAGCTTGCTTGTCCCCCCAGCATTACGGGCGTTCTTGTCATTATTATTAGCATTTTCATTCCTATTCCCACCCTTATGATTATTCTTACCCTTCTTTCTATTCCGTCCGGGCTGCTGGTTACCCTTCTAGTTCAACGATTGCACTGAAAGCATACTCGCCGTTTGGGCGGGTTGAGACGAAGTTGTGGCTTGTCCCGAAGTAGATTGGTTGATTGACAATTGTCTGACTTGTTTTGCAACCGAATCTGCAGGTTTAGCACTCGCAGAACCAACAATGCCATCGGAATGTGGTCCAGGTTTAACTTTGGGGTCGAAACTAGAACGTAGAGCATTGGGAATAATCTCATATAACAAACTAGACTGAGCATAAATCAAATCCAGTTCCTGCACCCTAAAAAATGGCTTGTTCCTTATTTTTAACTCAGGATGTAGAAACATCCTTCGCTATATACGACAATAACGACTTAAGGAACCATTTGAGGAGGAATTTCGGCGGTATAAAATCTTTAATTAACCTCTTCCGTCTACGCCACTCTTGGATATGATTCAAGATATGTGTGGCTTTATCCTACCGAAATGTCAACAAGAGTTCAGTACTAATGTCATAACGCACTGGTAGCTGGAAGTGGTTAAGAAAAGTCATCGCTAGGTCATCGAACAAAGCGAATGCTCCTCTAGGTAGCTCTATATACCCTTTCATGGCAGGCCCTATAAGGGTGTGTTGAAACAACCTTAAACGGATTGAGTCCTGATGTAAGGAATTCGAAGAGCACCATAGGTGAAAGGCAGTAACATGTTCGCTCAGATCCTCTCCCGGTTTGCCCTCGAATTTGGGTATGTCCGAGGGAAGCTTAGTAGGGACAGCCGGCCAAGCCGGGTCATGAGCAACAGGATCGTTCGTCAATCTCGACAAATTAGGAATATTCAACATTGCAAGGAATTAATGGACATCGAAATGCTTGGGCCTCAAGCGTAGGGTTTGGGCTCTCACGTTGGTGTGCACCATTTGTAAGAGGGATGCCTGAGCTCTACCTTTGCGTTGTGTGTTGGAGTGGATATTGGAAGGTTGGATGTGGTGGAAGGTACATATTCCACTATGGTTTAACAACGTTGTTTTGTTGGTTCCGTTTTGTTTCAAATCGTACTCCTTATCGTGGCTTTCTTTTGTGTTTGCAGGGTGCAGGGTTTGAAGATACGGGGTCGTGGGTCGTTTTGAGGCAACGCCATACCCATTTGGGTAAGCCCTTGTTGTATAAGTTTAAAAATTGCCCCTCTTTGGTGTGTTTGTTGTGGTAGAGTAAAACTCATCATGGGTTTGAATGTTTTGTTTTGGTTTTAATGGCTGTGTTTTGGGAAAGGGACTGTCTGTATAATGAAAACGTAAGGCATCAAGGATGCGTGTAATGACTTGGGGTTTTTTTGGGGTTTAGTTCCTTCGGGCCGGTACTATTGTATTCAGATTTTATGAATGGAAACTATGTGTAGCGATGTGTCTTGGGAAGACATGACAGTCTCTGCGTGTTGTAATTTTGGTTAAGTTCTCGATAATGATGGCAACGCCATTGCTTGCAATGGTGCAAGGCTGAGGCTATACGACTATGTAATTCTTATTTTGTTTTAATGGTTATGTATATACAACATTCACATACTATTCGATTTCATGGGTATGCCTCTTATTCATTGGCATTGGTTAGACTCTGTGTGAAATCGTAAATCTTCTTTAAATTATTTATATGGGTTCATTAACTATGATGTTTGGCTTTTGGAGCCATGGCATAGTTGGCAATGGCATTTACTGCCATTAGATATGCGACTGTGTATGACTTATCTTTTTTATATGTTGAATCATGGTTAATGAATACTCTATGTATAAGAGTCATGACTGTGGATGTAACCCTTCCCTGGGTGTCGTTTCTATTCGCATAGCATTGACAGGGTTGATACAGGGTTTAAATGCTTGTTTTATGTAACGGGCCGAGGGCCATGAAACATAGTTACTGCGTGTATTTTTAATTGGGTCTATCGACCTCTGTGTAGAGATAATATCGAATCCTACAGGATTCGATATGGTGACTTGTGAATAAAAAGACTCAGCAGGAATTGATCCTGGGTCGCTATGGCTGTGAATGTTTATAATTGTATGGGTTTGTTTTGGGCATAAAGGCTACATGAATTGATCCTGCGACCTCTGTGTATTTATGTTACATTTTTAGTGAGTTCTGTGTAGAGCGATATGGTTGTTTTTATCATGAATATAATGGATTTACTATGTTGGTAGTTCCTTTACTGCATACGATTTTCGTGGATGGAGTTGGTATAATAATTATATGGTTAGATTTAATGTGGATTCTTATTTATATAAAGTATAAATCTCAGACCATTAAAGGGTCTCGATATCCCGACTGTAGATTTGGTCTTAATGTTTATTTTCTAGGTATGGAATAATGTGATTATGATTTTGTATAATTAGATCATCAGTCTAGATCAATAGAGGTCTCGATAGCTTGACTGTTTGGCAATTTAATTTATTATTTGCTTATAGTACACTTTATATTAATTAATGGAAATTATTTGTTTCTTAGGTTATCTTTATTTAGTATTTTTGTTCCTAGATATAGTTCTGCTAGCAATATGAAATATGCCAGTAGAATCCATAGGTAAAATAAACATATAGACTCTTTTTTTAGAGTAATTTCTAGGTGTTAAGAAAAACAAAGTTTAGTCTATGAAATAAATGTGGAACTAAGTATATAAGAAAATAATCCCTAAATATTTCTAGGACAAGAAATAAATTTCAAACACACTGGTTATAATTAAAAACATCAACTCTTAAAATATCTGAACAGACATAGGGTTTATAAATAAAATTCAAACCCTTGAGGTTTTAACAGGAACTAGAAACAAACATAGGGTTAGGAATATAACATATACCCTTACTAATCTAACGGGATACAATTTCAGACATGGGGTTAGAAATATAACATAAACACTTGAATATTCTAACAGGAATTATACTAGATAATGGAACAGAAAATGCAAGGATCTCATACCTGCAAAGTGAAGCTATTCCAATGGCTGAAACCTGCACACTTATTTACCCAGCATTAAAAATTCACAGATATATCTGACCTCTGTATAGATGACCGAAGCACTTGGGAACTAACACGTTCCACCCAACCATGACCCAAAACTGTTCCTGGTTTAAATTCATATTCCCCCGAGCTGGTGCCAACATGCAAGTAGCTTAGAGCTCCTAAGGTAAGGCTTCCCTAACTGGGATATCAGGTCTGAATTAGTTCTGCTTTTTCCTCTCAGGAAAATTTTCTCCAAGAAATCTATTGAGACTAAACAGGCAGAAAATGATTATTCACCAAAAATATGGAAGAGATCCCCAAGCCTCTCTTTGGCTTGGGTATTTATAGGCATACTTTTCAGTAAAAAGGGCAGTTAAATCAAGAATAATTTGATTTCTTGATTTAACCCTTTTATTTAATTTAGGTCTTTTTAATATTTAACTTAGGAACTTTTAACTAGTTCCTATTTGGACTTTTGTAGGTATTATACTATTTAATTATTTTTAAGTAATAATAATAATAAATGGAGCCTTTCCTTCTTTCCTATATTATTGATATTATTACTATGCTTATTCTTTATACATACCATGTATAAAATATATAATAATATATATATTATTTGTTAACACTTGTATTTATGTATCATATATTATGATCCCTAAACTGATGACACTTTCTTCATTAAGGCCATTGGGTAGGTGGTTAGGTATACTAGGCTAGGCAACTCTAAACATCCTTGCATGTTGGATTCCCTCGTATAACATGGTATTTCTTCAGTACTTGATGAGATACAAAAATTTAAGATTTCATTTAATCACTTATTAATAAGTCATATGAGATCAATATTTTATTCGAGTCGTTTTCACTCGACATCATTAATTCTTTTCAGTAAATACTAGCGCTTATTGGAGCCCATACTCAACGCTAAAAACAAGGAGTTACAAAATTAGTGCAATTCCATAGCTCCTTGCTCCCCACTAATGCTAGGATGTACTTGTAGGATACACCTAGGGATACAATGGCAAAGGATATGATGTTTCAGAGCTTAAGCTAAACATCAACTTGGAAGGTTCCAAGGTTTATGCTCAACACTTCCAATTTATCTTTTCATGTGTTCGAGAGCTTCATGCTCAACACAAATGTCTCAAAACTCATGTGCTCCAGAGCTTCTTGCTCAAAACAAATATAAATAATCATGTGCTCCAGAGCTTCTCGCTCAACACAAAACATCAATTTCCCATGTGCCCCAGAGCTCCTCGCTCAACAAAAACATCTCATCAATCATGTGCTTCAGGGTCCACGCCTAACACCAGCAAACATATATATATATATATATATATATATATATATATATATATATATATATNTTGACCTAGTATACCAAAATAAAACATCAAGGTAACATCCTAATCAATGGGGCTCATGCCCATAAGTGTTAGGTCCAAAATTTAGGATATGACATCCCTCCTGGCTTAGAACAACACCGTCCATGGTGTTTCAGGGACTCATAATGAAATCATGAAACAAGGCGGGGTAAGCCTTTCTCATGATGGATTCATTCTCACAAGTAGCCTCATCAGATTTGAAGTGATTCCATTGCACTTTCAACTGGACTATGGTGCACTTATAGAGATGCACCTCTCTCTTTTCCAATATATGAAGAGGTTCAGGGGCAAAGTCCCCTTCAGGTTGCACCTGCAATAAGGACCAATCAATCACATGTTTAGTATCATAAACATATTTCTTCAATAAAGATGCATGGAAAACATTTTGAATTCTTATGTGAGAGGGTAACGCTAGTTCATATGCCACTGGTCCTCTCTTGGCCAGTATCTCAAGGGTCCACAAAATCTAGGTGCTAAATTACCGCACCTTCCCAAGCTCAGCGAGCTCCGTTTTTCTTTTACTTCCAAGTAGACATGGTCGCCTATTTGACAATATTTATCTTTTCTTTTCTTATTTGCGTAGATTTTTTGGCAGTCTTGTGCTTCTTTAAGGTTCACTTGGACCTTGGTAACCAACTGTTCCAAGTTCTTTAACAAGTCAGGCCCTAACATGAGCCGATCCACTGGACTATCCCAAGTAACCGGTGTTCTACACTTCCGTCCATAGAGTACCTCAAAGGGACTCATCTTGGCAGAAGTTTGGTATCCGTTGTTGTATGAAAACTCTGCAAGGTGTAGGTAATCTTCCCACTTGGTGGGGTTGTTCATGACATACATCCTAAGCATGTCCTCGACAATCTAGTTTACCCTTTTTGTCTGCCCGTCTGTCTGTGGGTGATAAGCAGTACTAAATTTCAACTGCGTCTCCAATCCGGAGAATAAAGATATCCAAAAGTTTTGGGTAAACTTAGTATCTCAATCTGAGATGTTTTCCTTGGGTATCCCATGCAATCTAAATATCTCCTTCAAGAAGACATCGACAATGTGTACTGCTTTGTAGGTTGACTTCACCGAAATGAAGTGTGCTGCTTTTGAAAATTTGTCAACTACTACAAAGATAGAATCATTTTGTTTCTTACTCTTAGGCAGACCTGTGATAAAATCCATACGAATGACCTCCCACTTCCATTCTGAAATGGGTAACAGCTGCATAAATCCCGAAGGATGCTGGTGCTCAGCTTTGGCTAGCTGACATTCCTGAAATTTCACGATAAACAATGCTATGTCGGCCTTTAACTTAGGCTAGAAAAAGTTTCTCTTAATGGCGGATATCGTCTTTTGATTACTCGGATGCCCCGAGTAAGGTGTCCGATGAAATTCCGTGAGGATGTTGGACCGAATGTCCCCTCCTTCTGGAACATACAATCTCTCCTTGGACCATACTAGTCTTGTTTCGTCTACCTTGTACTCTTTCTGTTGTTGAAACAATCTATCCTCTTGGACTTTTCTTAAGGATTTCTACATAGAAAGGGTCAACATCGTTGGCCGTTTTAATCCTCTCGTGCAAATCCGAATTGGTTTGTCTTAAAGTCACTTTGTATATTATATGGGTTCGTTGGCTCAAAGCATCAACAATCTTGTTCTCTTTTCCCTTTATATGATTTAGCTCGAAATGATACTTGCTAAGGAAAGCCAACCATTTGGATTTCCTGGCATTTAGATTCGGTTGCTCGAATAAATACTTCAGACTCATATTGTCTGTCTTCAGAAGGAATTTCCTTCCCATGAGGTAGTGCCTCCACATCTTCAAGGCATGGATGATGGCTTCTAACTCAAGATCGTGTGTGGGGTAGTTCTACTCATGTTCTTTTAACTTTTGTGATTCATAACAGATCGCGTAATCGTTCTACAAGAGGACTCCTCCAAGTCTTTCCTTGCTTGCATCCGTGCAAACAATGAAATCCCCATCGGGATCCACAATTCGTAGTATCAGTGCGGTCGTCAAAAGATGCTTAAGCTTTTGAAAAATTTCCTCGCACTTGGTTATCCATAAGAACTTATTTTCCTTCTTTTGCAAAGCGGTCATGGGACAAGATATTCTCGAGAAGTTCTCAATGAAATTTCTATAATATTCAGTTAATCCCAAAAAGGATCTAATGTCGGTGACACTAGTAGGGGTAGGCCAATCCTCTATGGCTTTAATCTTTTCTAGGTCCACAACTATCCTTGTCTCGGAGATGATGTTACCCAAGTACTGTATCTGGGGTTTGTAAAAATCACATTTACTAAACTTGGAATAGAGCTGGTGTTCCCGTAACACCTGTAGCACTATGCAGAGGTGTTCCTCATGCTCCTCTTTACTCTTAGAGTAAACTAGGATGTCTTCTATAAAGACCAACACAAATTTATCCAGATATTTACTAAATATACTATTCATCATACACATAATGTTCGCAGGTGCATTGGTCAACCCGAACGGCATTACTACAAACTTGTACTGACCATACCTTATATGAAAGGCGATTTTGTGAATATCCTTGTTGTGAATCCATACCTGATGGTACCCGGATCGTAGGTCAATCTTTGAAAATATCTTGGCTCCTCCTACTTGATCGAACAAGTCATCGATCCTAGGAAGTGGGTATCAGTTCTTGATAGTCATTTTGTTAAGCTAACGGTAATTGATGAACATCCGCATCCTACCATCCTTATTCTTTACGAAAAGTATCAGTGCTCCCCAAGGGGACATGCTTGGTTGGATATATCCCTTTCTCTATCAATTCCTGCAAGTGTAGTTTTAGTTCCACCAACTATGGTGCACTCGTGCGGTAAGGGGATTTTGGAGCCGGAACTGATCTTGGTGTTAGTTCTATGGAAAAGTCTAGGTCTCATTTCTAAGGTAATCCTGGGATCTCCTCAGGAAACATGTCCTTGAAATCTACAAGAACTGGAAAGTCCTCTATGTGTTGTTCTCTTTCAACTTCTATGTCTTGGATGTTTACTGCAAACAACTTGCAGCCTTTCCTAATGCACTTATTTGCTTGTAAAATAGATATCTGCCTTATAGAAACTCTCTTCGATATGCCTTGAATCTTTACTTGATTCCCTTGGCTATCCGTACACAATATTGAATTGTGTAAGCAATCAAGAATGACATGGTGTTGTTCCAACCAGTCCATGCCGATAAGTAGATCATATGATCGTAAGGGAAGGATGTTTAGGTTTACTCTAGTAGGAAAACCATTCAGGTTTACCTCACAATCATTAAATAGTTCTGAAACTTCCCATGTCGTACCTGTGGCTAACTATACCAGCCAAGGTTTATCATGTTTAACTTTTCCTAGTTTACATACATCAACAATTTTAGGCGATACATAGCTCCGGAAAGCACCGGGGTCAATCAATATTGAAATAGAAGTGTTCAAGATATTACCTTCTATCTCAACCATGGTAGCCTGACGGTCTACCTGTTGGCCATCCATGGCTACCTAAATTTGTGGTGTTCTAGCTATGTCCTCTACCGTTGGTTCTTCCTACAAGTTGTGTAAGACCCCATTGGTCTTATTCTTATAGTCCTGGGCATAATGAGGCCCTTGGCATTTCGAACATTTAATTTACAGTGGGGAAACATTGGATCCCCCATTTGCTGCTGGCTAGTTAGCATTTGGAGCTGGTACATATGGATTTGTACCCAATTTGTTGAAGTTCTTGCTGGATGGAAAACTGTTGTTCTATTTTCTGTACTGTGGTGGGTTAAAACCCAGTTTGCGGTTGTCAGAGAAATTCTTAGCCCTATCTCTGTTTCTGTTGAGGTTCTCTTGCCTTAGCTGCCCATGCTCATAGCAAAGCCTAGCTTTGTGTAAGGTGATGTCAAATGTTTTAGGCATGAGTTAAATTCAATCCTCTCCTGAAAGTTGGCAGGAATACATCCTAAAAACTGCTGTATTTTTTCTTTCTCGTCCTTGATGTAGGGTACATAATGCAATAGATACAAAAATATGTTAATAAAAGCATCCATAGTAATGGATCCCATACGTAACTCTTGAAACTCTTTCACTTTTTTGTTGAAGAATCTTTCTGACAAGTATTTCTCTTGAAAAATCTTGTGAAACTTACTCCACCGTATTTCTCTCAACTCATATTTCTTGGTATGCTTCAAATCTCTCCATCTAGCTGCTTTGCCATTTAAATTATAGATGGATAGATGAGCTTTCATATCGATAGAGTAGTTATGCACTAAGAAGTATTTTCTCATACCCAACAACCTCTCTTCAGCTTTTTCCCCTGTATTCATCTCTTTTTCTAGGTTGGGGCTTTTATTTTTTGGAACTTTCCCTAAAGATTGTCATCATTTCTGAGTTTCTTTCTACACGGTGAAAGAGAATCATCACTAGAAAGACTGTGATATTCTCCTTCTAGAGGTTTAGGGGTATGCTTTTATTTTCCTTCTTCTCTTGGGCTGCTGGCCCATTTATGATATAATTCTTTCTTGAACCTGTTTGTGGAATGAGTGGGTTTTCCCTACGGGATTCCTCCCATCATGTTTCATAGCAATGCTTCATTAATTGCTTGTTGTTCCTTTCTTTCATTTAGATTATCATCTCTGAAACTCTGCAAGTCTTCTTGGAGACTTTGTATGGTTTTCATTATATAGGAATTCAGTTCCACCACTAGTTTTGCTTCCTGGGTGGGGTTATTCAACTTCCCTGGCCGACTGTTATCTTCTTCAGTGTTCATGATTTGCATTTGTTCCTTTAAAATCCTGCAATTGCAAATTTTTAATAACAACAAATTTTTTTGTTAGTTAACAAAATTTAAAACATACTTTATTTTCCTTGCAACAAATGTCAAGTACGCCCATTTGGTCTCTTAGTGTTGAAACTGGGCTCTAATACCACTTGTAATGTCCCTAAAATTTGAAAATAATTTTACTTTATTTTATTAGGCTAGTCATTTATTTCCTGAACTGGACATTATTTATACTCATGCGGAATGTGTCATTCTTTGTTTACTGTGCTGTATGTCATAAGTTGTTCTTACGTCTTGCTTCCATATTTTTAGATGTGGTTATTGATGTAATACTTATGTTGTCGTGATGTTGATTACTATCTTGATCTATGGTTAAGCATTTACATGTCTGTTAGTTGTTTCGATTACGTACTCATTGGTTACTATTGTATAAACAATTCTAACTTAACTTGTTATTGAAAAAGGGGTGGAGTGATGGGGTTTGTTTCCCTTGTAAACCCCTGATAGGTAACTATTTTCTACTTGTCACTTTGGGGCTTACTTAGTTCTTATGAACTAATGCATTTATTTCCTTGTTGTGTACAAGTGCACTTGATGATGGAAACTACTTAGAGAAACTGAATAAGACGTACTGCCTTTCATTACTAGCACTCAGCTTGGGCGATAAGGGACTTACAGTCCTATCCTAGTGATTACTATCACTGCTGTTAGTTATTATTTATATGAGGCTGGATGTTTCACTAACCTATGTTCTACAATTTACCATTATGGTTATTACAGACTTTACGACAGTGTTGGAATTACTACTACCTTTATCCTTTATGTGGTACACATTTTATATGGTATTAACACTTGGTATTTTGGTTTGTATATTAATATGGTCTTGGTGTATTAATTTAAAACTTTGTAATAGCCCTTCCATGGCATATTCCATATTCCATGGAATATGGATAAACCTTATGCATTCGATGCCCATATTGGAGAGTATGCAATGCACGTTGTTTGGGCATGGTTTAACTATTGGCATGAGCTATACACTATGGAAAACAAATTATGTTAATGGAGGCCAGGGTGGCGACATTAATGCACATCGGAATGCGTGGGACTCAAGCTTAGGGATTGGGCTCTCACGTTGGTGTGGGTCATTTGTATCAGGGCTGCGTGAGCATTGCCTCTGTGATGTGTGTTGGAGTGGAGCTTGGAAGGTTGGCTATGGTGGAAGGTACGTATTCCACTCTGGTTTAACAACATTGTTTTGTTGGTTCAGTTTGGGTTCAAATCATAGTCCTTATCGTGGATTTCTTTTGTGTTTGCAGGGTGCAAGGTTTGAAGAGACAGGGTCATGGGTCGTTCTGAGGCAACGCCATACCCATTCGGGTAATCCCTTGTTGTACAAGTTTAAAACTTGCCCATCTCTCGTGTGGTTGTTGTGACAGAGTAAAACTCGTCGTGGGTTTGAATGTTTGGTTCTGGTTTTAATGGATTCATTTTAGGAAAGGGACTGTCTGTATAATGAAAATGAGAGGCATCAAGGATGCATGTAATGACTTGGGGTTTTGTTGGAGTTTAGTGCCTTCAGGTTGGGACTATTGTATTCAGATTTTATGAATGGAAACTCTGTGTAGCAAGGTGGCTTGGGAATACTTGACAGGATCTGCATGTTGTAATTTTGGTTAAGTTCTTGGTAATGGTGGCAATACCATTGCTTGCAATGGTGCAAGTACAAGGTTATACGACTGTGGAATTCTTATTTTGTTTTAATGGTTATGTATATACAACATTCACATACTGTTCGATTTCATGGGTATGACTCTTATTCGTTGGCATTGGTTAGAATCTGTGTGAAATTGTAAATCTTCTTTAAATTATTTATATGGGTTCGTTAACTATGATGTTTGGCTTTTGGAGCCATACCGTAGTTGGAAATGGTGTTTCCCACCATTAGAGATGCGACTGTGTGTTAAATGACTTATCATTTTTATATGTTGAATTGTGGTTAATCAATATTCTATGTATAAGAGTCATGACTATGGATGTAAACCTTCCCTGGGTGTCATTGCTATTCGCATAGTGTTGACAGGGTTGATATAAGGTTTAAATGCTTGTTTAATGTAAAGGGCATAGGGCGATGGAACATAGTTACTGAGTGTATTTTTACTTGGGTATGTCAACCTATGTGTAGAGATAATAACAAATCCTACATGATTCAATATGGTGACTTGTGAATAAAAAGACTCAGCAGGAATTGATCTTGGGTCGCTATGGTTATAAATGTTTATAATTGTATGGGTTTGTTTTGGGCATAAAGCCTACAAGAATTGATCCTGCGACCTCTATGTATTTATGCTACATTTTTAGTGAGTTTTGTGTATAACGATATGGTTGTTTTTATCTTGAATATGATGGATTTACTATGTTCGTAGTTCCTTTACTACATACGATTTTTGTGGATGTAGTTGGTATAATAATTATATGGTTTGATTTAATGTGGATTCTTTTTTATATAAAGTATAAATCTCAGACCATTAAAGGGTATCGATTTCCTGATTGTAGATTTGGTCTTAATGTTTATTTTCTAGATATGGAATAATGTGATTATGATTTTGTTTAATTAGATCATAGCTCCAGACCAATAGAGGTATCGATAGCCCGACTGTTTGGCAATTTAATTTATTATTTGTTTATAGTATTGTTTATATTAATTAATGGAAATGATTTGTTTCTTAGGTTATCTTTATTTAGTCTTTTTGTTCCTATATATAGTTCTGCTGGCAATATGAAATCTGCAAGTAGAATCCATAGGGAAATTAAACATATAGACTCTATTTTTAGAGTAATTTCTAGGTCTTAAGAAAAACAAAGTTTAGGATATGAAATAAATGTGGAACTAAGTATATAAGAAAATAAGCCCTAAATAATTCTAGGACGGGAAATAAATTTCAGGCACATTGGTTAGAATTAAAAACAAGAACTCTTAAACAATCTGGACAGACATAGGGTTTATAAATAAAATGAAAAACCTTGAGGTTTTAACAGGAACTAGGAACAAACATAGGGTTAGGAATATAACATAAACCCTTACTAATCTAACAGGATACAATTTCAGACATGGGGTTAGAAATATAACATAAACACTTGAATATTCTAACATGAATTATACTAGATAATGGAACAGAAAATGCAAGGATCTCATACCTACAAAGTGAATCTATTCCAATGGATGAAACCTGCACACTCAATTACCCGGCATTAACAATTCACAGACAAATATGACCTTTGTATAGATGACCGAATCACTTGGGAACTACCACGTTCCACCCAACCATGACCTGAAACCGTTCCTGGTTTAAATCTGAATCCCACTGAGCTGGTTCCAACATGCAAGGAGCTTAGGGCTCCTAAGGTAAGGCTTCCCTAACTGGGATATCAAGTCTGAATCAGTTCTCCCTTTTCCTCTCAGAAAAATGTTCTCCAATAACTCTCTTGAGACTAAACAGGCATAAAATAACGATTCACTAAAAAGATGGAAGAGATCCCCAATCCTCTCTTTGTCTTGGGTCTTTATAGGAAGACTCTTCAGTCAAAGGGGCAGTTAAATCAAGAATCATTTGATTTCTTGATTTAACCCTTTTATTTAATTTAGGCACTTTTTAATATTTAACTTAAGAACTTTTAACTAGTTCCTATTTGTACTTTTGTAGGTATTATACTATTTAATTAATTTTAAGTAATAATAATAATAAATGGAGCCTTTCCTTCTTTTTTATATTATTAATATTATTACTATGCTTACTCTTTACACATACCATATATATATATATATATATATATATATATATATNACTTGTCTTTAGGTATCATATATTATGATCCCTAAAATTATGACACTTTCTTCATTAAGGCCATCAGGTAGGTGGTTATGTCTACGAGGCTAGGCAACTCTAAACATCCTTGCATGTTGGATTCCCTCGTATGACATGGTAGTTCTTCAGTACTTGATGAGATATAGAAATTCAAGATTTCATTTAATCACTTATAAATAAGTCATATGAGATCAATATTTTACTCAAGTCATTTTCACTCGACATCATTAATTCTTTTCAGTAACTCCTAGTGCTTATTAGAGCCCATATTCAACGCTAAAAACATGGAGTTATAAACTTAGTGCAATTCCAGAGCTCCTTTCTCAACACTAATGCTAGGATGTACTTATAGGATACACCTAGGGATACAATGGCCAAGGATCCGATGTTCTAGAGCTTAAGCTCAACAACAACTTGGAAGGTTCTAGGGCTTAAGCCCAACACTTCCAATTTATCTTTTCATGTGTTCCAGATCTTCATGCTCAACACAAATGTCTCAAACCTCATGTGCTCCAGAGCTTCTCGCTCAACACAAATATAAATACTCATGTTCTCCAGAGCTTCTCGCTCAACATAAAACATCACTTTCCCATGCGTTACAAAGCTCCTCGCTCAACACAAACATCTCATCAATGATGTTCTTGAGGGTCCACTCCCAACACCAAAACACACACACACACACACACACACACACACACACACACACACACATATAGATATGCAATTGAATTACACCCAATATATCAAACAAATCATCATGTTCATATGCAGTGGGGTCTTTGACCCAATATATCAAAATAAAACATCAAGGTGACATCCTAATCAACGGGGCTCATGCCCATAAGTGTTAGGTCCAAAATTCGGGATATTACAATAGGATTTGAAATTGACCCAACCATATCATTCTGATATTTTTTGGGTTCTTCAAAAACTTGCTATCATACATTGACACCAGTGCACCAAGTTCCAGGGTCTTGCTCTTGATGTTCTTTTCATGCCATGATTTATGCCTTTGAATCTCAACCACTTGAATGAACCCTACAATAAACTGGTATTCTTCTATTTCCACTAGTTTCTCCAGTTTTTGTGCAATCTATTCATCATATGTCATGTTTGTGGCTATAGCTATGCACAAATGGGGACAACAAACTCCAACATCATCATTGCTTCTTTTCCATACACCAAACTGAATGGGATGTGCTTTGTAATCCTCTTGTACATTGTTTTGTATGCCCATGATACTATTAGAATATGCTGATCCTAGTCATTTCACTGTACATTTCCGAACTTCATGAGTACTTCTCCAAAATCTTATTGAATGCTTCTAGTGTACCATTATTCTATGGATGGTACGAGGTACTCTTCTGGTGGTGTATCATGAACTATTTAGTGAGCACATGGATGGTGGAATTTAGGAAATGGTTTCCTTGATATCTCATTAAGAACTTTGGGCATCCAAAGATGGTGATGATATGTTTGAACATGAACTATGTGGTGATCTTTGAGGCACAATCCTTCACCAGTGCAACTTTGTACCATCTTTCCAGGTACTTTTCCGTGGTAATGATTTACTAGGCACCAGTTTTTTGCATTGGTGGGTTAATAGTACCCAAAAAATCAATCACCCATTTCTCAAAAGGATAGAGCAAAGTGACAAGGATGTGAGACATCTCATCCTTACACAATTACTTTTCGACTCATTGGAAAACATCACATTGTTTGCAATACAATTTATCTTATTTGAATAACGAAGGACACCATATTCCTTCACATAACACCTTGCATGTAGTAGCTTTCCCTCCATACTATCCTCTTGCAATGGCTTCATGTGCCTCCCTTAAGAGAAGCGGTCGTTCATGTTCTAGCGCACACCTGCAAAATATGACATCATCTCCCACCTTATAGAGTTGTCTTGCAATCAATTGATAATTAACACTGTGAGTTACCAATTTCATGCATTGGGAAACTGTTTAATATTTTAGTGCACAACCAGAGGCCAAAAATGCTACAATTTCATTGAACTGGTTTGATACAGCTTCAAAGTAGAACAACTATGGATCATGGAGATCATCATCCAAAATTCCTCCTTCTTTGCCAAATTTGGTCTTGGACAAATGATGTAGGTCGACGTTATGCTTCCCTAGCTTGACAATGACCTCAAACTCAAATTCTTGAACTAGGAGAAACCATCGATAGATGCACCCCTAACACTGGCTTGTTGATTAGGTACCTAAAAGTATAATGATCTATAAAGAAATTGAAGGCACTCCCCAACAATTAGTTTTGGAATTTCTGCAAGGTGTACACCATCACCAAGCCTTCACGTTCAATAGTGGTATAGCTCTTCTCAGTTGTGGATAAATTTCTGCTGGTGAAGGAAATGGGGTGATTAATGTATCCCCCTCTCCTGTGTTCTAGCACTGCTCCCATTGAACCCGAATATGCATCCACATGCAATTAGAACATGTGTATCCAATTTGAAAAAATTAAAATCAGTGTAGTAACCAATTTCTCCTTCAGGATGTGTAGTGCTTGCTGGAACTTTTGCGTCTAGATATACTTGATTTCTTTCCTCAACAACTCCTTTAGTGATGTTGTAATACTTGCATAGTTACTGGTGAATTTCCTGTAATAGCGAGTGTGTCCCAAATTCACATGCAATTATTTAACTAATGTTGTGGTTGAAAAATTCACAATGACCGCAATATTTTATGAATCAATTATAGACCTTCCTTGGACACAATATTACCCAAGATAATCCCAAATAGAGTGGAAAAAATACACTTCTTCAGGTTTAGAGAGATTTTCATTTTCCTAAGAGGATATAACATGAGTGTTTATACTTGAAAATGATATTTCAATAGACTGAACACTGTCCAATTTTCCAAATATATTTCTAAGAACTTATGCATGAATTCCTTGAAAGCAGCCACTGCTATCTTGGAAAATACAGTTGGTGAATTTTCATCCAAAAGGGAATTACATTATAGGAAAATGATCCCCACTTTGTACAAAATTAGTCCTTGTGTGATCCTCCTCTGCTATATGGACCTAATGGTATATGGAGAAACTATCTGCGAAAGAATAGACTTCCCGTCCTCCTACATTCTCTAACACCTCATCTATTAATGGTGTAGGGAATGGGTCATGAATACATGCTACCTTCAGGTTCTACAGATCCACACAAATATGAATATCTCCTATATTCTTGTCCTATACCACCATAGGGTCGATCCATTCTGATTCTTCAACTGGAAATATAATCCCTATGTCCAACATGCGGTCCAGTTCCTTACATACTTTCTCCTTATAGTGGCGGTTCAATATATAGGGTCTTTTCTTTACTATATTTCCCCCCTCCTTCAGCTAAATCTTAATTTCTATGATATCTCTTGCAATCCATTTCATTTCCAAATATATGCAAGGAAATAGATATTTATATTCCTTTAGCAAGTCAAGTATCTGGGATATGGTCTCCTGATCGCACTAATCCCCTATGATGGCCATATTAGGTGCCTCCTCATTGCCAATACTGTATGTATTTGTCTTGAGGGACTCTCTAAACTTTGGCATAGTACTGGTAGACAACTCATCTCGCATTGTGTGTTCTCCTTTAGTCTCCTTGATCCGCAAGTTCTGTGGATCCTCTCCATCATTAGTCTCATGACTATCAACTTTCCAACAATATATTGGTTTGTTCAACCATGCCACATCCTTATGGTATGAATAGATTGGCTTCTGTGTCGCATCTTGTTGTGGTCTTTCTCCAAAGACGAAATGGTTCATTTGATGGAGAAATTTGGTGATGTTAGGTTCTGTATTAATGAAACATAATTTGGTAATGTATTTAGTAGACACCTTCTCCCAAGTTCCAATCTTCCTTCTTGTTTATTGCTGAACATACCAGTTTTGCGTTATGACATAACCAGTGCACCCATTGACTACACTGCAAATTCTTAATATCCCATTGCTATTGATAGAAATAATGTGTTCTTTGGAATCCTTATTGCTTTTGAATATGTTGAGAAGATCCAAATCTATAGCAGAATGGAACCTCACCTTGATACATGTCTCAACTGATTACAACTGTTCAACTCCTCTCCGTGTGTCATCCACCAACACGTAGACATCCCTTAGGTTACAACATTCATTTCTTTTACTCACTTTTCCTCTAGGACTTGGGATTACATTCTTTTGAGAAAAGTATCCACTTCCTCTATTCCATTGATCACTAGTGGATTGCACAACTCCAACCCAATCCAACGCACATACTTTGTAACTCGTGCTCATCTCCTTCTAGATACACGATAGATCTGGTTTTGCCAATGATCCAATGAATCATGTGAATCTATGTCAAAAGAACACACACTATGCAAACTAAGCTATCCATTTGTAATGGGGTTCACATAATCTTCTTTTCTTGTATCCACATTATATACACTACAAGGAAAAGGATTTGTAGTAGAGATTATAAGGAATGCTCCTTTGAAAAGAGCTCAAACATCTGCTTATAACACAGGTCAGTAGCAGAGCCAAGTGATTGGAGGTTGTTGTAGAATTACTTTATTCGGTGTGTTTCTAACCTAAGCGCCCCTGTGCGTATCTAACACCAACGCACCGGGGTGGCCAAAAAAAGAATTCCAAAAGACAAAAAAATATGAAATAAAAAAATAATTATACACAACGATAATGAATTTTTTAAAATCACAGTGGTGTATTTTAGTAGACTTACATACCGGTGCTTCTACAACCAAAACACACCGATACCTCCAAAAAAAATTTCGCACCCTAAAAAAAACACCAATTAATTTTTTTTATGCAGAAGGAGGGGAAAATTCATAAAATCGAAGCGATGCATTTTGGAAAATTGAATGCATCGGTGCATCTATAACCAAAAAAAATGGGATTGCCAAAAAACAGTCTCGCACAATGAAAAAAATGCATTTAAAAAAATTAATGCGAAACCTAAAGGTATTTTTTAAAACCATAGCGGTGCATTTTGGTAAACGTACTGCGTTTACAACACTAATGCACAAGGATATCCTAAAAACAATGTCGTGCCTCGGAAAAAACCATCGCAAAAAAATTATACAACCATATCGACGAGTTTTGTTAAACATAACACACTAGGGTGTCTTAACCACAAAGGCACTAAAACCTTTAAAAACAATGTCTTCCCCCTCCCCCCCCCGAAAAAAAAATCAATTAAAAAAATATGCGAAATACGGGTCATTCATTATTAATAAATGCCTTCGTGAGTGTGTAAAACTAAAACACACAAGTTGGAATATGTTAAAAATTAAAAATTAATACATTTTTTTTATTTAAAAACTTACATGCGGTGCAACGCTGTAAATACAATGCTCTAGTGCGTTCACCTATTGGGCACAATGGGACAGGGTTTAAAACAAAAAACACCACATCGTCAAATTATTTTTTAGCCCTCCATAGTGCGTCTGAGTCATTTGCACCGATGCTATTCATAATCCACCTAGATGCCCCGCCACTGGTGCCCATTCCAGTCCGTGTTGAAAGATTTCTCATTTTTATTGGTTGTTGAATTGAGTTTCAATTTTGTCCAAATGGTGGGAAAAAATTCAAATTCTACATACATAGCCAGAATGCCTCCCCGACACGCGGTTCAGTAGGTAAATTAATTATTACTTGATAGTTTAAATTTTTAGTAGTTTTATTTTTGCAATTAATACCTAATTTTCCATTTAAAAAAAAATTAAAAGCTTGCGCTGTGCGTTTGAGCTATTCAACTTGCCTCGAAATTTGGTGCACATTGTAATTTGTTACAGGGCACATTGAAGGTGGGGCCAATTGAATGAATTGAACACACTTTAATACCAAAGCATTACTCTTTCGTATTACACTGCCATAAAATAAAATAATTAAAAAAAAATATGAACTAATAATCGGTGCGTTCATTACACATAGCATACAAAATTTACGGTGCACATATTTGTATCAAACGCATCGATAAAGATTACCAAGAAAATTTAAAGACCAAATATCCAATAGACATCAATGCACCGGTCTTTGGTACTATGAAATATTCTAGCAACACTGTGGTGGTTTTACATTATGTTAATGCACATTAAACAATGCATTTCCATGCTATAAATGCATCAGATTACTGGTGCGATACTCTTTAGTAGCACACTGGCACAACATAAATTTTATTTTTAAAACTCTTAACTAATAATTGGTGTGTTCATTACACATAAGCACACTAAATTTATGGCATGTATATTTGTATCGAACGTACTGGTAAATATTACCAAGAAAATTGAAAAACCATCTTTCCAATAGACATCAATGCATTGGTGTTTGGTGCTATGACATCCTCTAGGAGCACCGTGGTGCTTTTACATCACGTCAGTGCACATTACATAATGTGCTATATGGTATAGACGCACCGCATTACCGGTGTGCTACTATTTCGTAGAGGACCGCCAAAACATAAAAAAATATTTAAAAAGTATAAACTAAATTTGGTGCATTCATTACACATAAGCGCATTGAATTTATGATGCATTATATTTATATAAGTGCACCATGCATGGTGCGTTATATTTATATAAGCACACTGTATGCCATTTTATTATTATTTTAATACATATATTTTTTGTTTGTTTGTTTGATTTCCCGTCACTTAGGGCCGGTAGTAATGAACCATTACTTAAGAATCGTAACCCAGGGGAATCTAAGTTGTCAAAGTCACATGGGGTTCACACCCAGCCTGGGCCACACCAACCCTTAACATGACTGTTGTTAGAACCATTTGTGGTTAGCAGTTGAGAAGAGGGAAGCCTTGAGAAAGTATGAAGGAAAAAATAAAAATTGTATCATATGACCTAAGAGGTATGTAGAGGGGGCTTTAAAATATTGAGAAGGGCTTATTCCTAAGTTGAAAGTCACATATATAAAGAATAATATTAAGTTTAAACTTAGAAATAAGTTTCGTATGAAAGTCCACCTTTATGTTATATCATGGCAAGATGTGACAACGTAGATCCAATGAAGAGGGTCAATGGTTCTAAATGAATCCGCTAGAAAAAATTGCAAAGTAAGAACAAAATTGGTCACTAGCGAAATAGACTAAAGGACAACAGAGAGCGATGATTTGATGAACAGGGGGAAGTAGATCTACGGTCAGGAGAGATTTCACCGATGGGACATGCACGGAGGGACTTACTTTTACAATCAGTGGAAAAGGTTATATCCGACATAAATCAATGGTGGAGAAATGATCTACCATTGATATTGATTCTGTTGGGTGAACATGAGCGGAAGTAAAAAATATTCAAATCAGCGAAAAGTGGCACGGGGCACATGTTTTAACAGTCATGATGATATCCCGATCTAGATCAAGGGCTCATATTGATTCTGCCGGTAGAAGGTGCACAAGTAAAAAATATATGTGAGCCAACAGAATTTGTTAAGGGCCCCGTATAATCAATGGTGAATATTTAATGAGATTGAGATCTACGCTCCATAAATTTTCACAACGAGGGGTAAAATATGAGTGATAACGTATTGTCATCGTTGCTGGGGAACAATATTTCAAATATGCCCTGGGAAAACGACAAGGAGCTATCAAGAAGAGAATTTCTGTGGGAAAGTAGAGGTTTTGGCATCTGACATCGGTTGTATCTTTTCCCTGGCGACTCCACATTGATTTCAAGAAGATTTTCAGAAAAATACATCCTGGCTTCCAGGACACACACTAGAGGTAATCCTTCTTCTAAAATTTTGTATTATAGGTAGTCCTTCTTCTAAAATTTTGTATTAGAGGTAATCCTTCTTCTAAAATTTTGTATGGAGAGGAAAACCCAGAAAAATTGATTAGACGTAGGCCTGGTAAGGAAAAAATAAGTACTTCTCAAACTGAAGGATCTTTTTCTCAAGAATTTCATAGTTTTCAAAATTTTTAGTGAGAAACAAGTTTTAAAATATCTTTGTTAAGGTTTAAATCAGAATACTATATTAAACAAATATAAATAAACACTAATAGGTTTGAATCATACTTACTTGATTCCCTTTGGCATAATCTCCAAGATACTGTTAAGGTTGAAGAAAATAATTTTGTTGGTCAAACCTTTCATCCACATATTTCAATCCCTGTTCATAGCCCTCCTCAAATTCCCCCTGTTGTACCAAACCCTCCTAGACCCATGGCTGCCAAGTTTGCTCCTTTGGTTTTGCCTATTGTATTGCATGATTTACCCCAGAACTATTCTCAAAGAATATCCTTGTTTGATGGGGAAGGGAATTTCACAGCTAAGAAACATATGGTTAGATTTGAATATTTCATTTATTTGGAGGAAGTAGATTATGATGATGCTAATATGCGACTATTTGCACAGAGTTTTTTAGGAGAAGCAAAAAGACGGTTTAAATATTTACTTGGAAGATCCATTCTTACCTTTGAAGCCTTCCAAACTTTGTTCCTAGATAGATGGGAAGATAAGAAAAGTCCTCTACAAGTTCTTTCTCAATATAACAATATGGATAAGGGAATTTTGAGTCTGCTCACAATTTTTCTAGAAGATTTATGAGGGTTTATAATTCTATACCAGCCCATATCAAACCCTTAGTAGGTGCTGCCCAACTCCATTATGCAGATGCTTTTGAAAGTGATTTCGCCTTGTTGTTGAGAGAGAGAAAACGTGCAAGTATTCCTCTATGTTTAAGGATTCCTTAGAAGTAGAAGCTAATTTTATGGCCTCTGGAAAGATGAAACAAAGAGTTTTAGTGGACAAAAGAAGAACTAGAGAAGAAAATCAACCCTCCACTTTTGCTGTTGCTGTTGCTTCTTCAAACGATGCAAAGTTTGAAATGACGATGAAAACTATGGAAAGGTTAATGGACATGTTGGATTTAGATAACATACCACCCAATAGAGAGAAACTTGAACCTCAAGTAAGAAACCCCAATTTCAAAATACCACCTCCTCCTCCTCAAATCAAGCAAAGAAACCCAAGAAATTCTAGAAATCCTAAAGATCAACAAATAAGGCCTCCTTTTCCTTAAAAATATGTAGATGATGAAGAAGAAATGGATTCGATGGATAACTAGATTCATCATTTTGATGATTTGGATACATAAATATATCTTACTGAAGAAGAGAATAATTTTTTTGCTCAAGAAGATGACAATAGTGTTTCTAAGGTGGGTTCAAAGTAATATAAGAGGGGTTACCAGAATGGCATAGATGATTTTCAGAGGAACATGAAATTGAGAAGTATAGATGTACTTATAAATAAAGGAAGGGCTTATGCAAATCAGCCTTCTAGTAGTCAAAATAACATAGAAAAAAAAGAGAAACAAAAAGAAAAAGATGTACACAAAATTGTGAGTAATAAAGTAGAAACAATAAAAGAAACTAGATAGCCTGTGCTAGTTGATGTGGATAGAGAAGTTTCCTCTATCAATCTAAAAATGAACTGTCTAAAATAAAAATTTCCATCCCTTTCCAAGAGTTGTTAAGAAATAATGAATACAGAGAAAAAATAACCAAGATGTTGAAGAATGGGGATGATTGTATACCAGATACTCTAGCAGTAACAGATGATGCTCCTACTATAGTCCATGGCCCCAGATTTGAAGACACAGATAAAGAGGACGTCCCTCCTTTTTATTTGAGTTTATATGTTCACAATATGTTTTTGCACAATGCAATGCTTAATTCAGGTGCCTCTCATAACTTGATGCCAAGGGTAGTAGTGGATAGTTTGGGATTAGATATTACTAGGCCTTATAAGGACTTGTATTCTTTTGATTCTAGAAAAGTGAAGTGTCTGGGACTAATAAAATATATGGTGGTGACTCTTGCTCAAATTCCATCCAAAAGCATTGTCATGGATGTGGTGGTGGCTGAAATTGCTGCTAATTTTGGTATTCTACTTTCAAGGTGATGGAATTATAAGTTAAAGGGAACATTACAAATGGATATGTCATACACAACTATTCCTTTATTTGGAGGTAATAGAAGATTGCATAGAGAAAAGAGACTTGCATATGTGGTGAGTAGCCAAGATAAAATTGATAATCATCCCATATATGTTGTAGAAACTGATTTAGGGTATTCTATATTCTTCCATGATTCACATGTTGATCTTGAAATACCCATAGTGGTGGATGTATAAGAAAATAAATAATTTTCTCAAAGACAGGAGGCACTGGAAAATAAATCGAATGAAGAGGGGATGTGGAAGATGTTTTTTGATGGGTCTCTCAGTAAAGAGGGAGCTAACATAATAAGTTAAAATATGCCTTGTGGGAAGATAGGATTAGTACCCAAATAGCAATTGGAATGTCACCATTTCAGTTAGTTTATGGAGCAGCGGTAATTTTTCCAGCATCTCTAGGTTTACCTGTCATGAAGTTGTTATATGAACAAGAGGATGAACCTAATCATATGAAAAGGAGAATAAATCAGATAATTGAACTAAATGAAATAAGAGACAAAGCTTATGACAAAGTGTAGCAACATCAGGAGAAGGTAAAGAAGACTTTTGATAAAAAGGTGAAGGGGGGGAATTCCAGATTGATTACTTGGTATTGAAATGGGACACACTAAAAGAAGACAACCATGGCAAGTTTGATTACATGTGGAGGGGTCCATATATTATTGAAGCTTACAAGGGTTATAATTCATTTGTATTGCAACATCAGGATGGGGTTCAACTGAAAGGAGGCCCTGTCAATGGAAGATTTTCAGAAGCATTACCTGTCCTAAAGGTGGAAGGTAATTTTTGTACCATATATTGTATATATTCATTTTAAATCAGTACAGATGGAGAGCTAAGAGATTTGAATCCCGGAGAGAAGGCCCTAAGATCTTGAGGGGCTTCCATTTTTCTTTATTTTCCTATACAAAAAAATATTTTTTTTTTTGAGTTTTGTAGGAAGCCATAAGATAGGCACTGGTCTGTGGGTTATTTTCTACCTCGCAGGGAGGATAACATCCCCAGTTGGAGCCAACTGTTAGCACCATTTCTGGTTAGCAATTGAGAAGGGGGTAGGCATGAGAAAATATGAAGGAAAAAATAAAAAAACTGTATCATATGACCTAAGAGGTATGTAGAGGGGGATTTAAATATTTAGAAGGGCTTATTCCTAAGTTGAAAGTCACATATGTGGAGAATAATCTTAATTTTAACCTTAGAAATAAGTTTCGTATGAAATTCCACCCTTATGTTATATCATGGCAATATGTGACGTTGTAGATCTGGAGTGAAGATGATCAACAGTTCTAAATGAATCTGCTAGAAATAATTGCAAGGTAAGAATAAAATTGGTTGCTAGTGGAAGAGTCTAAAGGACAACACATATAGATGGTCCGATGAACAGGGGGGAAACCGATCTATGTTCAGGAGATATTCCGCCGATGGGATATGCATGGAGTGACTTAATTTTCCAATCAGCAGAAAAACTTATATCCGACATAAATCGATAGTAGAGATCTTGGCGGAGAAATTATATACGGTTGATATTGATTCCGCAGGGTGAACATGCGCGGAAGTAAAAACAAATCAAATCAGTAGAAAGTGGTACAAGTTGCATGTTTTAACAGTTATGATGGTAGCCCGATCTTTACCAAGGGCTCATATTCATTCCACTGGTAGAAGGTGCACAGGTAAAAAATATTTGTGAGCCAATGAAATTGTTAGTGAAAATATATGCTATCTAATTCAACATTTAATTGTCAACCCGGGAAGGTAGCTTGTGAGATGCAAACACTATATGTGCAGAACTAAAGTCTAGATTATTCTAGGATATCCTAACCTATCTGCTATCAAACCATAGAAATAACTTAACACTACTGCATCTTTGAAATCCAAATGAAACTATTGAAATTAAAAATTAACTTCTATTCTCTTACACCTAAAAATAAAATAAACTAAGTTATACTACCTAGAATCCATCAAGTAAATGACATTTAAAACTAGCTACAATACTCGGAAATGAAATACTACTAATCAAAACATAAATTTTAACTCTAAGGACTATTTTGAAATTGAGACATGTAATAGCCATGCAATTCCTATCTATCAAACTCATGCAAATGCTTATCAATTTCTAATTTTACTCTAGCAAGACCTCAAGCTATTCTATGAAAATTTTATTTACCAAAAACAAACTAAACTTGGAGCTTTATAATCAAACCTAAAACTAAGAACAAAACAATAACTCAAAGAACTAGAAATGCATTAAATATATAAGAAAACCTACAATAGAAATATAGTACTACTATTCTCATTCGACAGTAAATCAAACCATTCTATTTAATCATAAAAAATGATGCAAAATATTCTAAAGTTTGAGAAGCAAATCTATGCTAGTTAAAACTGATAATAACTTAGAATTACTGCATTTAAATAAGATTCAAAAAAGACTTACTAAATTTTAATTTTAATTGATTATATCCTATTACACCTACTGAAATAAAATGACTAGACTAACAATGGAATTAATAAAGTATAAAACAATAACATGCTACGTAAATAGAGATAAAAGACTGACTATGAATTCAAATTGTAAAATGGAAATAAAATGCTCAACCTACTTCAGAAATAAGATGGATTGATAATCGATAAAATCTATGTTAAGAAAAATTATACCAATCTATATTCTAAGCATAAAAACCATTGAAAACAAATTATAAGCTACCCATACTATGAACCAAAAGACAACTGCACTATTCTACACTTGAATAAGAAACTATTTCCTATTTGCACAATAAAATATATTTTGAGTGTAAATGAATTTCATCATAATTAAAACTGAAATAATTAATCTATGTGTTAACATAAAATGGAATATGAGATGCTAAATATGGATTCGAATCCCAACTAGCTACAAAACATCATGAAATGCTGGAAAGTTAACCTATACCCTAGCTAATTATTTCTGCACAAAATGTAATACTAGAAATTCTGGAAACTACTTAAAATTCGGTCTAAATACGAATGGAAGGCTGAAGGATAGGATGAAAGACAGTCTGAACAAATGGCGCGAATGGATGGCTGAATGGACTATGAAGATATAAATTGCATAAAAACGCAGGAAAATTACAATTTATAAACAAAAAAACATCATCTACAGGAAAACAAACTATATGCATACAAAAACAAAATGACTTATCTGCACAAAAGAGGCAAAAACAAATTATATGAACAAGGAATTCCGCTGTTGCTGAGGGGCCCTTCTCAATAACAGAGGATGTTTCACGCTAAACTGGACATGAAATCAACAACTCAACAGATATTTTGTATTAATATCAGAAGCAAAGTTTACAAACGTTTCTCTTCGTCTCCTCTTCATGACCCTGGGCTAGTTTATATAATAGTTTACAAAGGGTGAGCAAGTCGACCCTTTCACTGGTCGACTGCTCTAAAAATAGCAAGCGTTAAATGATGGGGAAACGACCCATTAAACAGACAGGTCCACATCCCTAAATACACGCATGGTGGTTCCTTTGACATGACCAGTTGGTGTGTTGGCAGGCTGGATGAGTGGGAACGCAGATCTTCTCGAACAAGGGTTAATGAACCATAAGGGCCACGTTTCCAACAAAACTCATGTCATGGTTTTTATCTTTATTGCTTCAGAATATTCCAACCAACGAATCCAATGGTGTGAACGAAGTGCTGAACGATGGTTGGTTGATGTGTTGGATGCTAAATTTAGTTCTTAGCTGAATTCTATTCACTGGGTGCCTGCCTCTTTCATCTATCCGACATGATTGTGCCCTCCTTCGTCATGATGCGTGCGTTAATTTCCATATTCGTGTTCCTGTACAAAACATGAAATGGTAATATATATATATATATATATNAATCTTTGAGACAAACCATAAACTCACAATAGATTCAAGACAAATTGGACATTGAAATGATGCAACGGTACTGCAATAGGAGGTTGCAGTTCTGTATAATCAGTAAAAGAATGAATAATACCATACAGTGTCATGCAGAATGCACGAATGCCAAGCTAATTCGAATACTCAAGGAGGTCATTTGAATTACATGGATGAGTGTAGCTTAACTAAATGTAAACAACACTCGACACACTTAGTTAACCACTAATTTAATCCACAACTGACTCTCACACTAAGTCCTAACTAAATCAGAGTGCAATAGATGTCTGAGTCTAACTGAATGTAACTCAACACATGTCACTGCATGTCCAACTCAAAGTGGTAGCACATCCCTAACTCTAAGTAGCTCCGATGGAGTTAACTAAAGTGCCACTTGTCATCAGAAGTGGTTGGAGGCGCCATAGTTGACTCCAGTTCATAAATATTGGAAAAAAATAGATAAATAATAGATGATGGTGCCTTTACAACTCATCTTAACTGATTGTTAGGTGAAACAACAATCAGTTAGAAATTAGGCGCACTTATGACACTCAATTCACCCCAGAATTGCTCCCCGATTGAAGGAGGAAGCCCAGTTAACCTCCCTGATTGAAGGAGGAAGCCTAGTTAACCTCCTCGACTGAAGGTGAAGGCTTAGTTGGCCTCCTTGATTGAAGGAAGGCGTGGGTGTGCTCATGCTGATGTCATAGTGTGCTCATATGATGCAAAGTAAGTCAATTAAACTTATGATAGTGGGTAAATAGGCCAAAATCGACCAATTAAGTGTGAATGTTGGGTAAATGAATCCAAAACCCCCCTTAAGCTATACTCATGAAGAGTAAAATAAAATCCATGAAATTCTAGGGCCCCGACAACAAAGGCCATAGGTCACCCTGTATAAAGATGTAACTCTAACAATGCTAAAAAATAAATCTAAGTGAGGAAAGAGAGAAAACCGAGTGGGAACAAACCCCCCCTCACGTCTGAACACTGAAGAAGTAACTGAACACCCTGATGAACTCACCCCCAATAGTGAACAGAGGTAAGTGAAATTTTTCTTTGTAAATCTGTTGGTGAATATATCTACAATCTGCTCATTTGTAGGGCAGTATTGCAGAACTATGGCCTTGTCATGCAACAACTCTCTGATGCAGTGCATGCGAATCTCTATATCTTTGGTCCTCTAACTGGTAACTAGATCTATGGATATATTAATAGTACTTTTATTTTCATAAAAATATGATAGTGGACAAAGCACTACCAAAATCAAGCTCTGAAAGAATGCCTTGCAACCAAACAGTTTGGATGCAAGCATTCACTGCTTCGCTGTACTCGGCCTCTATTGAAGACAATGCAATGGTGGCCTGCTTTTTGTTGGACCAGTAAATGGGGCCACCACCAAAAATAAATACATATCCAAAAGTGGCTTCCGATCAATAGAATCTCCTGCCCAATCTGAATCTGTATATCCAACCAACTCTAGCTCCGAATCTGCAGCGCCCTGAATATACTGAATGATCCTCTTGGATGCCTTCCAATTCAGGTCATGAGGCTGCTGCATGTATCTTGATACACCATTCATAGGATAACATATATCAGGTCATGAATGAGTCAAGTAAAGCAAGATACCAAGCAACTGGCAGTAGATAGTGCAATCAATGGGTGGAGTGTTTTTTCCCTCTTCAAGGATGACTCATGAGAGGAAAGGGAATGGATCATCCTTAAATTCATCCATATTAAAATTCACTAACAGGTTTGAAATTTATTTATACTGAGTTACCATTATCCCATCAAAATTTTGTGCAATTTCGAGCCCCAAAAATTGTTTCAGCAAGCCCAAATCGCTCATCTCAAATATATCATGGAGGGCAGTTTTTATGAATGAAATGGAAGCAAGTGTGCTACCAGTAATCATGAGATAATCAACATATAAAACAATTATAAGTAAATTACCATCACACTGATGTAGATAAACATTCATATCAGATTTACACCTTTGGAAGTTTTGTGAAAGCAGAAAAGCATCTATCTTGGCATACCATGATCTTGGGGCCTGTTTCAACCCGTATAATGACTTCTGCAACTTGCAAACCAAATTAGGACCTGAAATGTAGCCCTCAGGATACTTCATGTATATCTCCTCATGAATATATCCATGTATAAATGCACTCTTGACATCCATATGATGCACCTCCCAGTGCTTCGATGCCGCAATGGCAAAAAATAGGTAGTTGGAGTCCGTCTTTGCCACTAGTGCAAAGGTCTCATGATAGTCAACACCTTGGACCTAGGAGAACCATTTTGCAACCAGCATTGCCTTATACTTGCAGGTTTTTCCATTATCAGAAACCTTTTTCCAAAACACCCACTTGCATTGAACTAATTCTCTCCCAGGTGGAAGGGAAACTAGCTCCCAAGTAGCATTTTTTCGAAGAGAATTAAACTCTTCGTCCATGGAAGCTTGCCATCTAGGATATTTTTGAGCATGGTAGTAAGACTTAGTATCTGACCCAATCATTAAATAACAGGTCTTGAACATTAAATCATCATGGCAAGAGAGCACAATACCTTCTCTTTGAAATTCAGACCAGGTTCTTCTTGGATCTGCAGGATTTCCAATGTTTTCCCCAGTGGAAGAAAGTGTCTTCTTGGGCCAAGTTGGGAGATTTGTTTGCACTTTAGAATATGATATTTCTTGCTCACTAATATCAGATATCATTTCTACAAAATCAGAGTCATCACTCCCACTTTTATCATCCAAATTGTTAGCAGAACAGGAAGGAAGATCAACCGAATTTTCTTCAACTAGCTCTACCTCTTGGAGAGGCTCATCACACCGAACACTTATTTTGATGAAAATTTGTTTTGTTCTGATATCTAGCAGATTTAATCCCTTGTATTCTTCTAGATATCCAATAAACAAGAATTCAACACTTTGCATTTGCAAATATTTTCTTTTGTCAGATAGAATCCGGGCCCATGCAGTGGATCCAAACACCCTGAAATTTAACACATCCGACTTATGTCCAAAATAGGCTTTGAAAGGTGTGTTACCTTTTATGAAGGAGTTTGGAACTATATTTTGAATGTATGTAGCAACATTCATGACCTCATCCCACAAATTTTCAGCCAATCCTTTTGCTTCTAGCATGCATGTGGTCATCTCCTTGAGAGAGCGGTTTTTCCTTTCCGCTACACCATTTTGCTGAGGGTGTAGGGAACAGAATGTTGGATATTGATCCCACTGTTGGAACATATCTGCAGAAATTCAGATTTGATATATTCCCCTCCATTATCAGATCGGAAATATTTTTCTTTCTCTTAGAGGCATTCTCAACCAGTGCTTTCAGTTCGATGAATTTCTCCAACACTTCATATTTTTTCTTGATGAAGAAAACCCAAGTGTACCTTGAAAAATCATCTATGAAGGTGAGAACATACCGGGATCCATTCATGGATGTGGTTAGCATAGGTTTGCTGATATCAGAATGAATCAGCTCCAAAATAATCTTTGCTTGGTTTTCCTTCCCCCGATCAAACTTGTGCTCAGGGTGTTTACCGACAATACAACCCTTGCAAATTCCATTGGTAGATTTGATGACTGGAAGGCCTTCAACCATGAATTTTTTTTGAATATGCTGCAAGTATTTGAAGTTCAATTGACTGAACCTCTCATGCCAAAGTATACTGACCTCATTTCAATGAGTCAGAAGAGCGGTGGGCTTTGCATCTGCCATAAAATGGGAAAACTCATAGGCTTTTGCATGATGGTTTGCAAGGCCTTTTGCAACAAGTTTCTTGGATGCAATCTCATTGATTTCCACATCATTGGGGTTGAATATTACTCTCTTGGGAACTCCAGTATGAGTCATTTGATATACACTCAGGAGGTTGGAGGCCATAGAGGGTGCATACAGAACATTGATAAAAGTACCATGTTCAAGATTTAATGTACCTTGTCCTTTCGAAGTGATGGTGGAATCATCTCCCATGTGGATGGGGATGACCTTGTCAGTGTATAGGAAGGAAAAATAATCTCTTATTGCCATCATGTGATTTGAATCTCCAGAGTCTATGAGCACAGTTGTGGGCTTTGAGGTGCTTTCCATGAGAGCATGACCTCTTTCTTGGTGGAAATCCCGATCTTGGTTATATTTCTTCTAAATGTTCTTCGAAAGATTGATGTTGTTTCTCTCCAGAAGAGAGGTCAACTGATCAAGTTTCTTCTTCATGCAGGCATGCTCAGGGTGGAAGCCCTTCCCGGAATAAGAACACTTGATTTTATCCTTGCCTTGATGTCCTTTGTTCTTGTGTTTCTTAGAGCCTGAAGGCTCCTCTTGCTAGTTCTTTTCTTCAGGATTTGGAGCATCTACTTTGGCCTTTGGATTCTTTTGCTTCCCTTTTCCTTTCGAATATTTTGACCCTGAAGAAAACAAAAAATGATCTTTTGAGGATCCAAGGATCCCCATATGAACAAGCTTATCATGCTCGTTTGTAAGGGTCTTGATGAAGGCATCAAGAGAAGGCATTTTCTAGTTTGGGGTTGTTAGCTTCCCAGTGTGGAATGATGAAACAAAGATGGAATAGTCTGGACCCAATTTGGAGAGGATAGCTAAGATGAGCTGGTCATCTTCCTTCTCCACCTTTCACTACTTTAGCTGGAGCACTAGATGCTTGAATTTTGTGAAAATTAATTCATGGATTCAAAACTGGTTGGATTCAAGGAGATCAACTTGTTCTCAAGATGATAGATCCAAAGATCATCTTGTTTATCAAACAAGGTAGCGAGATGGTCCCAAATCTCATTTGAAGTATTCAATCCCGAGATGTGGAAAATAAGATCCTTGGAGATAAACAAACATAGAAACCCATAGGCCTCATCCAGTTTATTCCAATATTTTATCTTCTCTACAGCAGCATTAGGCTCTAATTCTATGTTCATTGTGACTCGCTAGAGACCTCTTGAACAGAGCTGAATCTCCATATCCTCCTTCCATTGGTGGTAATTGAAGGAGGTGAGAGGATCCAGAGAATGAGCCATGGAGATACTGTAGCGAATGCAATCAAGAACCTTTAAAAACCTGCAATCAACACAATAAAGTCACCATAAGGTTAAACAACCTGTACATTTCAGGTTTTCATCACACCCAGCATAATTGATCAAGCAAGCTTGATCAATAATTCCTTTACTTGGGGTATTAACTGGTAAACCTTTGGCTTCTGGTAGAGTGTTGGAATTTGAGCTTTAGCTCAATTTACATGCCAAATCCGACAAAAATCATGTTCTCTTGAAGAATTATCTTCGTCCCGCCATGCGATCTAATACCATATTTATGCTGTCACAACAATCTTTGAGACAAAACACAGAATCACAATAGATTCAAGACAAATTGGACATGAAATGATGCAATGGTACTGCAATAGGAGGTTGCAGTTCTGTATAATCAGTAAAAGAATGAATAATACAATACAGTGTCATGCAGAATGCATGAATGCCAAGCTAATTCGAATAATCAAGGAGGTCATTCGAATTACATGGATGAGTGTAGCTTAACTAAATGTCAGAAACACTCGACACACTTAATTAACCACTAATCTAATCCATAACTGACTCTCACACTAAGTCCTAACTGAATCAGAGTGTAATAGATGACTGATTCTAACTCAATGTGACTCAACACATGTCACTGCATGTCCAAATTAAGGTGGTAGCACATCCCTAACTCCAAGTAGCTCCAGTGGAGTTAACTGAAGTGCCACTTGTCATCATAAGTGGTTGGATGCGCCATAGTTGACTCCAGTTCATAAATATTGGCCAAAAATAGACAAATAATAGATGGAGGTGCCTTTACAACTAAACTTAACTGATTGTTAGGTGAAACAACAGTCAGTTAGAAATTAGGTGCACTTATGGCACTCAATTCTCCCCAGAATTGCTCCCCGATTGAAGGAGGAAGCCCAGTTAGCCTTCCTGATTAAAGGAGGAAGCCGAGTTAACCTCCCTGATTGAAGGTGAAGGCTTAGTTGGCCTCCTTGATTGAAGGAACACGTGGGTGTGCTCATGTTGATGTCATAGTGTGCTCATTTGATGCCAAGTAAGTCAATTAAACTTAGGATAGTGGGTAAATAGGCCAAAATTGACCAAATAAGTGTGTATGTTGGGTAAATGACTCCAAGATAAAGGAGATTGGCCATGTGAAATATGGTTTTAAATAGTTAATAAATTATTACAATCCATGTCATAATCCACTTTATGGTTTGGTTAATTTAATATGAGTGGGTTTGATATATTATTTTGATATTTAATTCCCATTTTTTTTTATTTTCTTCCTTATTTAATTTTAAACCAATGCTCAAAGCTCATCATCACTCATGGTTTCTGCATGTGCAGGTATTCACAGGACCGGTGAGGATAAAACAAACCAAGAACCTAATAAGAAACATGCCATTAAACCTAGCATGGAACTCAGAGTTGATTGGAATGCCGAAATGTTAAGAATTTGGACAATACTACATTTAATACATAAAAAATAACATATTAAGCTTCATTTACATTTAAGTGTTTTAATTGATGAAACACAATAAAAGATAGCCCTTTTTAAGGATAGTTGTATCAAATTACAGTAAGTAGGCCGAGAAATTAATATAAATAAAATCATTATAAAAGACAATTCTGGAGCCCAACACTCCCTCAGACCAAAGATATGGCACGTCCTCGTGCCATCAATTGAAAGGGGTATTTCATTGCTTGATCATAAATAGTTTATAGGAAATCATTCAACAAAATGAAGCCAAATTTATTACTGCATAAAATCTAGAACCTACTGCATAATCAAAAAATGATTAATGTTATGTTATGGGTAGACCAAAACAACTATTAATTAAGATTTCTTAATACATACATTTCTGCCAACTCGTAATAATTCATGCTTATGAAGACCATATAAATCGAGACTCTCTTCCCCCTCGCCCACACCAAAGGTATGGCACATCCTCGTGCCATGAATGAATTCAGACTGGGTTAAAATAGAAAACATGATGGTATAGATAGTCTGTAAAGCCTATAGGAAACCATTCATCCCTGCTACTTCTCAAAGGTTTAACGCCATTCAAGTAATTATGGACATAGTTTGCATTTCAAGTTCATTAGAATCCTAAGTTTCTGGGTCCCACTTCTAGGATAGTGACATCCTAGGTATAATATGAGTTAGACAACATGGTATTAAGTGCAACCTACAAACATTTTCAAATGGTAGATTGATGGGGTTCATTTTCTTTAGATCAACCATACATACCTTCCACTAGTATACCCTCAACAACCTTTATTATCACAGAGTCATTTTCATATATATATATTTAGACTCTTTTTCTCTCTCTTTTTTTTAACAAGTTGTCCTCCCCAGGTAGATTCTCCTCATTCAGTCAGGCCTGTTCAGTACCCCGTCGGGTTTACCTAGTCATACCACATGATGGTACCTGCTTCCAGCAAGCCTTTTCAGTACCCCGTTGGGTTAACCTCTTAAACACGTTTTCCATTAGAGGCTCATGTCCCAAATATCCACTCCCTGTTGATATTCATCAAATAAATTTTCCTATGAAGGAGTGGTGGGGAAGCAACTATGAAAACCATGTTACAATGACACCAAAATGTTGGTGAAAATATATGCCATCTAATTCAACACTTAATTGTCAACTTGGGAAGGTAGCTTGTGATATGCAAACACTATATGTGCAAAACTAAAGTCTAGATTATTCTAGGATATCCTAACCTATCTGCTATCAAACCATAGAAATAACTTAACACTACTGCATCTTTGAAATCCAAATGAAATTACTGAAATAAAAAATTAACTTCTATTCTCTTACACCTAAAAGTGAAATAAACTAAGCTATACTACCTAGAATCCATCAAGTAAATGACATTTAAAACTAGCTACAATACTCGGAAATGAAATACTACTAATCAAAACACAAATTTTAACTCTAAGGACTATTTTGAAATTGAGACATGTAATACCCATGCAATTCCTATCCATCAAACTCATGCAAATGCCTATCAACTTCTAATTTTACTCTATCAAGACCTCAAGCTATTCTATGAAAATTTTATTTACCAAAAGCAAACTAAACTTGGAGCTTTATAATCAAACCTAAAACTAAGTACAAAACAATAACTCAAAGAACTGGAAATGCATTCAATATGTAAGCAAACCTACAACAAAAATATAGTACTACTATTCTCATTCGACAGTAAATCAAACCATTCTATTTAATCATAAAAAAATGATGCAAACTATTCTAAAGTTTGAGAAGCAAATCTATTCTAGTTAAAACTGATAATAACTTAAAACTACTACATTTAAATAAGATTCAAAGAAGACTTACTAAATTTTAATTGAAAAATGATTCTATCCTATTACACCTACTGAAATAAAATGACTACACTAGCAATGGAATTAATAAAGTATAAAACAATAACATGCTACGCAAATAGAGATAAAAGATTGACTATGAATTCAACTATAACATGGAAATAAAATGCCAAACCTACTTCAGAAATAAGATGGATTGATAATCGATAAAATCTATGTTAAGCAAAATTATACCAATCTATATTCTAAGGATAAAAACTCGTCAAGAGGACGAGTGGGAACATGGATTTAGGGATGACGACCTGTCTGTTTAATCGGTCGTCATCCCTAAATCCTTTGACGTGACCAGTTGGCGTGTTGGCAGGATGGACGAGTGGGAACATGGATCTTCTCAAACAAGGGTTCATGAACCATAATGGCCATGTTGCCAACAAAACTCATGTCACGGTTTTTATCTTTATTGCTCCAGAATATTCCAACCAACGAATCCAATGGTGCAAACGGAGGGCTGAACAATGATTGGTTGATGTGCTGGATGCTAAATTTAGTTCGTGGCTGAATTATATTCGCTAGGTGCTTGCCTCTTTCATCTATTCGATGTGATTGTGCCCTCCTTCTTCGTGATGCATGCGTTAATTTCCATATTTGCATGCCTATACAAAACATACAATGATCTGTTAGTTACTAAAACATGAAATGGTAATATATATACTTAATATTAAGTCTTAAAACAAGTGGTTTTATAAAGAGATGATATATGGGAATGATATACATATATGAACCCACTTCAAAATAAATTAAAGGAGATTGGCCATGTGACATATGGTTTTAAATAGTTAAAAAATTATTACAATCCATGTCATAATCCACTTTATGATTTGGTTAATTTAATATGAGTGGGTTTGATATATTTGTTTTGATATTTAATTCCCATTTTTTAAATATATATATATATATATATATATATATATATATATATATTTTTTTTTTTTTCCTTCCTTTTTTTATTTTAAACCAATGCTCAAAACTCATCATCACTCATAGTTTTTGCATGTGTAGGTATTCACAGGACCGATGAGAAATTGAAGGAGAGGATAAAACAAACCAAGAACCTAATAAGAAACATGCCACTAAACCTAGCACGAAACTGAGAGTTGATTGGAATGTCGAAATGTTAAGAATTTGGACAATACTACGTTTAATACATAAAAAATAACATATTAAGCTTCATTTACGTTTAAGTGTTTTAATTGATGAAACACAATAAAAGATAGCCCTTTTTAAGGATAGTTTTATCAAATTACAGTAAATAGACCGGGATTCAATGAATATAAATAAAATCATTATAAAAGACAATTCCAAAGCCCAACATAAATTGGTTAAGGGCCCTGCATAATCAATGGTGCATATTTAATGAGATTGAGATCTACAGTCCAAAATGATTGCATTGAATCAACATGCATGAGAAGAATCGAAGGGATCATCAGTGGAATTTATTAAAGGGGATTGGGAATGAACGACTGAGATCTATGGAGGTTCAGATCTACACTTGAAAATCACTCTGCTAGGAAAATATGCATGACCTTTATGATGCTGAAGTTGAGCAAAATATTAAGTGGGAAAGTTAATCGACTATGGGAATTTACAAAAGATTAGATCAATGGCTCAGAATGAAAGGCATTAAATCCACAGACAAGAAGGAATTTGATTGAGTAAGATGCTTGGCCAATATGGGAATAAAATAATACAAAAGCAAAAGCATGTGGATTGGGATTATTTGTGTGTATTTGAACTGGAAATCGAGAGCTCACAACTGTGTGAAAGAAGCTAAATCAGACGAATATGCTGTCCACTTGTCAAGCAACTAGGTAGGCCGTTTTCATCTTACCCAAAGTTATTTAAATATGGAAAAGGTAGAAGGAATGGAGGCTCAGGGGTTGGAACCCAAGAGATTCTGCATTGTAACTTTATTTCAGAGATTAATAAAATTATAGAGCCAAAGCTAGCCTTTTCAGATATTCCTTTGTTATATGTATTACAGTATGTACTTTCCTTTTTCTCATGTGCATGTTGTGTTTCCTATGTAATACTTCCATTGTGTTTTCCCTTTCATGTTTGAAATCAGTTTTTAATAGTGAAAAATTCATAATCATGATATGCTCTATCTATTGATTTCAAACATTCACAAAACTTGTTCATCTAAATTTAATGTTGGATTCATCCCAGTTAAATTCCCACATTAATGGGCTGCTTCTAAATTCCTCCATAATCACCAGACAAAAGCATTTTGACTGTAATGAGATTGCTACCTTTCCTCTGTTAAAGTTTTCCATGAAGCAAGCACTGCCAATTTTATTATTCCATATTATGACTCCATGCCCAATGTACATTATTTTCAACCACCAACAATCTTAATTTTATCTTTTGTTTATATACATCTGGCCTTGTGAGAAAAATACTAAGAGATCCCTCTCTGGAGAGAAAGAAGCCAACTTTCTTTCCTAAAGCTTGGTTTTGTGGTTAGCTTAGGGTTTACCTTTTCACAATAGGGAATATATTCTGAGTGATAACAACTGTATTTTTTGGTGTCTCCTCCCAACTAGCTCACTACTAAGGGGAATTGAACCTAGGTCTCCCTACTAATGAGAACCACAACTTAACCGAATGAACTAGCGAGTATTGACTTATTTTAATACATATAATTCCCATATAATGTTCTTAAATTTATTTTGATGAGACTAGATAATTCATGTCATATGTGAAACAGAGACGTAATCGTTGCGAGGCGAGGCAACAACAAGAAGCTTAGGTTGACCAGTATAAATTCCGGAGAGAGTTGAAGGCTAGAAAGAGGGAGAGAGATTTATACCCTTATCTTATTATTCCACAGATGCGACACCTCTTGATATTTTTTAGCCTCCTCGATTTCAATGAGGAGGACACATCACTCAAGGGGAACACTACATTCCTCACCTAGTTGATCGCATGTTGGGATCATCATAGGAAGGCGTTTCGAGTTGGTCTCGATTAGTGGTTCTGACCCACTAAGGAGGAAATATATTTTATCATAGGGATTTATAGGAGAGGTGAGGACTTTCCTCAGTTTCGAGAGGTCTCGATTGGAGTTGTAGCATTGAATTAGGTATTATATGTTCAAAGATATGTTGATCCCAACATCCTCGAGTGTACTTAGTTTTAGGTTAGCAGCGGGCATCTCTCCATTGCTGCTTTTGGTGGAGAGGATTTTAGGTGCCTCCCTTTGTTGATGGAAACCATCACACATATCACAAGTTATGGGAAACATATTATCTACCCTCTATTATATTATGTTGATTCTTTATTGTGGGAACCTATATGCATTAGGTGGTATGATATTTTTTATGCTCTTATTCGATGTAGTGTGTCTATTGGTGGGAGGGTAAAATTCCCTTTTGGTTCAGAGTTGTTTCGATTATTTTTTTAGAGATTTCCAACCACCAAGCAATATTTTGGCCGACACCCTCCTAGGTTGATGAAAAATGTGCGTATGCGCATGTGGGGTAAGATGATTCCCAAGAGAGGGAAACCTGACTTTTTTGGCGAGGATCACCACATATGTGATCGAGATGCTAGGCATCGAGGACCTACCTAGATTAGACATGGTTCCATATCCACATGCTGGCTTGGATTGAAGAGGGTGTCCCAACATCTTATTCACTCAGGACGAGCAAGCAAATGATAGAGGCACATTTAGCATTATGTTTGAATTAATTTAGTTGCATTTTATTCTTTTCTATACTTAATTCAAAAGAAAATTATTTTAAATTGTTATATTAAATTCATGTTTAATGACATTGTCTAATTATTATTGTGTAATATATATTCTACAAATGTTGGGACATTTGATGGCGATGTGCTGCATCCTCCAGTTTAGGATGAGGAAGATATACATCTAGATGCAGCTCATCCCAAGGACAACATTTAGCCAGACTTGGCCTTCGACGCAATCCATATGAGAGGTTTAGACAAGACATCGTAAGCAGTCTATCTATGATGTTGTAGGATCGAGGGGTTCATATTGTACCAATGAGGTACATTATTAGGGAGCCTCTCCATGTAGAATTGTGGATGATGCTTCCTCATGATATGAGGATATGGTTGCAACACATCTTTGGTTCTTGTAATATTTTATATGGTATCCATCATAGTATTTAATCTTCAGACGAGGGAAGAGATCCTCCGTCGCATAGTCCACCTCCTTCTCCACTAGTTGCTTCAACTAGTGATGTAGCCTCCACATCCATTGCAACTCCTCCTCAACCTCCCATCACCCCCCTACACATTTGATATATCATCCGCCTCCTCCTCCTCCACCTTCGACGTCTCATCCACCTTCTCCTACACCATTTCCGCCTCCTCCACCTCCTTCATCAATTATTCCTCTAATCCTACTCGACCTTCCTCCCAATCCTACATCATCATATCCTCTACTCCCACTCGACTAAACCTTCGATCCTACTCATCATCCCAACCATCCACCAGTTCCTACTTCATCCATTTATAATTCAGAAATGCTTAGAGAGGGTCGTACACTTCATCTTGATGGACCTATTCCTCCTAGTCTCAGATATATTTTTCTTTATGGTATAGGTACTAATGCCTTTGGATCTACTGACAAAGGTGATGATACTGCCTATGGTTCTATTGGTGGAGGTGATGATGCATCTAGCTCCAGTTGGAGAGATACTGATGACGCCTCTACTAGTGGAGGTGGAGCATATATGTCATAGTAGTTATTGCACTAAGGATATATTATAATTGACATATTCTATCAAGAATTTGATGATATATATGTTCACACACACACACACACACACCATTTTTCATATTTATGTTTATTTCTTTATGTGGTGAAAATGATGATCATGGAACGATAATTATGTTTATGTGTATTATTAGTTATGCGTGTTAGTTGTTGTTTCCATCTGTTAGTTGTATATGTTACCTGAATATGCAATGTAATGTTTATGATGGCATGTTCAAGCTTAATTTTGGATTTATGTTAATCATAGTATGCTGGTATATATGATGGCATGTTTATTTTTATGTTTGTTAGATGCTGATAATGATAATAATGGTATTTTTATGTTTATGTCATGAAAATGGTGATGATGCATGTACATTTTTGTTAAAACTTATGGTTATGTTTATGTTAGTATGATGATGTTTATGTTGACATGATCATGATGTTTATGTTTGTTAGGTGTTGAAAATGATGATGATCGTATGCTTATGTACTAAAAAAACTTTGTACTATTCAAAATCATGCGGGTATTTAAATTAGTAAGTATTCATTTAGTCAACAAAAACATCACAATTTGCATTGTAAATTATGGATGAATTTGTGGCAACTCTATGATTTATGATTGTTGTATAATTTGTCATAGTATCATGTTTATAATTTTTTTATAGTTTGTTTTAATATTATGTTTATGTAATATATATTTTTTATTCTTTGGTGTTCATATTATTCTTATATAATTTCTATGGATATTATATATTCTAATTTTCTTAATAATGTAGTAATATTTGTCATAATATTATACTTATATAATAATATATTTATTTTGTTGCAACTATATGTTAAGCATTACCAAATAATATAAATGATTTTTAATAAGGAAATTAACTCTATCATATAATGTTGTATATAACTTAATTATATATTCAAATGATAAACATAAATGAATATTGTTTAATTTATAAGTCTAATTGCCAAAATCATAACAAAAAGACAAGTATTTCCATGTAATATTTATTATAATATGAATATGAACATCACAAAAAAATGTAAATATGAACATCAATATGACCTATCAATGTATCATTCAACATTTTAATTTTTTTTGGACAATAACTCACTTTACAATGACAAATATTAAAGCTCTAATTTGAAGAAAGACACATATTAATGCTTTCTCTCAATTGTAAACCCAAAAGTTGCATTCTCCAAACTTCTTATTATTAATCATGCTGATCTTTGTTAGATAATATAACATTAGTCCACATTCAAGGAGCACTTTTTATACTCTCTAGAAATGAGGTTTAAAGCAAGCTAGAATAGAAAGAATTGCAATTAATTATTGATGTAACATTACTTTGTTAAAGTTATTAATTTTAAATGATTGTTTTATGACTTTGCTAACATTATTATTTGCAAATTTTATTTAACAACATAAGAATAATTAATTTCAAAATTATGCAAGACTTAAGATATCAAATATTCATGTAATTTGAGTCTCGCAATGAAAATATCTAATTTCTAAAACAATGTAGATTCATATTAGTTATATAAATTATTGGATTAACATAGGATTATGTTATTATAAATTTACATTAATTAATAAAATCTAAGTCAATTATTATATATTGATATATATATGAAATATTTTTAGTGAAATATACAACGATGGATTTAATTTACAAATCAAAACTACGTACCTATTTATAAACCATAAAATAAGGTGAATACATATTAAGCATACATCTTTGTTAACTCCTTCATATAAATCCTTATTGTCTCAACCAATTCTAAGATGAAGTTTAACCACCTAGAAATATAGAGATGCACAAATTGAATCCAACCTAATTAATATAACATATTTAATTCTTTTATTACAAAGGGAGAATAAAGTTCTCTCCTAAAGCCATTTTTTTCTCCTAAAAAAGTTTCCATACCTACACCTTCATCCTCAAAGCCGTTTTTTCTCTCTTGTGGCCATTCAATTTTTTTTGCAAACATGATAACACAAGTGTCCTAAATTAATGCAATTATAATTCTTAGCATTATAATTTATAAAAAAACATCATGAAATACAAACATTCAAATATTGATGGAGAAATTAGAGAGCACCTTAATTTTTTTTGTAAATTTCATTGTTATCAAGGCCATAAATTAAGTCATTGTGTAGAACCTTAACTTTTCTTGTAATTTCATTGTTATCAAGGCCATAAATAAAGTCATTGTGGAGAACCTTAACTTTTCTTGTAATTTCATTGTTATCAAGGCCATATAGTAATTGAACTTAATCAAATCATATATTAAAAAAACACTATATTAAACTAACATAAATGTCATAAATTAATGCAATTATAATTCTTAACATTATTTATAACAAAAACATCATAAAATACAAGCATTATTGCAATATTAATATAGAAATTAGAGGAAACCTTCAATTCAGAAGAATGTGTTAGCCTTTACATTCACAAAATTAAAATTGAATCATGTAAGTTGTTTTCATGGTGTATTTATATGTATACACAAGACATAATATGAGTAATTTGGATAATGCCATATAATCATTCCATACAATCATAAATTACTTTATAGACATAAACAATATTTCGTATCATATTGGTTGTTAACTAACTGATTATTTAAACACTGCAACCAATAACTAACTTTCCATTTCCAACATCATACCATGTAAAACAAACAATATAATTAGACAATCATAGATAACATTCACACAAAATGATATCTAAATCTGTAAATGATGAAATAAAACACGTACATATCACTTTTTGTTTCCATCACCCTTATTATCTTCCTAGGTTGGCATGCTAACACTGTTGTTCTCAAAAATATGTTTAGATTTAGAGTCGTGTCTTAATATGAACCACTGATATTTATCCAACATATTTCGGTAAAATAACACTTGGTTCCGGTGTTTTGGGAAAACATAAGGCTCCTTACTTTCATCCCACATCTTTCTAGAGTTGATACATATAAACCCACTATAACGATATTACTTTACATTATTCCGGTTGAATCTGTCCCACCATCTGCATGTAAAAATAACACATTGGAAAGATGAGAAATCAACTTAAATGATCTCTTTTATCTTTCCGACATAACCCAACATCCCTCCTATCATGTTTCGATCTCGGTGGCTAGCAAGACTAGATTGGTCAAACTCGACTTCCACTCGATAGTCCTATGTAACACACCCATCATCAACATCCTTAGTGCAAAAATGATGTCTATAAACCCACACAGATGGGAATGAATGCACCTATAAGAAAATTTAACAAATGATGGTGTTATATGTTTAATAACCCAAGCATTAATATATTAAATATAGATGTTAAAATTCAAAGTTGTATTATAAAGTTAGAAATGTAGATAAATATTTTATTACTGAGTTCTTGCACCCGATCCCAATGCTTAGTGCATCCTCATTTTTAGGTAGGTAACGACTGAATGCACCATATTTCTCTCTATCTTGGTCTTCAACCCAACTGTCGGGACATATCATTGGAATATTTTATTTTCAAAATGATCTGGAAAAGACAAGTTTCTACCATGGAACCACCATAATTATTTTTTGTCAATGTCCCATTTCCTCCTCTTCTCTTCATATAATGTGACTCAATACTGTGTTGCCTCTACGTTGTAAATAATGAATTTATTGATTGCATCAATTTCTAAATTTTTTATTGTTTTCATGAAACGAAAACACATTTAGTACGTATGAGATGAAATATAGATTTTGAAGTTTGTTGTGAATAGTTGCTATGTCGAAATGTGAAGATCGAAATATAAGTGACTTACTCCTTATAATGTACCTTTTTCCTTTCATTTCAAGTAACTCCAATCCCTTTTGTCCTCATCATGTTCATCATCCCAAATCACCACGCCTAGTGTGTGGTCATCACATTCATCATCCCAAATTACTGGCACATTTTTTATTCATATTGCCAAGTTTGTCAATTTTATTTTTGAACTAAATCTGCTAGGTTTGGTACCTTTTTTACTATAATTTTTTTTGTAAGGGTAATTCAGAAGTAAAATATTTTTTGGTGATTTGTTTAGATGTGTAATGGTTATCATCATCCGGAAATAAATCTAGTTATGTATGAAAAATATATGATTTAGTTGGAACACAATACTTCATTTCCTTCATGATTGTATATAATATATATAGTGCATGTTTGACTTGAGAAGTAGACATTATGCTATTTGATATCTAGTCTTTTACATTCAATGAGGGTTCTAAAACAATTTTACCGCATTTTGCATGCTTTCAAAAATTTCAAAATAGTATAAATATAAAAGTTAATCAACAATAACACTAATAAACTTATATATATTTGTTAAATTCATATGTATTGAATTAATATAATATAAAACTTAATATATATATATATAGATATATATATA
>LPNX010688712.1:321445-381205 GCA_001517045.1 Pseudotsuga menziesii
TTAAATTATTGGGTTAATATATTAAGCTTAAACTAATATATCCTACTAAATATATGACTAATATTAATTTATTGTCTAATATATTTAGATTAAATTCAGTAATGGCATCTGATTTCACAACTATAAAACACTTCACACTTAGAATATCACATACACTTAGATGACTACATACATATAAAGATAATCAAATACATGTAGAGATGATAAAATAAATTTATAAGACCGACATTAATTAAAGAATTAAGTCCCAGGGAGCAAGTGATAACGTTGAAATGTTGTAAATGGTTGTAAATAGGTCATGTTCAAATCACCCCAAAACTTACATGTGCGCCATGGTTTGGGCCGACCTAGGAGTATAGTGGGTGAAGTATTTGATACTATAAAAAATAAAATAAAATAAATAAATTAGAGAATTACAACAATTCCATGATACTCTTTATGGGATGCATTTTGACTAAAATGACGACGGTGAATAATAATTCATATCAATCCCAAGTCTCTCAGGGCATATAAACAAAAATCCAAATCTTTTGTATAAACAACACTAAGAGCATATATCCAAAAGTCTTACTCTACAAAAAAAGACAAAAAAATAGGAGACGAAGCATTTGAAAATAGCTAACATGAAGAACAATGAAAAAAAATCTTCCAAAAAAAAGACGAAGCATTTGAAAATAGCCAACATTAAGAACAATAAGTGTTGCACCTAGAATATACACTAATGCTTCAATCCCTCAAAAAAACTGGCCAAGAACTCTTTTAGGAACCTTTTTCCCATTCTTAAATTGGCTGGTACATATTTCCTTCTATGATAGAGCACCAACAAGGGCTGGCACACCTTCCTCATTGACAATAGGTGCTAGTGGCTCCTTTCCCTTTATTGCAAAGTGCGCTGACTCACATACCTTCACTGCAAGGAGCGTCAACAAGCTTTAAAAGGAAAAAATAGAAGTTTCGAGAAGATTCCAAGCGAAAGCTCTCGTGGAGGATGATCCTATATACTTGGGAGAGCTGGTACTCAACCTCCTGACCCCTAAGGATCATTCACTATCCTCTTCCCAAAACATCTCATCTCATTTGAGCCTCCCTTGGACTATAAAAGAGAGCTTCATGGATCATGTGGGGGGACCAAGAAGAGCATCCTTATGCTGTTGGATTGAACTCTAGTATGGAGGAAAAGTTGAGAATAATGTTGTGAGCAAAGAGTTGGTGTTAGTGGAGAGTTGTGTGAATGTGTCAAAGACCTTGTGGAGACAAATATATTGACATCAAGGCTTTGGTTGTAGCTCTCTCTTTTCTTTTGATTAATAAAAAAGTGTTTCCCTTTCCCATATATGATTTGTGTGAATATCAATACTTTATTATTAGATTCATTAGTATAGATTTTGATCTATCTTGATTACTCTTATTCCTTGTATTGTTTCTGATGTTTCTATGCAGGTACAGTAGATCGCATCAAGATCAATGAAACAAAGTCAAGAAGCTTCCTCATATGAGGTAAGAAAGTAGTTTATTCAAGTATATCATTTATCTAGGGAAATGATATGCCAATTTGTTTTTTTTTTCTAGACTTGTACCATACAGGCTAGAGGAACAAGCGGTGTCTGCACTGGTTGAAGTATTCCTACAAACAAAATTGGCGACCATACTGGGCAAATATCTAGTCAGATCTAGGATAGATTCGATAATATTTGGAGCGAATCCACTTAGATATGATATTTTTGGTAACACTCTTGCTTATAAACTTGTGATTCTTGTTTTCTTAACTCATTTGAGTTGTTAAGGTGAGTGATACACCTTGCCATTCTTCCAAGTGCATCCTGTGAAGTGTGTTTTTCTTCCTTATCATTCCAGTTCAATCCATCATTGGTTTCTTTGGTAGCTTACTAGCCTTTTCACATCTCTGGATTCATCGGCACCCCTGGGAAGGATTGATAGAGCACCAACCATACAATAGAGCCTTTTGCATTCTGATAAGTAGCGCCATTAGCACTACTTTGCTGACTGCATAGTATGCCACTGGCACCTATACTTAGTGTACACAGTGCGACGACACCCTCTTGGCACTCTGGTGTAGCCTTACACATTGCGTCGAGGTAGGCCACTCACTATCTTGAAGCTTGTGCTTTAATAATTTTGTGTCTCTTGGATTGATACTTGATTTGCATGCTGTCTTATTGTTAAGTCTGATATTCTGGTAGTCTGATATCTTCCCGCGATTTTAGATGTAGAAATTTTCATTGATAAGGATTTCAAAATTGAAGAAAATAGTGCATGGTTCGCAGTTTTGGGTGCATGGTTTGCTTGATCAATTATATGAAAGTGATTGTATGTTTATAAGAAGACGATTTGTAGTTTCTTTACAATTGTTTAAGTTAGTTGTTTATATTTATTTCTTTTTCAAATCATATAAAAAACAAAAGAATATTGTTGGCTTGTTTTGTTTCGATTGCTCTTGGTTTACCTAGGTAATTAGAAGAATTAGTTCTTTGTGCATTTGATTGAGAGAGCATAGTTTTTAGACATTAGAAGCTGCTCTTCCTTTCTCCCTTCATATATCTTGCGGTATTAATGTTAGAAATGCTTGTGTGTTTGAAAATAGCTGAAATATCTTGAAGTTAAATCGTTGAAAGTGACACAATATATTTGTTTTTGAAAGAGAAAAGTTTCTCCCTTTCTCTAGGTAGAATTCATTGAAAAGAAACGTTGCATTGCATATAGATCGTATTATTGCATTCTTCATTCACATTCCACAAACATTCACTAACCATTAAGATAAAATCAACGGTATCTTAGGTTAAGTTTTTTAGTAATTTGAGTGATAGGATAGAGACGTGTTTCAAAGTCTTAAAATATATCCTGCACTTCATCCCGAGGATCATGTGGTTCTTCCACATACTACTAGTATATAGAATGACCTTTCACATACCCTTGAGGTATATCGAAAGGTGCTTCATGTACTTAGTGGTATATCGGATGGCCCCTTTCGAATAGTTGTGCATTAGACAACACTAATACGGATTTGAGCTCCCACGTACCTTGAGTATATCGGGAGACCCCTCTAGGATACCAAAACCAGCTGAGAAAATCCTTTTGGTCGTCTTGTTGGAGGAATACATCGAGAAAAACACTCATGGAGCTACTACGCACATGCCATCCAGGTAGTCATGTATTCATGAAAGGGTATGGTCCCAATCATCCTTGTCGTTTATTGAATAGGCTCAATAGGCTCAACACAGAAACTGCTATAGAAAAATAGTAAACTAAATCTTGTTTATTTTTCTTAGGAAAATTCTATTATACACAACAAAGAGAAATACAAATATATTTTGCAGGAAATATGGAAGATCTGGGAATGTCTGCAAAAGAGGAACGTCACCCCAATCAACCTTTAAATAATGAAGAGAGTAACTTAAGAGATAGAGAGATCTGGGTAGATCTAAATGAAAGTCCGGACAATAAATATGAATTAAAATGAACTGTTAATGAAAAAAAATCTGAATTAAGGAAAGTCAAGGAAGATAACGAGTGAATTCTGAAGTCTCAAGAAGAACTGAACACTATCCTATTAGCAAAACTCCATAATGAATAAAAAGATAAAAATAAAGAATATGAAGAGGAACTTCCTAAAACTGCCTCGTACAATAAATGTAAGGGTAGAAATATGGAATTTTCCAGCCATAACCCTAACACTTCAAGTGAAGAGTCAGTTAAACACCACAAAAAATCACAATAGTCAAGAGAAAGAAGTGATGATAATAAAAAGAAGAAAAAGTACATACCCTACGAGGAAATATTTGCGGAGTTCAAAAAAATTAAACCACACATGTTTAATGGGGAAATCGAGAAGGGCGAGGACGTAGAATCCTGGCTGTCTGGTATGAAGAAATACTTACAAATATATAATTACTCAAATGAGTTGAAGGAAAATATGGCCATCTATAATCTGACTAGAAAGGCAGATATATGGTGGAAAGACATAAATAAAGTTAAGGGTATAAAAGAAAGGTATGTAACCTTGAAATTTTTGAAGAAACTATTTAAAAGAAAATATTTATCTGAACAGTATTATGAAGAAAAAGCTAAGGAGTTTGATGAACTAAGGCTAGGGGGCATGACAATGAAAGAACTCTGTAGTAAGTTATTAAGCTTACTTAGTTATGTTCCCAACATAATTGATGAAAAACCAAATATACAAGATTTCCTCAGCTGTTTTCCCCTCATGTTTAAAGAACATATTGAATATGACAATCCAAAGACACTAGAGGAAGCGATGAGGAAATCAAACTTCTGTTACGACCAGAATAAAAGAAAAATACAAAATGTGCATGCTTGGAAGAATAAAAGACCCAATAATTATGATCCTAAAAAGAAACAAAATAATTTTCATAATAATTCAGGGAATAACTACAGGGGGAACCAGGGAAATAATTATAAAAACTATAAACCCCAAAACTCTGCTATAAAAGAACCTTCAAATGTTCCTAATAAAAACTCAACACAAAAAGAACCTGTAAAATGCTGTGAGTGTGGAGGACCCCACTACTTTGAGGATTTTTTTTTAAATATGCGTTCTATACAAGAAGAAGTCATAGTTGAAGACATGGCACAAAGCATTCCCAGAATCTGTGCTGAACTGGAAAATCGGCAAGCAAAACACCAGACCTCTATGGTCAAAATTGAAGGTATGATAAACAATCAACCTATATCTATTTTAATTGATCCAGGTGCAAGTTTGAGTTATGTTTCACCTAGAATAGTTGATTTATGCAAATTAGTATCTGAAAAGTTTGAAAATTCTTGGCTAGTACAGTTAGCCACATGTACAAAATGAAAGGTTACTAATATTGTTAGATAGTGTAAGATAATGTTGAATGATTTCCTTACGCATGCGAATGTAAATGTATTTCCTTTAGGATGCTATGATCTGCTAATAGGAATGGATTGGCTAGAAGAACATAAAGTTTTTCTAAACTGTTTTGATAAAACATTTACATGTATAGATAATAATGGAAATAGTATAAAGGTGAAAGGAATTCCTAGGAAGGCAACCATCAGAGAAATCTATGCTTTACAAATGAAAAGGTGAGTAAGAAAAGGGTGGAAAGTATTCACAGTTTATATAATGAATGATAAAGAAAATGATATGAAACCTAAACTGGAAGACATACCTATTTTAAAGGAGTTCAAAGATATCTTTCTGGAAGAAGTCCCCAGAATTCCTCCAAAAAGAGATATAGACTTCACAATCGATCTGGTACATGGAGTGGTACCAGCATCAAAAGCTCCATATCGAATGATTATAATCGAACTCACAAAACTAAAATCACAATTAAAAGAACTAATCGATAAAAAGTACATTCGACCAAGTGTCTCTCCTTGGGCAGCACTGGTCTTATTTGTGAAAACGAAAGATGGGACACTAAGTTTATGCATATATTACATGCAATTAAATAAAATGACTATTTAAAACCGGTACCCACTTCCCCGAATAGATTATTTGTTCGATCAGTTCCGCGGAGAAACTATATTTTCGAAGATAGAATTAAGATTGGGTTATCATCAAGTGCAAATTAAAGATGAAGATATACAACATTTAGGACTCGTTATGGTCACTATGAGTTTTTTGTAATTCCCTTTGGGTTGACAAACACACCTGCAGCGTTCATGTGTTTAATGAACAAGATCTTAAGTAATTATCTAGATAGGTTTGTAGTTGTCTTCATGGATGACATACTAATCTACTCTAAGAATGAAAAAGAACATGAAGAACATCTAAAAATAGTTTTGCAAGTATTAAGAGAATAACAACTTTATGCAAAGTTTAGTAAGTGTGACTTTTTCAAAGACAAGATTCAGTACCTTGGACACATAGTGTCCAAGGATGGGATCTCAGTTGATTCGGACAAGGTAAAATCCATCATGGAATGGCCAGTTCCTAAGAACGTATCCGATATTAGATAATTCATGGGAATTACCATATACTACTGGAAGTTCATTGTAGGTTTCTCTAATATTGCTTACCGCATAACCTCATTACAAAATAAAGGTAAAAAGTTTGAGTGGACTAAAAAGTGTGAGGACAATTTTAACAAATTACTAACACTTATTAACTACTGCCCTGATCTTAAAAATTGCTGATCCATTCAAGGATTTTGTCGTATGTACCGACACTTGCAATGAAGGGTTAGGTGGAGTCTTATTACAATACAATTATGTGGTGGCTTATGAATCCATAAAACCAAAAGATCATGATAAAAACTAGGCGACACATGATTTAGAACTTGCTGCTATAATTCATGCCTTAAAAATGTGGTGACATTACTTAATTGGAATAAATTTTTTACTTATGTCGGACAACATAAACCTTAACTATTTGTTTGATCAACATAATTTGAATGAAAGAGAACCCAGATGGCTATCTTTTCTAAGCGAGTATGACTTTTAAATAAAACATATTAAAGGAAAATAAAATAAAGTGGCTGACACTCTAAGTCGACACACAAATTTACTGTTTGCAAGTAGTAGCTATGAATCTGATTTGGAAAATCAGATTCTAAGTGCTGGATTTTTTGATAAAGAATATCAACTGTTAAAAGAAAAGAATGCTAAAAATGAACGAAATCAAATAAAAATAGATTTCAGCCTAAAACAACAAGGTTTTTTGTTGCATAAAACAGGTTGTACATATTAAACATTGTAGAAATTAAATTGATAGTCATGAATGAACTACATAAAAGACCATACTCAGTACATTCGGGTTATCAGACAATGATTACCATGAGTCATGAATGAACTACATAAAATGCCATACTAGGGAGATTCGGGTTATCAGACAATGATTACCATGATCAAAAAATATTTCTTTTGAAGGAATATGAAAAAGGAAGTGAATGAATACTTAGCTCACTGCCCAGATTGTCAGCAAGTTAAAGCAGAGCATCAATATCCCGTAGGATGGTTGCAGCCACTACCCATTCCAGAATGGAAATGGGAGACAATCACTATGGATTTCATCACCAGACTGCCCAAGAATTTTAGACAAAATGATTCAATCATGGTTGTGGTGGACAAATTGAGCAAAGCGACACATTTTATACTTGTTAAATATACCTACAAAGCTGTTAATATTGCAGACACCATCATGAAAGAAATATTCAAGTTACATTGCGTGCCGAAAGTAATGGTATCAGACATATATGCGAAGTTTACATGTAATTTCTGGAAATCCTTTTTTAAAGGCTTGAGTACCCAGTTAAAATTTAGTACTGCATATCATACGCAAACATATGGGTAGACTGTAAGGGTAAACCAGGTTCTAGAATACATGCTAAGGATGTGTGTTATGGACAAACCAGCTAAGTGGGAAGACTACCTACACTTAGTTGAATTTGCTTATAATAATAATTTCCAAGTTTCTGCAGGTATGAGTCCAGTCGAAATATTATATGGGCGTAAGTGTAATAATCCAATATCATGGAGCAACCCTATTAATAGATTAATGTTAGGACCTCATTTGTTAAACGAAATTGAGATAACTGTGAAACATGTACATAAGAATTTGAATGATTACCAAGATAGGCAGAAGATCTATGTCAATCTAAAAAGAACTCCTAGAGAGTTCTAGGTGGGTGATCATGTATATATAAAGGTAAAGCCCAAGAAAATCTCTTTAATATTTGGCAAGTATTCAAAACTCACACCCAGGTATTGTGGGCCATTTCAAATTTTTATTGGCATTTGATATGTCATTTTTTCAAGTGTTTGATAGTATGTTATTAATTAATGAAATTATGGTAAATAGTCATGTTTCTAGACACCAGTTAATTCATTATTCAACTATTGTTCATTAAAAACAAAATATGTTATGATGATATAGACAGATTGTACTAACATCCGTCTATCAGTTTGTATCCAACAGCTGCATGCAATAATTATTAGAATTTTTTGAAGTGGACCAATCTGAAAAACTAGCATAAAACTGACATGTTTAGTTTGACACAAAATCTTCCCTAATTTTCAATTGAAAACAAAAAAACTTAAAGTACCATTTTGAAGACAACACATCAATGTTGGGGACCATGATTTTTACAAAAAAAATTATCGTGTCTTTAAGAAGTTATTGAATTTTCATTTCAATGAATTCTATTAAATTTTGAAGCAATCCATACACTTTCTAAAAAATATAATAAATAAAATTAGTGGATCACACCAAATTCAACAAAATTCGCATCTATAGAAATTAGATTGAATTATGAAACTAATGGTATTATTTGTGAAGAAAAATTCTAAGTGTTTCATATGATCTGATCTCTCCAAAATTGGAAGAAGAGTCAGAAATGGGATGGAATACCATTTCTGAAATTTTACAGGTTTTCGGTCAAACAAATATTTCGGTCAAAAGTTAGTCTTAATGAATACCGTTAAATTTAAAGTTAGAAAGTTAGTTTTAAAATTTAGGCATACTGTTAAATTTAACTTTTGGTCGAACTATTTTTTCGGCCGAAATTTAGTTCTATGCTTTCGGTCGAAAACATAAATTAGTTCAGCCGAAATGTTATGGAATATGGATTCGAAAAAAGGATTCTCACAGAATAGACATCGAGATTCATGATTTCACCCTCCACCACTATTTTAACTCCATCAATGTTCACTCCACATTTGTTAGCATCCCAATGGGGTATACTTTGTACTGATTGGCTAGTATTGGATGTATGGGAGACCATACTAATTTTGGATTCCCCATCAAATCCTATGTTTACTTAGGAAGAATGTTCACGTCTTCCCCTAGATCAAGTATTACATCCTTCATCTCAAATCCCCCCAGCTCAAGGGATATCATGAACTCCTTTCCAATTCTTCTTTATTACCCACTCTACATGCTTTCCTTTTGGAAGTGGTGAAAAAATAGGTTCTTTAACTTCATTTGACATCACTAAATTTTCAAGCATATTAGTCACTTTATTCAACACCAAGATCATTAATTTTATTTAAACAACTTTGTACAAAGGTACTTACTCGATATTCCTTATGATTATTGTATGTCTTCATGTGTCGTTCTTCTTTGTGTTGCGTGGACTGCCTCTATTCTTCATTATGCATACTGCACAATAAATCTTCCTTGCGTAGCCTTCTTCTGCGATATTCTTCTTCTCGCAGTCTACGTAATTGATCTCTTTGCGTAGTCTATCCCGGTACACATATTCCTCTCATTGGGAATATTCAGACTTCATTTTGTGCATCGTGTAAGAACTATAGTTGGTCCTTAGCTTCAAACTTGGGTAGGGGTTTTGCAACTTTCCTTATCTTTTACTCAACTAGAACCCTAGTGTTGCATTATCTAACAATATATTCACCTATTAAGGTGCCTGACTAAGTCGTTGTGTTCACATGTGCTAGATCATTTCCATCATTCTCATCCCTTGGTTTAGAAATCACCATGTTGCAACAACCTTTCCTATCTTCCCACTCATTAGAGGAAATTTCAACTCAAAATGGGCCTTTTAACTTTTATTCAAATTCCATGTCATCATGTGTTAGCCAATGAAATTTCTTTAAATTTGAAATACTGTATAGGTCTTAAACACCTTTTTAATATAAATTTGGGGATAGGTATCATAAAAAAACTACTTTTTTTGTTTGTATTTTTGACATATCTCCCCGTGTTTTTACTCAAATTTCGATCGAGAGAGTTCGTTGGATGCGAAATTTAATTCTGCATCCAACGAGCTCTCCTGATCAAAATTTGAGTAAAAACACGGGGAGATATGTCAAAAATACAAACAAAAAAGTAGTTTTTTTCTTTTCTTCCTCCAAAATTAATAAATATTATTTTATTATTTTAACTATTATTTTATTAGTTCATTTTAGGAGGCCCATTTTGAGTTGAAATTTCCTCTAATGTCTTGAGCATGTTCTAGAAATATGCTGTTATATTTTCTGTACTATGTAAGTATGTGCACAATGTACGAGGATTAGTAAATAATGTTGATGAGTGGCCTAACTCTCCACAGTTAAATAAAATCACTTGTCTTCCACCTCCTCCATAACCTCTTCCATTGCCTCGAAAACCACTACATGCTAACCCCTTCTGTTCTCGAGAATCAGGTCCTCTGTTTTCTTCTATGCCTTGTACCCAATAGGAATTTTCTATATTATCCTTCATCAATTACAGAGTGTGACTATTATTCACATAATGTGTGACCGATTTTCATAATTCACAAAAAGCGCATGTATACATCTATGGTACTTCTACAACGTTGGAAAATTGGGAGGTGTGTGGCCCCAACTTTGAAAAATCTTGCATCACTCAGTTTTGGGTGTCGTAGGAAATGGAACAGGTGCATCTGTACCCATATAGTTGTTCAGCGTTAGTAATTCATTTTTGTGATGGCCTTCTGCTATATAGAAGGTACACCACACATTTTTCTTACTACCTTACTAGTAGGCTATTGTTGTAATTGCATGTTCAACACAACATCTTGTGTCTAAACTTGCACCATTCCTAGCGACACCTCCCCTTCAGGAGTCGTTTCCAATATTATTCTATTTCTAGGGCCTCTGAATGATTAACCACATTATTTTGTTTTAGTGGAACTCTGCTATGTGGAAATAAATCTACAATGATCCATTCACAGTGTTGCACATCTTGTATCTAAAATTTCAGCTAATAGAAGAAAATATTGAATTACTAGTCATAGTCTCGAATGGACTCACCTACTCTTTTCTTAATCTCCTTGATCTTATTAATGCACTAGGACTTAGACTTTAGCTTTTGGAATTTCTTTAGAAGACACTCTTTTATAGTTTTCAATGGTTTGTTCTTCCCTACGAAGATAGTGCTCTTATACTTCATTTACCATGTCAAATCCCTGTCTTTGAACAAAATCTCTAGTTGTGCAATCTTGGCATCCTCATCTATTATGTTCTTCACATAGCATATTTCCTTATAGGTAAAATAATGTTGTTCCGCGTCATCTTTACCTACCCCATGAAGGATGGACAATCTTAATGTAGAATCTGATATAGTCGCCATTATTCTAGGTACATGTGAAGTGTTACATCTATTTGCAACTAGTGGATTATTGCTAATTCTTAAAATTTATGTATCATGATTAGTCTCATGGTTAGAAATATATTCTATCCCTCTAACTTCTGCTTCTGATTTGACAATTAGTTTCCTCATAAAATCAAGGAACAACTAGCCTTCTTGATTATATAAAGGTCAATAGGGGTTTGGATGAAGTGTGGGTCCCTTCATGGTGTCTAGGAGAGATACAATATGGTTGTGTAATATCTTATCCATTATACAAGTTCCTCCATTAGTTTGCACTTCCTCTTCTTCCATGTCCTCTAGGTTATTTTCTTCTCTCTTCTTTGGGGGTTGATACCACTATACTCATTAGAAATCTCACTTTATTCCATTCCACACATTTTCGAGGGTCTCTCATCTTCTGAGCACTCTTATTACCTAGAATGTTTGCACCCTTCTGGTATAGAGGACCCTTCTGCACACTCTCGTCATGCAGTCCCAAATTTGGCGTTCTTCTTTCATGTCTGATCTACACTATAATTGTTAGTTTTTCATCATATAAGCTAGCATTATGATCTTAGGATCTTTTCACTGAGAGAATAACAAGCACAACAATAAAACATAAGCACGACACAAGAGACAAGAGACACACATAGTTTTCCTCGGGGAAACCATAAAGGAGAAAACCCTGCAACTTCCTCAGAGATAGAATCAACACCAAAAAGGTAAAACTGGAAAACAGTAAGATGATCTCCCAACAGCAGCAGTCTCTCTCTCTCACACTATGAGAGTTTCTCCTCTCTCACTCATGCGCCCCAATGAGTGAGTGTGAGTGTTGCAAGTGAGATAAATCGAGAGGCTCACTCTCTATTTATATTCTTTCGTTCACTTGAAGTGCACTCCAACATGTCGGCCTCACTTAACGATTACTTACTAGAGCTGACATCTCTAGGAGTGTCTAATAACCCTAGTGCCCCACCACTTGTGGGGACTTTGCCTCCTTCAACCAATAATAGGGTAACACAATGGTGGGGACTATTTCCCTGACTTACAATGACTCACCTAGGGTCGACCTCACTAGGATAGTCTAATAACCCAAGGGCCCCACAACTGTGGGGACTTTAATCCTTGACCAATAGGAGGGTTACCCACAATGACTTGACATGGCTTTCACATTATAGAAACTTCTTGATCGGAACATCAGGGCATGACATGACTCAAATACATCCCAGAATAAACATCGGGTTACAATGCATAAGAAATACAAGTGAATACATTCCGAAGTTACAAATACATCAACAATAATTCCCTGTCAACTGCTTTTCTCTATTCTATATTCTGACTGCTTTCTTTATCCCAACCCTTCCTGCATGTCAATTCTCCCTATGTAGTTTCTTCTCTTTTAGATCCTTTTCTTCCCCTACCTCTTCTCCCATTGCTTCATATCCCAACAACACAATGCGGGGTTTACGCTACCAGGGTATCAGGGTTCATTGTCATTAGCCCATTCACAATAAGAAACATATTTACCCACAATGGAATATGTACCAAGAATATATTTCTTGACCCCCCTTCAAATCTTGCTTCTACACTCCTATATAATTCACCGCAACCTATAGAAAATTCTATAATATACCCTTCTTTCACACACAAGAACCAAAAATCAATAGATCTAGACCAATTATTGTTTTGTTTTTTCAACCCTTCTATCTTTTTCTCTGTCCATACCATTGGCCAAGGTTCTTTTTAAATTCTATTGATCTTAGACTACCTCTTTGCCTATGCTTATAACAAAACATTAAGTTCACAGAAGAAAATTTCATGCAAATATGACTAAAGATGACTGTTTTTCCAGTGTTGGGGAGAAATCTAGAGTCATGTAGTCTCTTTTCATGGAAACTCATCCTCCTTGATTTCCATCCATTCTTTGATCTCATCTTTAGTGGGATTCCACCTCATTTCTTCATTCTCTTTTCACAATCCTCATTAGGTCTCTACAACATAACCATTTTGTTGGATGGTGGTTTGTCAGACCCAGGGTTCAACTTGAATCACCAACAAAAACCCTATAGGATTTGGCATTTTCAATACCCTGTAAAAAAGATAAGGTCTCACCCGAGACGTGCATAGGAAATTATAGAGACCAATTACATGGATGCAGAGGAGAGGATGGGTTGTTTTTGGCCATTAGTGCATTCATTCCTTCACTAACCATGCATTTGAGTTATTAACAAGATAACATTCGTGTGAGACAAAAACTACATTATATTCATCCTCAAGAACTACGTACAATCCATGGGTTACAAATTCAAGTCAACAACTTAATGTGCTTTCATCCATACAACCATCATAACCAAACCATCATAGCATAATAGATATAGGAACTCAGATAATGACAATAGTATATCATCTCAAAATCCAACTAGCTCATTACAAAAGAATCTATGACAGAACTAACAAAAACTAATTGAGCTAGATGACACTATTTCATTGAACCCAACCCCTTACAAAATATGCCTTTATACAGGCTTAGGTTCCATAACCACAAAACTTATTGATGGCACAGAATCTCTAATTGAATTGCTCGGTGCACAACTACTTCTAACTGAATTATCGCGTAGTTGCTTCTATCTATCTTCTCTTGGCGCGCAACTGCTTCCAATTGATCCAAAACTTGGGCACCAACACAAACAAAAAATACTTTCCAGCTGATCTTTCCATGAACTATGGGATTTACCTAATCCTCCTTCCTTCATGTAATATTTTAAATAATTTCTATTTCTCCATCCTCCCTTATTGGCTCTGAATATCTTTCTCCCTCCTTTGAATCCAAGGGATAATTCACTTGTGTTTCTTCTCTTCTGACTGAAAGGACATAGTCCTCTGCTTGAAATTTTTGTTTCTTTTCTTCTGATTGAAAGGACATATTCCTCTGCTTTAAATTGAAAATCACATTATTTTGAAAGGCCTAGTCAATTCCCAACAATATGGGTAATGGTTCGACTCGTCAAAAAATTTAATCACTTCAAAATCTGCCTTGGTTTTGATTCCATCAATTTCAACTTCAACATATTTCAATATTCCTACTGGATATACTATGCAATGATTATCTAACCTTAATTGAATAGCGTACCATACCAACTTAGGTTTCCCCATTACTTCCTAATATTTCTTAAGCAAGATGTTCATAACAGATCCTATATCTAAAATCACATGCTCGATCTTGTATCCCCCCAAGTATAAATTCATCTTAAATTATCTTCTTGTTATTCTTCTTTTCCCAACATGTTTCACTTTCCTCTATGGTAATGGTTCATCAATAGGAATCTTGACTTATTTTTTGTTCATAATCTTTATCAACATCCATGTGAATTTCTTAGATACAAAAAAATCACTAAGCACCTTAACCAAACAACGAATAAATTCACTAATTATACCCTCTAAATGAGTCTCTATATTAACATCATACTAAAATTATTTCACACGCCTTTGGGATTCTTCAACTTCTTCTTGTCCATCATGCATGAACTGTCTTTGTTGCACAACATCATATTTTGGAAATGGTTTTGCTGCTTCCTTTATCTTATCTTCTAACATTTTCTAAACATAACTATACTTACCCTTATCTTCTCCTATCCTTGTTACCCCTATAGTCACAATATGCACATTTACAATTTCCTTTATATTTTGATCATCACATAGTTTTGTTGTTACCATGTTATATCTCCCTCTCTTATCTTCCCATTTTTCTATCAAATCTAAACAATCTTCCGTGGTTTGTTCTGTATTGCGAAAATATCCACATAGGGATCTATGTTTTATACAGATCTATGCTATGTGATTAGGTTCTTTATAGTTGAAGAAAACATGTTTCCTTCAACCTCCTCCAAATCCTCTTCCTCTTCCTCGAAAACCACTTCATCTACCTCGTCCAACGTTCTCCATAGTGCCTTGTATTCTATAGGCATTGATTGAATGTTTCTTCATTAATTGCAATGAGTGACATCCATTCCTATCATGTCCAACTGATTTACAAAATTCATAGAAAGGGGTATTGGTTGTGTGATATTATTGAAACATTAGGAATCGTGGAGGTATATGACCACATTTCTTATGAATTTCACACCAATCTTCCTGAGAACCTACATAATTTCCAATTACAGGGAACTCATTCCAGTAGCGTCCTTCTATGTGGAGGTTAATATACAATGAAGGTCTATGGGGAAAGTTTTTGAAAACCAAATATTTTGGGAGGGATGTCTATAGAAGACTGGTTTAGACAAGAAAGGAAGAATTCTAAGTTTGATTCTGTTGTTTGATAAGTTTTGTTGAAAGCTTTCCCATTAATTGGAAAATTGAGAAAATGGAAGATTGCAAGAGGGAGAAAATTGGCTTTAGGGGAATACCCCTCAATTAGCTATAAAGTGAATAACAAATTATCCAAGGATATGGTAAGAGATCTCCCTCTCTTAAATATTCATTCCTTGGAATATTCAACTATAAATGATGACAATATTATTTGGCCTTAGGGATAGAAGTTGGTAAGGGTTTTGAATTTATAAGGGGTAAAATCTAGGGAATGGAAACATTTTGTAATATACTTAAATTCTAAATCCATTAAAATTGCTCAATAACATGATTTAATTACGAGGTAAAAAATCAAGGTGTTTGTGTTGAAATTTCATTTGCACCAAGAATTTAATGAAAATATGAAAATTCACCTTCTTCTATGAAGGTTGCTCGGATCTTAACCTTAGAATTTTAAACCTTTAAGACTATTGTAAATTAATGTATGAGGTAGTGGAACAATCACAATAATTCACTTATAGTATCCTCAAATTTCATGGAAATCCAAGAGAAAATATATCAATCATTTTTAAGGGTTTATGTCCCTCTAGGGCAACTTCACAGGCATAAGCTATATTGACAAATCTTATTATAAAAAATATATAATAGAAAACTCAACGACAATAGATGGTTGTACAATTATCTTCAACCTTAGTGTTAACTACTTTAATATTTTTCTTATGTGTGTGAAATCAATAAGGAAATTTAGAGATGAAAATAACCATTCCAAGAAGATAAAATGTTGAAATCAAATATGCAATATACACAATATCTGGACAATTGTAAATCTCTCTCTCTCTCTCTCACACACACACACACACACACACACACACACACATGCTCAATCAATGAAGTACATAGATACCATAGCCTCCTATAAAGGCTAAGACAAAAATCCAACCACCCAAGATACCCTAGCTATAACTAGTCAACAAACTGTGGCACCTCCAAGTGAAAGAATCAAGGCTAACACTATCTCTAGGGAAATACATCCTCCTCCTCTTCTTCACCAAATAAATTTGAGGCTTTTCAAACCCTAATATCTATCCTCCAAGGGATGAAACCCTGACCCTAAAATCCAAGATGCTTCAAAATACCAAGAATCCCTAGTTCCCAAGAGAGAGAGAGAGAGACCTAATATACAAAGAAGAATCTTAGGAGAGAGAAATAATACACCTCCTCCTCAATATGTTCCACTAGGGTTTCCTCATGAAGCCTAACATATCACTTGGAAATACTCTCTCCTTCCTCTATTTATATGAGAGGTAAGAGAGTCCAACAATATAACATAGGTTAGCCTAAGCCTTACAAGCAATCCTACAACATAATAATCCACACACAACTAAATCACTCTACTTCTAGAGGACAAGTATCAATCTCCAATGATGGCATCACGCACAATAGTGATTCAAGGTGATGTAGCTATGTAAGGCAAGTCCACATTACTCCACCTTGATCCTCCATGGATTCCATCCATCATCCAAATCCAAGTACTCCACTAAAGAAGATACCCGTTGGAAGAATATTTTCAAAGATCCGAGTGTCCTTGTGCCATCTCCAATCCCTTGAATAGGAAAGAAATCTACCACATGCCATGTATGGCTTGTATCCCTCCTCCATAATGTAGAATGCTCCTCATATCCTATAGGGCATTCTCCCTCTAAGTGAATCCTCTACATGACCATCATGTAAGGCATCCAACATTTAGGAAAGATATCTCCAACACATTAGGGAATAACATTGATCTAGTGATCATCTGAGGTTTCACATTCACTAAGAAATCTATCACAAGTGTACATATTTGTCACAAACTATATCTCATGCTACAATTTATCTTAGACCAGCCAAGCACAGGGGATTCACCTTGTTGAGCAATATCTTATCACATTCATTCATAAAGGGGGGTTTTTTAATTGTGAAAAATAAGGTCAATATATTGTAGGTATTGGGGGGACGTGGAGTAGGGTATGGGGGGGTTATAGGTAATGGGATGGTATAAAATGGGGTTCCTAGTAAAAATATGGAATATATCGTAATAATTGGGTTTTTTGAATTGGAGATACATATTGGGAAGGGGTCTCAACAAAAGGATTTTTGTACGTAATTATCAATATCTAATGAAATTAGGGATATTATTTAATATCCCATGAACGAAGGTGTTATGACATGGTTTCATTGAATGAAGACCCCGTGCAGCCAAGGGATAAGCATACACCATGTACCCTTATTCTCATGAATCACCCCAAACATGATGTAAGCATTTTTAAAGTAACCCAAAACTCTAAAATTCCCTTGTTATAAGAAAAGTGTTTACACTGACACTTTTTGACACCTTCTACAACTCCACCATTTTTTCTTTTTGCAAATAAATACTAGCCATGATCCTAGAATCAACCACTCTCTTCTACAACAAAGTTTTCAATTGCGTGAGAAAAAAGTTTCACTCATATAATGAAGAATTACAACTCGTGAATATATGGGAAGGTTTCCCTAGAGAAATAATCGACTACCACCCTCCATCATCCTTAGCGTCATAGGTCAACATCAATGAATACCGCATCATAAGTCGACTAGGACAACATGCAAAGATGATTTTAAATCCATGCAAGATTAAATAAATATTAGGATGCAAATCTTGTAGTATAGTCATCAAAATATGCAAGGCCATCACAAACCTATCATCATGAGAATGCCTCCCATGCACCTCAAATTATTGGCAACTAAACTATCCTAAACTAGGGCAACTGATTCATCTCGATAGAATCCTGAAGTAAAGTTATCATCAAGGGAAACTAACTATATTTGAGAGAATAAAGCATACCTAGATATATGTTATATAATACTCCCATTAACTAAAACTCTATAATCAATATCAGTAACATCCTCTATCAAGGAACCACACCAATCTAGTGAATAATAAGAAGATTGGTGGATGAGGTCAATCTCATGATCATTCCTTTCTTCCTCTGTACAACACGAAGTCTCATGGTGGAAGAAACTGATTTTATATATCTCGGTGGTACACTCATCCCTACATTCTCTTGAGCCACTATATCATCAAGCTCCACATTCTCCCTAATCATGGGAGGAGATACTTGCACACTGAAATAGATCACAATCATAGTGCAATGATCAAAACCTGACTCTACATGTTCCTTTTGAGAAATAGAAGGCCCTATCGACCTCTCGTTGGAATGTGTGAGTATTGTTGGATCAACAAGAAACATATAAATACCATACTTTCTCACCCCTATATCCAAAGTCCCTAGACTTACTAGACTACACTCACTGATGGTGCACTATTGTCCCTCAAATGTAACTCTCCAATGTCTATATGTCATACAAGAAACTAAATGGAGGTTTTTCTTCAAACCCAAAACAAATAAAATATCATTGAAATCAAGAACATCACTTGAGAGAATTTGGAATGAAATGGAGTCAACTTCTCTCACAGGATACATGGAATCATCACTAAGCACAATAATCATGTCTCCGTTGCTTACTCTTGAATTCTATTGAATAGTGACCTATCATATGTCATATGTCTTGAAACTTCACTATCCAAAATACCAACCAATACTAGACACAGTGTTAGTATATAATCAAGAAGACACGGAAAAGGTGGCCTCAAATTAAGAGTCCCCATCCTCTATTCTTGGTACAATCGTGACTACAACCTACTTTATGCCCTTTTCCTTCTTCTTCAATGAACATTGTCCTACATATTCCCAATCTCATGAAATCAAAAGAACATGACCTTATTCAAGTCCTTCTTCCCTATATATGTCTCATCCATCTTCTTAAATCCTTTCTTGCCATCCTTCATCTTTTGAACAAGACTGATGGCATTTACTACCCCATGTTTGTTTTGAACACAACTACAATTTGATTTCTTAATCCACAAGAGAAACCTAGATTTGGGAAAATTGATAGTTTCTCTCGAGAACAAATACCTCGATTTTTTTTTCTAGTGATGAGAAATCCCTTTAAGGGAAATGTATAATATCTCTTGATCTTCTACCTTAGTTCTATAGGAAACCAATTGATCCTTCAATTCATATATAACGATCAAGTACTTCACCTTAGAATACGTATTACTCATGCGAATGACTAAGAGATAATTTCACAAGAGATTTTATTGAGAGGCACAAGAATTTTGAAATAACTTAACCAAATCATCAAACATACTCTTATAACTTGGAATCTTATCATCAATGTGTGAGATGAAGTGATCCTTCACATAAACAAGAATTATTCTCTTCACTTTACCTTTATTCTACCAATTAGTAGCCAACTGTGTTGGATTGGTAGGTATTATAATCTTATTTTCAACATGATCCCAAATATCCTCTTCCTCCATATGGATATAAATCTTGATATCCCATGGGATACAAATCAATATCCATCCAACTTGTCACACTCTCTTAGACCTTGAGGAACCTTACACATCCTGAAAAGGTCTCAAGTGCAAAAATAAACAATAATGTTGTAGAGAAAATAACCCTTCCAAGGGTGAAGGTGCTTATCTCAAGCAACCTAGGGTTTCACATAAAATTACCTTAACTAGGTCCAATACCTATCGTAGGTAATCACTAGCTGAAATACAATTGCCTCTTGCTCAGGAGGGATCTCAACTACAATTGCTCTAATACCATGTTGAAATTTCATTTACATCGAGAAGTTAATGCAAATATAAAAATTCACCTTCTTACAAGAGGTTACTTGGATATTAACCCCTAATTATTTTACCATTTAAGGTTGTTATAAATTGATGTGTAAAACAACAATGGAACAATAATAATAATTCACCTCTAGTTGCCCTAAAATTCACAACAATTTAAAGAGAAAAGATACCAATAATTCCAATGAGTTTCCATCCCTCTAGGGAAACTTCATATGCATAAAAAAGATATGAAAACTTGTATTATACAATAGATATGACAAAAAAATGTTTTTAGTATATAACTGTACTATTACATGTAATCTTATTGTTAATTCCCTTAACAGTTTTCTCTTACAGGTGTCAAGTAAACAAGACAATTAAGAGCTAGAAATAACCATCCCAAGAAGATAAAATCTTGAACTCAAATCTACAAGACAAACAATATGTGGATATCTGAAAATATCATATATATGTGCTTAATGAATGAAGTACACAAATATCACATCCTCCTCTCAAGGCTAGTACAAAAATCCAACCACCCAATATGCGTTAGCTAGGGTTAGTTAACAAACCCTAGCTCCTGCAAGTGAAAAAATCCCTTTAACATGATATCCAAGGAAATAAATATATTAAGATAATGAAATATATATAAAAAAATTAAAAAAAATATTTATAACTTGATTTTATTAAACTTTATAGATAAAGCGTATAACATACCTATTATCACATATACTCTCTTTATCTACAAAATGGAGAAGTGAACCTTCGGTAGCCAAGCAAAGATGTATATGCCTCCCTTCTCTTTCACATGAGATTCCGATGGGATTCTTTGATGGTGCTACCCCAGGGGGTCTTTCTGGTGCTGGGCTGGTGATTAAGATTGATAATCATAGAATGATAAAAGGTTGGCTAAATGATGGAATTGGTTCTAATACTCGTACATAAGTGATTGGGATATGGAGCCTGCTTACTTGTGTAAAATTTTGGGGTTTGAATTATTTACAGGTTTTGGGTGATTCCAAAGTAATCATCAACTGGGCGTTGGGAAGAGCCTAGGTAAAATCCTTGGAACTAAATCATTGGTTGGTTAGCATCAAAGATGTGATGAATGATTTCTTGGGGTTAACCTTCAACCATATTTACAGGGAACTTAATGCTGATGCAGATCTGTTTTCAAAAATCACTCTGGGTGAAATGGAAAAAAAGTTGTATTACTCTCTTATTTCGGATGACTCGGTTGTGAGAGAGGGTCACATTGTCCTATTTTGAGGGGTCACGTATGTGACTACTAATTTTGTGGTAGCCCGGTGGTGTTGTTTACCCTTTGTAGTTATGATTATAGTCTTATATGTTTCTATCGTCGATTAGCCTATTTTGCTTTCTATGGTTTTGTTGGAAATGAGACTTGGGGTTGAGCTAGCTTATGAGGGTTGTTATGCACCAGCCTTGGACCTTTGCTCCATTTGTAATTTGACACAACTTTTTCTTAACACAAAATTGTTATATATTCCTAAAAAAAAAAACCTTTGGTCCTTCCCAAGAACTGTTGCTTTTACTCTACCACCTCATGTTTGCAATCATAGAAATTGTATCTAGTCGTAAAAGAATAAATTAAAAGATAATAAGTAGAAAGTAAAGTTGTTTTTCCTCTATTGCAACCTATTTGCAATTGTATCCTGTCTTAATTAAAATAAAAATAAAAATATCAAATAAATAAAAAGAACATTTACTTACCATTTGGGTGAATAAGATCTAAAGATTTTTTCCAACTTGGTTTTTATGTAATCATCTTCCCACATTTTGTTTCTCCACCAAGATACCTTGCCTATTAATATGCATAAATTTGGCAGCTTGTCCATTCCAATTGGAAATCTTTTCAAATAATAGCAATCAATTATCTTTAAGACACGAGGTGAGGTAGTGTTATTTCATCCCACACTCTTTCCGTCTTTGATGCTCCACCCAGAATGTTAGGTAAAATATAGTCTTGATCAATTCACCTAATATTTAATTATCGACCGGGGTTGGTAGGATTAGTGTTGACACAAAATATATGCGAAAGTAGAGGGGTTCCTAAGGTATCGTGGTAATACTTTAACAAACAAAAGATCAAAAGATCTTTCAAAATGAAAAACTGAGTCAAACTCCTAAGAATCCAACTATTAGGATAATTGAACAGAGTACTAGACCACAGTGGTATTAAGTTATACTACTCTACTCTATAAACATAAAGATATATACAGTGTTATGACAATGAAATATTCTATATAAGCAGATCTATTTTATTGCTAAACAAATTTAGAGACCGACTGTACAAAGAAGGATTTACAACAACTAGATATGCTTTCTAAAAACTATACATGCGATGAACAGATGTACATAATGATTTAAACTAAAATATATAGTTCCATTCTCCTTTGTTATTTTGAGGGTAAGGGTTCACTGTGAGTGGAACAGGAGTAGGAGAAGTGTCAAAGCGAATTTCAAATGAAGTGAATAAACTAAAGGGAATCAAATCTAACTTAATCTCTACAAAGATATACAGACTAAGAAACGCCCAATTGCAAGCGATAGTAAACATGATGATTAAAAACAAATAACTCCTACTTGCAAAAGATAGAACAATACTACACGAAGATAGACATAATTTATAAACAAATAAAAAACTTATAAAGATAATTTAAATTCTATCCTATAGATTTCTTCAATAACTACATGATGGAAAGAACAAGCCTTATTGCTATGAACAATTTACAAGGTACTAATCTATTAATGCATCTAATCTTAAGCTTCACATGCAAATGGATAAATCAAATCAAACCAAAGATATAATTACAAGGCAATACAATAGACTGAAACACATGACATAATTCTTAAAAATAAGGTGAAAAGAAAGAAGAAATAAGTATAAGACTTAAGAAGTATTCTAAACAGTCTCATTTAAGGATTTTAAGAAGAAACACAACCATTATCTAACTACTACTATCAAAACATAATCGAAAAACTACAGAAACAATTTCAAAACTGATGAAAAATGATCAGGGATGAATGGAAGACTGGATAACAGGTTGGAACGCAGGTCTGAATGACAGGCAGAATAGGCTATCTCAATGACAGTCTGCCTGAAGAAAATACTAAAACTTCAAGAAAATAGATAATCTAAATGATTTTTGAGGACAACTGACCCATGCATATGATAACAAAGTGTAAAGGAGAAAAATTAGACCTATGTAACAATTAAATTCAATCTATGAAATAACTTAAATTCAATTCATAATTCAAAACAAACTGTAATATAACTTAATTGAATTCATAAAAAAATGGAAAGGGACAGAATTGAATCTACTATAATTGAATCAAAGCAATCTATTCTATCAACATAAACCAAGCAATAGACCGAAAATACTTGCAAAGGGAATTGAAAACTAATTTATGCACAACCGATTGCTTAACTCATAAAGGAAATTGCATTAACAATATAATATCAAAGTCTAAGCTACATGAAATAAATGCCATTAAACAATTTCAATAACTAATTTGCAGAAACGAATTACAGATAAAACTATGCTAATTGCAAAAGAGAGGAAGAATGAAAATACACAGAAATAGAAAGCTCTGGTTGATGAGGGGCCCTCCCAATAACCAGAGTGATAACTGGCTCATGCTACTTAAGACAAGATCATGCACAACATAGCAGAACTTCAATTAAAGTAAAAATGTTACAAATTTTCTGGGACTGACTAATTACATGTATCAACTAAAAAACTATTTTTTCTCACCCCCTTCTCACATAGCAGCGTTTTACAACGGGGCGAGCAAGTCGACCCTTTCAGTGGTCGACTTATATTAAGATAAATCAATCATTATGACAAGTAATTAACCAAAGGCCAACATATAACATCTTCCTCTCTCTTCGCAAATCTGGTTCTTCTATGGTGCGTGATGTGGCATACAAGCTCTATTTCGGCGTGGCTAATGTCAAGGTGTCATGCAGAGGCATCATATGAGCGATATTCCAGAAGGGGGTTCGTGCTATCACTTTGGAGCGTGGACAACAAGCAGTTTATAGGTTGTTTCAAGCTTTTAACACTCAGGAATCTATTAACAACAACGCGCGGTTGGCTCGGTGGTTCGAATGGTGAGATGGACAATGAGTTGGATATGCTCTACGCATATCTAGGATGGATGCATTACCTACTCGTTGGTTCACTGAAGACAATGATTCTGCAATGATGATTTCATATGTTAGCATATCATCACATATCATTGAATTTAACCAAGAAAATCGTGAAATAATAGAAATAAAACATAACTTGCATAAATCCAAAATATGATCATACCCGAGGCTGAACAGTGAACTGCATGACATAAAACATGCCAAAAGGTGACAAAACATATGTAAAATATGTAAATTATTAGCCGAAAAATGATGAAAAAATGAGGGTCAACATTCCCCCAAACCGAAGGAATGCCAGGTCCCACTAGTCAAAATGAAAGATAGCATTAGGAAGAAGGCATAGCTGTGTCAGCAGCTGCCTTCGACTTTGATGAAGCAGGTGAGTTGAACTTCAGTTTCTTAGCCTGTGCCTTCAAAAGAGTACGCCTCTCTTGTTGATTCCTCTGTGACAAACTAACAGTCTTGTGGAGTTCCTCAACATTTTTAACTTGTAACTGCAACTCTTTGTTCTCCTCTTGAAGATCTGCAATCAACTTGACATATCGTTCATTTCACTTTGTTGATTGAGCCAACTCTTGAGTTAACTATTCTATTGTTGGTTGATGTGGTGTAGATGGCTCTGTGGACTGTTTGGAGTCTCGTGGGGGACTCACCTCCCTTGATGGTGGATCCAAATCAATAGTAGGAATGTGTTCTTGAGGACTAATATCTTGGGTAGATGAAGGAACGTTCTTTTGATCGGCATCCTTTAGTATTTCATATGAAAGACTAGCTAATGCTAACAGGAGTGAATTTGGGTCGATTTTCTCTAATTCGGTCACATCATCTAAATGAACGGTCTGCATATCAGACTGAATTGCGGTTTGGACACTGGGTTGGAGCATGCGCTGAATATTTTTCGTCTTTTTTTTCCCGGTGCAAGGTCATGGTAAGGGTACGAAGTCAGTGGACATAGGGCTAGCAGTGGTATTTTGTGCAGATGGGCTAGCTTCTGAGGTGTCTTCATCAAGATGGACGATGTTAGGGTTTTCCTCTCCTATAGGTGGGGTTTGACTATCTCCACGATGAAGATGTCAGGGTCGTTTGCGGATGTTAATATGGGGGTTAAGCACCTTGAATACAAAAGTTTCCTAGGGTTGATTTCGCTCCTTGATCTAGTCTAGAATTACAAGTTTGATCAAGCTATGGTGGTATAAGCTACTTTTGGGGTGAAGGGTATTTTTTTCGAACTAGGTTCGACATCTTTTCTAAACTTCGAAGGAAAAAGAAAGGGAAATTGAGACATCTATGATCGACTAAATGAGCTAATAAATGGAGATGACAGGACTTAAATACACTAAACTTACCTTCACAGGTAATCAAATGGGTGATGACCATCAGCGGATTGATGTATCCAGGCTTTATCCAACCCTGATGAAAACATTTTATGTCTGTCACATGCTGAAATTCAGGTTTGAGGGCAAAGTTATGCGATGCTCGTGGAAGAAACCAGTGCTTTTGCCATCGCTCGCCTTCTCGGTGAAGCTTAGTTGTGTGTGCAATTGATTCCGTAGTGACTTGGAAGGAAATATGTCCTACCCTAGCCATTCTCCCATCGAAACCCATTGCAAAAAGCAATGAGATTTCCTCATCATATCTTTGTAGTAGATGGAGAAATGGGTTCCAACCGGCACAAAAAAATAATTCCCGGCATTCTCTGAACTCTGTCATTTGGAATAAATCTTGGTAGATTTCTGGCTCAAATCGATTCGCCATGGTTTAAGCAGAGGGAAGGATACATGGGTTGCAGGGAGTATGAGAGAAAGGTGGCTAAAACTCTCTATAGTGGTAATGGCTAGTGAAAATGATGGAATGGAAAGGGGTTCACACATTTTTGATTTAAAACATGCTCATTCAACCTATCAAATGATCACGCAATCAGCTCCGCACGTTTAGCTAATAATTCCATTATGGCAATCTTTGAAACGTGTTCCGTCGAAGTCGCGTAATTCAATGAGTTTATAAAGTGTTTAGTTAGTTCAACCATGTCCAAAGTGAACTTTGGATAGGTTGAATGTTTAACTTAATATGGATGCATAACCACATTCATGATAATAGCCTTGATTTAACAAGAGGGTCGACTTATCTGATAGCTTATGTGTGCGAGCGGAAAAGAGGATAAGGGTGATGGAAGAGTCATGATGACTAGAAAGTACCCTAAGGTCGTATCATATCCATATAGAGGTAAAATGAAATCTTATTATATCTAACCTGTACTATCATGAATCGAGATTAGTCATAATATCCCTGTGGATGTAACTCTAATGATATGACTTAGCTTTTTGCCCAAACAAAATTAAGCTAACACTTAACCATAGATACGAAAATATCACAGTTTTTATTCAGATCATCATTTGGCTTTTTATTCATACTGACATTCGACCCTTCATATGATCATTCATATAGATTTCTGTAAAAAATGAGCTTTGCTGGATCAAACTACTGCTAATCGTGGATTTTCCTAGACTGCCAGTCCACAAAGAAGTCATATGAAATAATTCTCTTGATCTTTTAATTGCGCTCTCTCTTATTCATCCAAGATTTTAAAACCAGTTCGCTAATTGCATTATCCTGCAAACACTTTGTCATTTGGCAACGAGTCTTTTATAAGTAACTTAGAAAAAATAAAGACAGACAGTCTAATCCTCCCCCAAACAAAAGATATGGCATGTCCCCAAGCCATACAAGAAAACTAAGTAACTTCAAAATAAATTAATAAAAGTTCAATCATGTTGTTGTAATTTACAAGAGAAAAAAAGAAAAAGAGAAAGACTAACTAATAGATGGAAATGATTAAGATATATACATTTATCCACAAATAACAATGCTTAAATATGTAGATATGTAAATTTATCATTTATCATGTGATAAGAAGATAAGTGAAAATGCCTTAGGGAAAACTAGTCATCCTTACCTCGTTGTAAGGGTATCTTGTCATCTCAAGAATTTTTGAGCTCACCATCGAGTTTGTGGTAGTTTACAGCTATGGGTCCCATTTCTAGGATAATCACTTCCTATATATTGATTGAATTTAGATTGTCGGATCTAAGGCCAAATCACGATTATTCTTTAATGACATCATAAACAATAGGCCTAAACATATATTTATATGTATTCTGGTTTATATCATTTTTCTTTCGAACCATGTGCTTAGTGGTGCATTAACCAGATCTCTTTTACCTTATATTGACCCACTTCCAGTAGGCTTGTTCAACATCTTAGCGGGTTTATCTTGGTACCATGCAAGCATAGCCTCACTGCTAGCGAGCCTGTTCAGTACCCCGATGGGTTTACTTGCATTTATCGAACTTCCTTGTTTTTAAGTTGTTACTTAGCATTGGACCGCTACCAGCAGGCCTGTTCAGTACCCCGACGAGTTTTCCTTGTATAAATATTTTGAGTATATGGAAGTCGATTGGTACTAGAGTGTGCTAAGCCTTGCTAAACACATGATTCATATTTATAATTTTTTTTCTTCATAAAATGGCCTTAACTATAGATCATGTCAAAAGAGAATAACTTAAAGATGTTCCTTGACCTCTCAGTCTATCTTCTTTATAAAGGATAATGTTTCCCATAAGTAGAAATTCCACTTACCCTGGAGTGTCCTCAAAAATATTTAAGAGTCAAATTTTGATAACAAGTGTAGATGAGCTAGTAGTCCATAGGTGTGAAAATTTTGAAGAACATGATGATTAAAGTAAGTCTTTCGAGCAACTGTTCAAATAATCGAAAATGCACATGTCTGAATCAAAACACCATATATAAAGCATAACAAAATCATAAAATAAGTGGTTTGAAAATGATATACAATAATTCTAAAACTTCAAAGTTAAGATATGTTTTGAGTGTTTTTTAGAGCACTTTATTTTCAGATAATATCTCATAAGCTGCTCAAAGAAAAAGAACCATTTGTAACCAAACTTCAAAACCATTTGTTAGATGATTTATTTTATTCTTGAAAACATAGAAGAAGTGTCCCCTGCAAAGAAATGATTAGAAATGACTCTTATTTATTCAAAGAAATATACACATATTTACATATATACAAGTGATGATAACCCACAATATTTTTAAAGATTAGGAGGAGGTAGAGTTTTTTGAGAGGGGAGTCCAACGATTACCTCTATTTTGGTAGGATCCATCTTGATCCCTTGGGGAAAAACACGATGCCCCATACAAATGTGACATGCAGAGGTTTTGTTTAATGGACATTCTTTTTGGGGATGTTTAGTTTCACATTTGGGACATAATTTTCTCTTCGCTGCTCATTCTTCTTCCTGTTTCTTCATGTAAGTTTGGTTTCTAAAGTGAGTAGACCTAAAAGTTTTCTGTCAAGGTGAGAATGGGGCATCCCAACGCTCTTTTCTAAGAGAGATCTTCCTCCGATCACCCATTCTCTTATTAGGTCTTATAGGAATAGTAGATGTTACTGTGGATGTTTCAATTTGTGGGGTTGCTATGTTTATTGAGTTGCCAAAGAGAGCTTTCACCTAGGAAGGATTGACAAAATTAGTGAAGTTCAGCTCCTCTACTAATAAAAGTTGTATCATCTAATTTTGTGACTTAGTGGAAGGTTTGAGGGTTCCCAATGGTTACTCCCTTTGAACTTTGTCAGGAATGAGGCCCCCAAGACCTCCTTCTAGGATCTCTTCTCTTTATATGGCTTCCCTTATAATATCTCTCGAAAGAGTCTCTTTATGTTTCTAGCAGAAGTACTTCCTATAGGTGTTTTTTCGATGCCTCTCTGTTGAGTTAATGGCTGGGGTTTTATGCCCCCTGTAAAAATTTAATAAGAATTTCAACAAAATTTTACTATCTTAACGAATCTACCCTAAGAATCTCTAGGTTTGTTCATAAAAACTATGCTACTACTACTACTGGATTTGGGGGTGCCTGTTATAACAGATGCACAGGTTCTTACCTCTCGTCTTACCGCTCTCCCACCACCAGCCTATATTTATTCTACCTTATAGAACAACACCCCAGCAACAACGCCAAAATGTTGGGTAAAATATCGTCTTGATTAATTCACCTAATATTTAATTATCGACCCGGGTTGGTAGGATTGGAGTTGACAAAAAATATATGTGAAGGTAGAGGGGTTCCTAAGGTATCTTGGTAATACTTTAACAAACAAAAGATTGAAAAATATTTCAAAATGAAAAACTGAGTCAAACTTTTAAGAATCCAACTATCAGGATAATTGAACAGAGTAGTAGACCAGAGTGGTATCAAGTTATACTACTCTACTCTATAAACATAAATATATAGACAATGAACTATTCTATATAAGTAGATCTATTTTAATGCTAAACAACTTTAGAGATTGACTATACAAGGAAGGATTTACAATAACTAGATATGCTTTCTAAAAACTATACATGCGACTAACAGATGTACATAATGATTCAAAACTAAACTATCTAGTTCTATTCTCCTTGGTTATTTTGAGGATAAGGGTTCACTATGAGTGGAGCAGGAGTAGGAGAAGTGTTAAAGTGACTTTTAAATGAAGTGAAGAAATTAAAGGGAATCAAATCTAACTTAATCTCTACAAAGATATGTAGACTAAGAAACATCCAATTGCAAGCGATAGTAAACATGAAGATTAAAAACAAATAACTCCTACTTGCAAAATATAGAACAATACTACAAGAAGATAGACATAATTTATAAACAAATAGAAAACTTATAAAGATAATTTAAATTCTATCTTATAGATTTATTCAATAACTACATGATGGAAAAAACAAACCTTATTGCTATGAACAATTTACAAGATACTAATACATTAATGCATCTAATCTTAAGCTTCACATGCAAATGGATAAATCAAATCAAACCAAAGATTTAATTACAGAGCAATACAATAGACCAAAACACATGACATAATTCTTAAACATAAGGTGAAAAGAAAGAAGAAATAAGAATAAGACTTAACAAGTATTCTAAACAGTGTCATCTAAGGCTTTTAAGAAGAAACACAACCATTATCTAACTACTACTATCAAAATAGAATCGAAAAACTAAAGAAACAAATTCAAAACCGATTGAAAATTCTTAGGTCTCAATGGAAGACTGGATAACAAGCTGGAACACAGGTATGGATGATAGGCAGAATAGGCTGTTTGAATGACAGTCTATATGAAGAAAATACTAAAACTTCAAGAAAACAGTTAATCTAAATGATTTTTGAGGACAGCTGACCCATGCATACGATAACAAAGTGTAAAGGACAGAAATTAGACCTATGTAACAATTAAATTCAATCTATGAAATAACTTAAATTCAATTCATAATTCAAAAAAAACTGTAATATAACTTAACTGAATTCATAACAAAATGAAAAGGGACAGAATTGAATCTACTATAATTGACTCAAAACAATCTATTCTATCAACATAAACCAAGCAATAGACTGAAAAGGCTTGTAAAGGGAATTGAAAACTAATTTATGCACAACCGGTTGCTTAAATCATTAAGGAAATTACATTAACAACATAATATCAAAGTCTAAGCTACAGGAAATGCATTATATTAAACAATTTCAATAACTAGTTTGCAGAAACGAAATATAGATAAAACTATGCTAATTGCAAAAGAGAGGAAGAATGAAAATACATAGAAATAGAAAGCTCTGGTTGATGAGGGGTCCTCTCAACAATTAGAGTGATAACTGGCTCACGCTACTTAAGACAAGATCATGCACAACACAGTGGAACTTCCATTAAAGTAAAAATGTTACAGAATTTCTGGGACTGAGTGATTACATGTATCAACTAAAAACCTATTTTTTCTCACCCCCTTCTCACATAACAACATTTGTATATATAGCATTTTACAACGGGGCAAGCAAGTTGACCCTTTCAGTGGTTGACTGCTCTTAAAATAAATCAATCATTATGACAAGTAACTAAACAAAGGCCAACACATAACGTCTTCCTCTGTCTTCACAAACCCGGTTCTTCTATGGCGCGTGATGTGGCATACAAGCTCTATTTCAGCGTGGATGATGTCAAGGTGTCATGCATAGGAATCATATAAGCGATCTTCCAGAAGGGGGTTCGTGCTATCACTTTGGTGCGTGGACAACACGCAATTTACAGGCCGTTTCAAGTTTTTAACACTCAGTAATCTATTAACAACAGTGCGTGGTTGGCTTGGTGGTTCGAACAGTGAGCTGCACAATGAGTTGGATATGCTCTACGCATATCTAGGATGGATGCATTACCTGCTCGTTGGTTCGCTAAAGACCATGAGTCTGCAATGGCGATTTCATATGTTAGCATATCATCACATATCATCGAATTTAACCAAGAAAATCGTAAAATAATAGAAATAAAACATAACTTGCATAAATCCAAAATATGATCATACCTGAAGCCGAACAGTGAACTGCATGACAGAAAACATGCGAAAATGTGACAAAACATATGTAAAATATGTAAATTATTAGCTGAAAAATGATAACAAAACGAGGGTCAACACAGACTAGCTAAGTTTTCTAGATATTTGAGAACTAACTTTTGTAACCTTTGATATCTACGACTCTCTATCCCCAATTTTCTCAAGTTTTCACACTCTAAAGAATACCCCTAATTTCACTAGATATTGATAATTATTTACAAAATCCTTTTGTTGAGGTCTCCTCCCAATACATATTTACAATTAAAAAACCCTTGTTTTTACTACATATTCCATATTTTTACTAGAAACCTATTTTTATACCCCCAATACCTATAAACCCCCATACCATATCCTCGGCCACCCAATACCTACAATATATTGACTTTATTATTTACAATTAAAAACCTCTCTTTATAAATGAACGTGATAAGATATTGTTCAATAAGGTGAATCCCCATGATTGAGAAGCTTTAAATTCCGCATCCAGGTCCCTTATGTTTTGGCAAGCGTACAATGATATCATTTCAAGATGTTCAAACTTGCAATTTGGTAAACTTGACCCTAAGTAACCGTGTAGCATAAAACAATGTAGCTTCTTCATGCTCTTCATGTCCTCAGGAAGATCACGATGTCGGTAGTAGATCAACATTAAGTACCTCATCTCTCGTTAGGTTCCCATTATGCCATCTTTAACTAGCTGCCCAAACTCTATCAATACTCTCAATTCTATCATGTTTTTGAGACCCTTCGACCGCTTCTGTTTCCATACTTAACTCTGTTTCTAACATGAGTCTGCTCAATGGGAAAATCTTTGATGGGGATCTCACTTAATGAAAGAAACTCAAGCAGTCCTAGTTGCCCCCATTGATGTTGGTAACGAAGTTATTTCGGTGCAGCCTCGCATATTAAGAACTTTGAGAGAGGTTAGGCTCGATACAAATTCCGACGGAATCACTTTCAAATTCTTATATACTTTTAAGATGAGACTCGCCAGTTCTGGACAACTGAAGCCAGTGGGAAGATCTTTAATAAAATTATTGGCAAGTGATATCCTCGTGCAATTATCATTGTGAACCTCTGGGAAATTCCGCAGATTTTGGCTCGCCATGAATAAACAGTTCTTCTCTTTCTGGTCTATATACATTGCCATCTCACGAATAAAATCCTGGACTCTTATGCTGGGAATAACATCGTGAGTTCGTTCATTTCGAAAGTATTTCTCGAAGACACTCATGGTGTCGTTAACATTATGGAAGAAGCAACGATTAATAAGGAGTTTTAAGTACTTGCGACCAAGGGCCATGTCCATTATATAGGTTCCATGTTTTCTCTTGACCAGGCCCTCTCAATCCACATTTGCACTAACTCGCGTGAATCAATTTCTTGATTTTCCATTACGTAGCACAATATAAAAAGCAATTCTTGACGTTTGACGTTTGAATTAGGCAAAGAATCATAACTCCATTGTAATAGACTATAGAGTTCAACATCAAGGAAAGGACGAGTGGCAGAAAAGTATGAAGGATCTATGCTTTTGATCAACGAAAAACAAGTATCCCAGTCATGTACACTAACTTGCGCAATCCTTGCAACGACTATGTTTATGGCAAGTATCCTTGTAGTCGTCCGCAAATTTCCTGGCACGTTCTTTTATATCGAGAGAAACTTTGTGGTCCTTGAAAGCCACTCTACAAAACAGTCTCAGGGCCTCGTATGTGGAGAGGGGATGTGTTAGAGTGGGTTCTTTTTCCTTCTCTTGAATATGCAACGGGTTTGATGAAAGAAACTGCACAGAAGTCACCGATATTGGCAATTCGCTTTAAAATCCATCACATGTCTTATCAAAAGATGCGCTCCATTCTCTTATTTCTTTGGATACACGGTCAAGAAATCTTTGGCATGGTTTAGAACTCTCTAGTAATCCTTTTTCCTTTATAAGTGAATTTAGGAGCAATCGCAACGAGGTCTTCATGCTCTCCAGCAAAGCCGTAATAGTGGGTTCATCTTGGAAGAGGGTGGCAATATCGATTAGAAAGGTTTCCATACGCCTCAATTCAGTTTGCAGGATCTAATGGTTATCCTCCCATTTAATAACATTTTTCAATGGTTCGATGACTTGGTCGACCACATGATTGACTATAGAGTTTCCTGATAAAGCATGAATGTGCTGAAACAAGTCACTTTGAAAGCCATGATAGAGATGATAAAAAAATGCATTCCAATCCCTTATTTCTTTTGAAAGTCTTTCGGGATTGCACACCACACAGTCAATAAAACTTTGGCATGGTCCGAAGCGATGGAAAATACGTTCGTTTTGACTCTGTAAGCGAATTTATAAGCAATTGCAACCAAATCTTTACTATCTTCAGGGGATATTTCTAGTGATATCGGAAGAACATGTCAGTATATTGTACAAGGCTCTCCATATGCCTGAGGTTAGTTTGCAGAACCTGACGGTTATCCTCGACGTGAATAACATCCTTCATCATTTTCATCACGGGGTCGACCGTAAGGCTGATTATGGCATTCCCTGATACTATGGCTACTTAGTTTTCCATGGCTTTCTTGTTGCTCCTGGGTATATATGAGGGGAGCTGAAGAGGGGCTGCGATGATTTTAAGGAACCATACTTATTTAAGAGTGTATAAATGTTGGTTAATATTATCAATTCTTAAAAGGCCAACTATCATATTTTTCAAAAAATATTTTAATTTCCAAGGATTTTATATTGTTTATATAATAATTTGGCCATTTTTAGGGTGAAAAAATTTTACCCATCAAAATTGGGCGAAACAAGGCTTCAAACAATGCAAAATGACAAATCTTTTTTGGGAGAAAAACATGGAAAAATAGCCCATTGGACTAAAATTTGCCCCTAAAATTATCTCTGCGATGAGCGAAGGAAGTAGGTAATTGGGCATGGATGAAAAGGTCTATAGCAACCAACGAAGAAGCATTAATTCAGGCTTATGGCTTCGACGTTATAACTAGCGATTGTGCAAACTTTAAAAACTAAAGTTTATGCGATTTTGGGTGTTGAAAATAATTCTTTTGGAAGATTAAGCAAGACAAAACGAAACTTCGGAGAATAGAAATGTTTATGCTAGTGTAACATTTATCACCTAAAAAAGATTTGCAAGTCTATTGGATATAGTTTGGGTGGTTGAGAGAAATTATTGTTACCCTCTTTATCCAGGTTCAATTCTAATTGTTTTGGAAGATTAAGCACACAAAAGAAACTTCAGAGAATAGAAAAGCTTATGACAATGTAACACTTCTCACCAAATAACAGGTTGTACAAAACTTCAGAAAAGAGAAAAGAGAAGAGTTTTCGGATCAAACAACAAGGGTGTAGATACTCTTATTTGTCGTTATAAGTATTAGAATTCAGAATACTTTAGTCTCTATAATGATAGAGGCGTAAGGAAAACAAGTTGCTTTTTATTTGTACCAAAAGGGCTTAGAAAAAAGACAAAAAGAAAAATATTCTAAACATAATTATTACATAGAAAAATAAAAAGAAAAAATATTAGAATTTAGAAGTTCATTATTGTACTTTTAGTTTATATAATGACCGAGCTCTTATTATTTGTGAAGAAGGCGCTAGAAAAAGAAGGAAAATATTTCAAACAAAATTATCACATACGAAAAGTAAAAGTAAAAAGCAATAGAATTTAGAAGTCCTTATTATTAGTATTTTTAATTTATATAATGATAGAGGTGTAATAATATGTTTATCTTAATATGCTACAATTTCAATTGAAAATATCAAGGAATAGATGTATATAACAAGAGTCATGATGTGGCAATGCCACCACACTTACTAGTAGCTATTGTTATAGGAAAACGAACTATTTTTTTTAGGTAACTTTGACCATCCATTAAAGTTTAGAGCAAACTATTAATTTATTTTTGGTATAGACATCTTACCTAATATCCATTTTGACATATGAAATGCATGAATGATAAATGAAATTAAAGTACCTGTTGACTTGTGGTTAGCCTTGTGTTGACTCGTCCCTTGTTGGTCCTATGTGGTGGCTCCTTAACTATGTAGTGCCTTAGACACTTGTAGAGTAACCCTAAACTCAATAAAGACTTAGAAGGTAGAACCTTTTGGAGATCCTTAAAGGGTTACAAACACGAGCCCGAGCTTTCATTATGTGTAATTTGGTGAGATGTATAATTTGGAACAAGTATAGCTTGGTGAGATGTATTGGTTGGTTTTGTTTTTATTCTGAATATGTAGTTTGCATACTCCAGATCCCAAGGGGTCCCTTATAACCATAACACAAGTTTATGAAACATTTTTTTCTTTCTATAACATTGTATTTGCATTGATATAGAATGACAAAACATATCAAAATTCAATAAAAATGTGTATATGTAAACACCAAAGATCAAGAAAATAAGATACATATGAAAAAAAACAAAAAACACATATGATATGAAAAAAAACAAAAAACACATATTATATGGACTATAGTTATGAATATAATATATTTATGAATGATTGAATATGAATAATAAAGAAAATAGTGTGTTTGTGGACTATAGGTATGAATATACTATATTTATGAATGAGTGCATATGAAAACAAGAATGATAGGATATTGATAGGTATGTCAACGGTGAGCCACTTAAGCTTCTAGAGTTTGAATCTGGACACCAAGTTGTTTCATCCTTTCAGCTATCTCGTGTTATTGCGATGCAATATTTTATCATAGATACAAATCATGCTTATCGATTAAGAATTTTAAGGCTTTCCATTTCTCGCCGATGTATTTGAGGTTTTTGATTTCGGCCATGGCAGTGGTTAACCTCATCATCGTCTTCTTGTAAGCTGCTGCGGGTGGAAGTGCAATGAACATGGTGATTAACATGCACTATAATTTTAGTGGTAGCAACGTGATGGCGAATACAACCAAACAATAATAATCTTAAACACAAAGCATTGTGTGTGTATTACCTTTTTAGACTGTCTTCATCGTCCTTGTGCTAGCAATGTAAGCAAACATGAAGGATTTTCAAATATCTCTAATTCTGAGCTTTACAAATGAATTTCTGAGTGTGGAGAGGCCATAGAGCTACACCCTTCACAGTAAAACGAGAATTGAAAAGAAACTTGTGTGCTTTGAAATCCTAGATAATTGGAAACACTTGTAGAACCCACATAGGTTGGGATCTGCATGCGGATCAATGGTCTATGTCATTTCTTCTAGTACCATATTGTTTTTATTATTTTTATTAATGTACAAAAAAATAAATACGGCCAAAAAGTCGAGATATTAGAAGCTTACTTTAGCGTTTCCAATTTTTCGTAAATATATTTTTCAGCATTTTCCCAATTTTACAAAGACTCATCACAACAAATATAAATTTCAACAATTTCACAAAGACCAGTCCTAGAATTTTGAATCCTATACCACACTTCTTTTCACATGAACTATACCATAGTCAGAATCCAATAACTACAATGATCATTAGAGGAAACATTCAACGAGTAGCATACAACCTTGGAAAATGTATGATATTTGAAAACTAATGACATCATTAAAACATAGCTTGTGAACTTTTAATCAATCTTTCAATTATTAATAAATAATACAATATTTAAAAAATTTCAAACTACTAATATGAAATATATTGTTGAATATAGCTCTACTTGAATTATCGCTCATGAAATCTATTTCTAATAATAATTAATTTAGGGTAATAACTAATAATAGTTTATGATTCTAGTGTACACAGTTTTTGGAAACCTATAGCATGAGGAGGGGCCTCTCAATGATATTATTTATGTCAATATAGATAATTTAAAATTAAAAACATACATTTTTATTCCTAATGAAGTTAGCTTGTTTTATAAATCTAAAAGGAGGTTCATGTTTGTTTACCATGTTAATACATTAATTTTTTAGTTAATTTTTGTTATCCATTTATCTTTATTATTAAGATAGAATTTAAAGACAAAAATACAATATAATCATTATACTGAATTTTCGTATATTTATAATTTATGATCTTCGCTCACACACATATAATACCAAAAATGCATTCCATTTTGTCATACAATTGGTTGAAAGTAATAGAAAGGTACTTTGGGAAAGAAATGCTATTACTCTCTCTAAAATGGGCTTTATCTTTGGATTTAGAAATTATTATCTTTGGATGTAGAAATTTTGAATAATTTCTAAAGTGCATAGTTTATGGATTAAGTTTTAAAACAAGGTTAAAAACAATATTACACTAAAAGGTTATAATGGCCATATTAACTAAATCAATATTTATTGAAGAAATCAAGAATTCAATTATGGAATCTTATAAACAATATTTCATCTAGAGGTTTAATTATATGATCTTGTTCTTTGTTCATATTTTTGATAATATTTCATAAAAAAATGTAAATCAAAGATTTTAAAGAAAAATGAGTTGAAGTGTACTTCAAGCATAGAGACAAAAGTAATCAGAGGGTTTCATTTGAAACACTTACCTCAAAAGCACAAAGCCAAAATAACACAAGCTTTGAGTATATGGATATATCCATTGGATTTTCAAATATATGGCTACAGGAGTATATAGGATAGTCACAAGAGCATATAGGATATCTATGCAATGGTGCTTCAATGGTTGGAAGAACCCTAGGGGTTGTCTTAACCGATGGATAGCGTAAAGGAAGAAATTGTCCCATTCAAGTGTATAGAGTTTGTATTGAAATAATGCTTTTACAATGTACACATATTTAATTTGTCAATGTTTTAAATAATTGCATTGAAATAATGTTTTTGCAATGTATACACATTTAATTTATTAATGTTTTAAGTAACTAATAATCATATTTTCCATGATTGGCTTTACTGGATATCCCTCCAATGCTTTTACAATGTACGCACATTTAATTTATCATGTTTGAAATAATTAATAGTCATTTTTTCAACTAGTTAGATATACTCGATGTCCCATAGAGTCCTCACCTCCTAAAAACACATCCATTACCAACATACAAACCTTTCATAGCAATCTACAAAAAGGAACAATATTGTAATTTATCTTAGAGAATGAGACACATAAGCCAATAAGGAACATTGGCAATTCTAGAATGAGAAAAAGGGAATGAATCAAAGTAATATAAACACCCTCCATCCATGGATAAATTTAGGGGCTATATATAGCCCTCTATATTAAGGGGGTTACAAAAATTTAGTGGGTTATTTTATTATATGGAAAGGGTTTTTTTAGCTCAAATATATTCGCCCAATATTTAATAATAAATATATAAATTCAAAATGAATAGGCTCTCGCATATTAATGAGGAAAATGAAAAAAATATTTTCTCCCTAGCATAATCTTCCTCCAATCAATATTTCGCCCCCAATTTATAGAGAAGTTATAGTGAAATCATAACTTCGCCCCAAATTTCAATAATGGAGGCTCCCAAGGGTTATTTCACCCTCCACTTTCCTTGTAATTAAGGCATATGGTTGCATTCACATGTATTTTTATTCAATTTCATGTGATACCTTCTTTGAGACCTTGATTTCTAGTATTTGAGGGAAAATCAGGGGCTATTTTGTTTTACATAAAGACTATAGTTATTCATGGTTCACCCACATTGTATTGCGCTTGGACGGTGAAGGTTCTAGTTGATGCGATTCGACTTTTCATTCTTAGTTTTCTAGACATTTCAATCTTCACATAACATGTCCATTGCCAAAAGCTCAAGTCTTGAAGGGGCATGTCACACATGCAATTTATTAGAGAATATAAAATTGCATCACTCTTTTTATCCAATAATTAACGTGGTATGTTTTTATCATGCTTTTATTTTATTTTATTTTTATCTACACTTACAATAGATTATTATATTGAAAATTTAACTTTTATCATGCTATTGAAAATTTAACTTTTATCATGCTTTTTATCATGGATTCTTTTTGAGGTCTCTTGAAGTCTGGGGAACTCTTGATTCTTAGGGATCATTAGGTGTTATTAGGGTTTTATTCTATCATAGGAGTATTGGTTCTATGAAATTGTTATAGAGCTCAAAAGATGTGATTTATTTTATTCCTTGTCATGTTAGAACTACTGAATGACATTTATATGTTATTAGTGGATGCTACTCTTGATGGAGAGATGCCACATGGTTTATATATATTTAAATTGAAATTGACCTGGTTGTTCAGAATGTGCTTTTATTAAGATCTTTTTTTGTATTTAATATTGGGTCTAAGGACTTAATGAGAGTGTATATGTTCATATTTTATGTCTATTATTGTTGATTTTTGGATGTTTGTAATATAAATGAATGTGTACTAATTATATTGGAGTAGCTACAGTGGAATGACCATTATTTTGGTTGTCTTCTTGTAGAGTTTTCCAAAGCGTTATGGTAGATTATTTTATCTGTATTGAGAAGTTCATGACTAGTACATTTTTTTATCCGTATTGCCAAGTTTGCCAATTTTATTTATGACCTAAATTTGCTAGGTTTGGTACTTGTTTTACTATATANGATAAATATATGATTTAGTTGGAACACAATACTTCGTTTCCATCATGATTGTATATAATATATATAGGGCACATTTGACTTGAGATGTAGACATTATGTTATCTGATATCTAGTCTTTAACATTCAATGAGAGTGCTAAAACAATTTTACCGCAATTTGCATGCTTTCAAAAATTTCAAAAAAGTATAAATATAAATTAATCAATGATAACACTAATAAGCTAATATATATTTGTTAAATTAATATGTATTAAATTAATATAGTATAAAACTTAAGATATATTCATATATAAATAATATATTAATTTATATTCTAATATATATAATAATAATAATAATAATAATAATAATAATAATAATATATTGGTAGGCCATAATGGTTAATGGCAGTGCAAATGTAGGACTCGAGATGCTTTTAGGACTCTTCTTAACAATGTCTTGTAGTATACTCATACAATAGAAAACCATGGGCTTCACTCTCCGAGGGAGTTATTTAGGGTTATCAAGAGAAGCCCATACAAACCTTTCGACACTTACCTGTTTTGTTTAAATGAGGGTGCAACAGGTATTAATAATTCTGAGACCATTTTGAAGATTCTTCATTTGACAATGAAAATCCATAAAAAAGGTTATGATAATATTGTACATGATTGTTTTTCAGAGCATATAGCATATGATTATGTTTTGAATCATATCATAGAAAAGACCATAAATGGGAGGAGAATTGGAAAACCTGATTTAGAATCTTCTACCAAGATAGGAATATTATTGCAGATAGAAGCCATTGGTGTTGGGTATCAAGTAATATTCAATTCCCTTTTTAAAATAAAAATTGGAAGAACAAAAAAAATGTTGAAAGCTATCCTCTCAAGTTGTCGAGAAGTAAGATTTCTGCTAGTGTTTTTTTCACTGTGTTAAGAGTTTGATATTAAATTGTAATTTGACATTGACTTTTATCTACATTTTGTAGAAAAAGTTCTTGAAGTGGGGACATCCATTTTGTGCAGAATGATAATGTATCAATTTCCCTACAAATAGAAAGTGACACTGAAAACAAGCACAACTCAAATGTTGTCGAGCTAGCCATTAAATTAACCAAGAAGCAATATATTATGACAGAGCTTGAGTGCTATAAAGAGCGTTGTGAGAAAGAAGATTGCATCACATATTATTATTCCTTCAAGAAACGTGGCAGGAAGGATATCAGGGATAATTTGAGCCATGAATCATGTTTGGTTAAATGATGTGAAAATATTTCTAAAATTAAGCTCATTTTGGGGAGCAGATATGTATTTCTCTGCAGACATGAAGTTTGTAATTTTCTACATTGTTGACTGCACATGATGAAATCTTTTACCTCACTTTTGGAACTGAGCTATAGAGTGATATACAACCCCATTCTCTTAGAGACTTATTAACATGTACAACCAACAATGTCTTGCATATGTGACAGCTCTACTGTCCTTGTATGGTTACCCCTCTTGGATTTTTTTTGTTAATAATAGTTGGAGGTTCTGGAACAAATTTTTTCAGAAGTCATCTTGGATAATTCTATGAATATCATTTCATAAAAGAGACCAACATTTTCTATATAATTTATAATATTGTTGGATAATTATTTAAATCATTTGTTTATGTCGACTTATTGTTGCCATGATCTCAACCGTGGAATCCTTTTCATCAAATCCCAATAGTTGGGTTTCACAATAACAAATATCAACTTAGCAACAACAACTCATTCTTGTAATTGCAAATTTGATTCCATCCAAAAGAAGCTGCTGTCGTCAGGGACATTGCCACCTCATGGATCTTGTTATTTTATTAAGACCTACCCATTAGGTTTGTCACTAGCGAACTATCATTTTTGAAACTACTATAAAATATTAGAAATCAAGGTGGTTAGAGGGGAGTAGTATATCGAATGAAAAAAATGCCCCGCACTCACCGGAATCTTACATACCATAAATTGTTGAAACTATAATTTTTGTTGCTTGAATTGTAATTTAGATCATTTACGTGGTTTTAGAATATGCTATTTAGTCTACAATGTCGATTGTTGATTGCTGAAATCATGAATTTGCAAAACATTTCCTAGTCAAATTTTGATTGGTTTTAATTGAAAAATGACTGAAAAAGTGAGGCGTTTTAGTTAGCCTTTATCCTACGCAGATTAGAGGTACTTATTGCAGTTAGAGTTTTGATCTCCTGAACATATGGAAACAAGTTAAGAACATTTTAGTTAAGGTTTATTTGGGTAGAAGCCAAAAATAGCTCAGGGGCTGAGGGGATAGAAAATAGCTGGAAAATGAACGACCAAGTAGATCACAGGGGGGGTGAGATGAAACATTACTTTAGGGTTTTAGTAAAATATATCGCCATGCAATACAGGGAGAAGGGAGGCACATGTTTGAATAATCACCCTCCATTTTAATAGAATATTCTCCATTTTAATCAAATTTATTTTGGTATGTTGGATGTGATAGGAGGTAAGGTGATATTTGGCATATGGATTCAACCTTTTGTATGAATTCTTTCTATTGTTTTGTGTTTCTTTCATTTTTTTTTTCTTTAGTGGAGTTGCTTGGATAAGAACTATCAAGTTAGTACTTAACAATCATTTTATCAAAATACAAAATAAAAAAATTATCTGAAATTTCTTACAAAATTCTCATTTGTGCTAGAGGGAGAGGACTTCTACCCAACAAGAAATAGTATATAGCATTCACATAATTTACGATATCTATTTTAATATGAGTTTCTAGATAAGACATGCAAAATAATACTTTCGCAATAATCATATCAAATACAAAACAACAATTCACCTGGAATTTGGTCATCCAAATTATTGAGATATGTTGTTGAAATCAATTGAGGAAGTGGTTTTTCCTCGATAATGGCACCAAAAAACCGTTATAACATTGTCGAATTTCATTAAAAAAATTTGTTATATAATATGTCATTTATTCCAAGGAGATGGTTCTTTGACCCAACAACGCGCCCAAACTATTATGCAACAATTTTAAAGCTATCCCCTACATTGGAACCAGAAAATATTACCTAAAAAACTAGCACTCTTCCACGATAAAAAATAAGTGGACCCAAATGTCATGCATGGACCCAACTGTGATGTGTGGACCTAGTGCTATGATTCTAAACTATTCAAGGAAGTACACTCACTATCACCTCAATTTAAATGTATTCATCTTTATACCCTACTAATTTTGCCATGGGAGGATCCTTGAAAAGAGCTATGGATAGACATGTAATAGACAATAGAAACCACTTCTATCCCTACAAAACCTCCCCTCTGTTAGTATATGAGTGCCTTGTGGAATCAATGATATAAGTCTATAATAAACCTTTAACTTTGGAATGTTATGAGAAATAATGATTATGTAACTTACTACTATAATTTTATGTAGTAAAAACCAGAAATAGTAAACCAAAGATATCTCTTAAACCAATTGTTAGAATTGCATGGCACTGACCTGCCGACAACCAACAAGGAGGGGTTCACCTATATTCCCTAGTGATAACTTGTTTTGGTGGATAAAAGATACGATTTAACATTTATTTCTACTACATGCTTGCAAATTATTGTAGTCAAATCAAACTAGAAAATTCCTTGGCCTAAAAATCCCCCAAGGTCTTCCCGGGTGACCTAGAATTTGAACCAAAATTCTTCGAACCCACAAGATTTTCCTTTTTTCTTCAATATGGGCCTGAAATAAATCAATAAATATATCTTAAACAACCCCTTAGGACTGAAACCACTAGCCCTATGATTACTTCACCTCCTTTAGAGAACTTTTAGGGACAAAATTTGACTTTTTTTGCAAATATTTTCAACGTTTGTGGATTTTTTTATAATATTTGATCTATATCTGAAATTAACTAATGAAATTAAACACTTAAAAAAATCACATTAAAAAAATCTATGGCTCAAAATAAATAATTTTTGAATTTTTGTAAAAATATACAAGTTTTAGGATTTTTACAATATATGATTTTTGGTATTTTTAAATATATATTCTTACAAAAACATGATAAAAGGATTCAAACTGAATATGAGGGAATTAAAGACTCAAGTAATTTCCCTTCATGGCCATTGATGAATCGTGGTTAGTTTTCCTCTCAAGAACCGATAATCCTATTTAGATGAATTAGGGCAAAACCAAGAAACCCTAAGTTTTGTTGGTATTGACCTAATTAGGGAAAAAGAGGTTCCACAAGTTCTAACAAGAGAGAATATTTAGAGAGGGATTTCTCACTTATAGTACATATATTTTATGCATAAAAATCCTTAATTACTCTTACCTCGGATGTCTTCGAGAGTGCAAGAGAAAGAGAACCAGATATCTTACCAAAAATAAAGAAAAAATGAGAAAAGCGTAACCTCCTAAGAATCCCTTTACTTAAAAAAAAGACTTGCAATATTAAGTATCAATGTCAAACACCAATAAAATGCCACATTGAAGTATTAATAGTGCCAAGAAGAGAGTGTGCACAACTATCCCAAGTAGACAAAAAGAAACAAAAAAAGAACTTTATTTGATCCAATGATCTTGAGTTAAAATGATGATCTAGATTTATGCAGGAACACAACAAAATACACAAATAACCATAGAAACAAATATGCAGTGGAAATAACACTTCATTTCATTAATCAATAGCTGAAACTTGTTTACAGGCAGAATGGAAATAAACTAGCTAGAGTGCTGGTAGCTTATCTCTGAGAAGAGATGTGGCGTCTACATGCCTCTGAACACTGTGTTACAATGAGGCTCGAAGGCCTATATATTATTGAGAAACAATGGAAACCCTACACATCCAAAAACCTAACCATAGGAGGTGAAACACTAGAATGTGGGCCTCGTTGGGTAACTTGATACATCAATTTCTCGGGGTTGTAACTTTAGCATACTACCTCCATTTGATGCGCATGATACATTGTTAGAAAGATCTGTTTAAGGACTACATCCATAAATAGTAAATATTGAGTCCGAAATGAACTCATATTTTCCCAACCATTCGATGCTGAAATAATGTCGTTTAGGGCCCCAAAATGGCTCTAGAAGTTTAGGACTTGAAAACTGCCAAAAATAGTAAATTGCGCTACAATTAAGGAAACTAGAAAACTGAAAGAAACAATGGTGGGGGTCCAAGTGGAATAGGTGGGTGGCCACCAACATCCTCCTGGATCAAATGAGGAGGAATTGCCTTATTTATATGTGACCTAGGAAACTTAACCTCCTTTACAAGACGACGAACCTAAAATTTCTAATATAACTTGAAAAGTTTATTCAATGATATTTTAGGGTTTGTCACCCACAAGATGAGGACTAAAACTCATACGACATAAAGTAATTATGAGAAAATATGATGGATTGTTGTGACTTAATGAAATGTTGAGCATGGGAGGAGGGTTTCATTCCCATCTAACCCCATCGTTGATATTTTTCCCTCAACATGATCCTCTATTAGGTGGTATGACCTCTTCAAAAGGATGACACAATCATTAGTTTGGCATGCATGGTCCAAGAGGAGGGACAATACCTAAGAGAAATAGATCCAAGTGGGAATAATGAGGTGTGATAAGACAGGTAAAATTACAACCCTTACATGTGTAATCACCTCTACAAAGCATAAAAAACAAGTGTGGATGGGATTTCCTAAGCCATAAGTCCCAATGACATCATCCCAAGAAGCATCACACACCAACCCTAGGCATAGATTCCTTTCATGATGGGGGACCTCTATCACATCAAGGAATAGTCATTTGTTCCACTAAGCCAATGCTCCTTGCCATCAAAACCAAGAGGACCTTCCATGACCAAGCCACGGTTATAAAGCCCCACATGATCAACACTTTTACATAAAATAAGCCCAAACTTGGTCTTTACATTAAAAAGATAACCCCTCCTCTGTGGTAATGAGGTATCTAACACTACAGAGCATATGGAGGGTAATGATTCATAAGAATGATCACATGCATTTGTAACTAGAGATTTCCAAAATAGACTAATAAAATATTGGAAAGAGGGTTTTACCATTTGATTTTGTAAGGTCAAATATATGTGTCAATTGTTATTTATATGTTGATTGTTGTGTAGTTACTATGTGGTTGAATATGTTTTTATTTTTTTCTTACTAGTCTGTTATGAAAATCTAAAATCATATTTCTATGGATTGTATTCAAATTAATATAAGACTATTTATATCCTTAGATATAAAAACCACATATTAATATATTAAATTAATATATATATATACAAGACAAATAATTAATTAATCTAAAGAAATAAGTCTCTCTCTCTCTCTCTCTCTCTCTCTCTCTCTCTCTGTATATATATATATATATAGGGAACGATGTAGCTCTGCGACTTTGGACAAAAAAAAAGCGAAGGTTCAGTTTTTTTGTCTTTGGAAAAGGTTTTAATGTGGTTTTAATCTATTCTCTTCAATAACCTCTGGGATTCCTCACGAGCAACAATCATCATAATTATGTATGAAGACATAGTGGATTATGAGGAAGAGCTCGTACAAGGGCCAATATTTAGCTCGGGCATAGAGATTCATAGCTCGGATAGGGATGACATCATCCCATCAAAAAAACAGATGGTGGTCTCGAAAACCCAAAGTTTGCCACCAACTCCACATGCTGCGCAGACCTTCGATTCAAGTAATGATGGGACCGTTAATGCAGAAGGAAAGATACACCCAGGAATGAAGAAAACAAAAGGGATGAAACCTAAAAAAGGGTATCCGAAATTATCAGTCGGAGAGATATCCAGTTAACCAAAATCCCAATGTATCTGAATTTTGCATTGGTGGGTAGGTTCTGCGGGAATATGACATGCAAGGATACCTTAATAAACTGGATGGATAAGAACTGAAACCTTGTATTAGGATATACGTTGGAGTCTCACATACTACTGAGAGGATGGTTCCTCTTCAAAGTAAAGAAAGAAGAGGATGGAACTACCTTTCTCAATTAAAAATGGAGTTGGGGACCATCGGGGATGATTCTACAAAAATGGAATGTCAATTTTAATGTGAAGAGAGAAACTCATAGCATACAACAAATATGGGTGATTCTTCCAAGATTTCCAATGGTTTTTTGGCAAAAACACATTTTGGAAGCTATAGGAAATAAATTAGGAAAATTCCTAAGGCTAGAAGAAGAGTGGGAAGCCAAGGTCGATATGAGATGTGCACGTATCCTAGTAGATTGGATTTGCGAGAAGGTTTGTTTGAGGAAATTGTGATAGTAATGCATGGAAGCGTATGGTGCCAATGTTTGGACTATCAGAAGCTTCCTTTTAGGTGCTTCAATTCCAGGAAGGTTGGGAACCTCCAGAAAGAATGCACTGCTTATTAGGACAGCCAAAAGAAACCTTTTTCCAAAAAAATGTGGGTGAAGAAAACTTACGGAGGAGAGAAGACACCTAATAGGGACGCAATTGTCACAGATAATGCCACAGGCTACAAGGAAAAGGTGATGTACTAGAAACTTAAAGGTATACAAGTATCATTAGAAGGAACAGACAATTTACAGCTCACCATGACGGAAAAGAACAAGACTGATGCTGCTTTTGGACCCAACACATCCACCAAAGAAGAAGTTAATTCCACTCATACATCCTTTTGTTTTGATCATTCCTTGTCAAACCACATTGAAAATGGGTTAGAATAATTTTCTAAGGTAGCGGGTGATAAAATTTCGGAGGAACAATATGATGGATCACAGAGATTATCTAGCGTTGTAAGCAGGGCTTATGACTTAAGATCCAAAATAAGAAAAGATTATAATCATGTATCTACAGGAGGATTAACCCCTAGTAAAATTCAAAGGATTCTAGCAAACCGAAAATCTTTCCATCTAAGGCTCAGTTACAAGCGGCTAAGGATATCAAAGAAGGAAAATAGTCAACCATTGGAAAGGCCTAGTCCAAGATTCCCTGATGATAATCCTCTCCTACAAAACAAGGGGGATAGGGGGGGACTCCAAATTAATAGCCCTCAAATGAATAATAAATCTGATTAAACCTAAATTAGTATCCCTTCAAGCAACAATGATGGAAGGAGAGAAATCGAAGGAAGTGATGGGAAGTTTTTTAGATGATCGGAGGATGGAAGTTATAAATTCCAAAGGACACCCAAGGGGCCTATCACATCCTGGATCCCAGATATAATTTGTCACTCAAAATATTTCTACAAGGATGCGATAACAACATAGTTAGAAGATACAGAAACAAGGTCCCATTTCTCCCTCCTAAATGTTTATAGTTCTTTCCATGACATAAGACAAAACAGGGAAACCTTATATACAGAGGGAGCATTTGACCACCCTAACTTAATTATAGAAGGTGACCTAAATTTAACCCTCACTTCAGGGGAATATTGGGGAAACATTTCCCAGCCAGAGGCTTTATGCAATTTCTTTGAAACCCTATTTGAACAAAAGAAACTTATTGATATCTAATCAATCAAATTGGAGCCAACATGGAGAAACAATAGAGGAGGGTACCAAGCTATTTCAGAAAGATTAGATTGATTTTTAGTACCAGAAATATTCTTCCAAGAGAACCTGCTGTTAAAAAAAATTGTGGAAGCAGGTGGACTCTCAGACCATTATCCCATCACATTATCTATTTCCATACCATAAAAAAACTGCCTTCATTTTTCAAATTTGACCCATCTTGGATAGAATAAGATGATTATTGAGTCCTGGTCTATGAGAGCTGGAAATTGCTAGGAAACCCCACTACGACCACTTACATGCAACAGATGGTAGAAAAAATGAATAAAATCAAGAGATTATAAAAGGAACGGGGGCAAAAGCACAAATTCCTCTATCAGAAGGAATTAACAGAAACTGAGCAAAAGATTCAAGAAATCCACATTGTTAATTCTTCATGCATCTTCACAAAAGAGGCACTGCAGTCCTTAAAGAATGAAGAAAGAAAAATAATCTTCCTATTGGATAAAGAAGAACAACACCGGTGCCTCAAAAGAAGAGCCCTCTTCCTAGCAGTAGGAGATAGGATTACCAAGTACTTCCATCATTTTTCTTCTCACAGAAATAGATTAAATACCATAACTGAAATAAAGGATTTAGATGGAGGTATAGCTCAGAACTTTCAGCACAAAGAAAATGCAGCAGTCAAACACTTTGAAACTAGATTTTTATCTCTAGTTGGTTTCCCAATATCCAAAATATTAGAGGTGCTATCTCTATTCCCTCGTCTAATAATAAAAGTTATGAAGAAATATTTATTATATTAAGTCTCAGAAGAGGAGTTAAATAAGGTTCTACGCTCTTTCCAGAAAGAAAAGAGTCCAGGTTCGGATGGATTCACCTTGGGTTTCTTTATAGGGTTCTACAACCTACTGAAGCAAGATATTTTGAAGGTAATAAAAGAATCATAGAGATCTGGAAAAATTTTAGGAGCAATGAACGCTACATTCATCACACTTATACCAAAAAAATAAAGGATAGACTTTTGATGATTATAGACCAATATCGTGCTGCAATATGATCTACAAAATAATAGCCAAGATCATTGCTCTAAGATTGAAAGAAATATTAAGCTCAGTAATATTAGAAGAACAATTTGGGTTTTTGTTTAATATACAGATACATGATGTAGTTTCATTGGCATAAGAAACAATTCACTCAATCTAGAGATAAAAATAGTCAGCCTTTTCCCTCAAAATAGATCTCTCCAAATTGTATGACAGAGTAAGATGGACTTTTATTCATCTACTTTTAATACGGATAGGAATTCCAATGGAGATGGTAGATTGGATAATGGGATGCAGACAATCAAATTCATTTGTGGTTCTGATCAATGGATCCCCATCCCATTTCTTTCATCCAACAAGGGGTTTGAGATAGGGTTTCCGCCTATCACCTTTCCTATTTCTCCTAGTATTTGAGGCTCTTAGCCGAATCATTCATAAATATAAGGAGGAAAGGAAATTAAAGGGGGCTAGGATCTCAAGCACAATATAACTCACACATGTTTTATTTGTGGGCGACGTACTACTAATGGGAGAAGGTTCATATGCTAATATTCAGAATCTAACAAAGATCCTAGAGACATATTAAAATGCTACAGGTATGGCTGTAAACATAGAGAAATCCAAATTGACCTTTAAGAATCTATCAGAAGAACTCCTGAGCAAAGCAAGGGAACTGATATATTTTCTAGCTACTCCCATCTCAGAAGGAATCAAATATTTCAGTTTTTCTCTAAATTCAAATGCTTACTTTTTCCAAGATTGGACTTGGCTTTACAAAAAGGTAGAAGCTAGAATCGCAACGTGGGACAATTGATTTCTTTCCAAAGGAGGACATTTGGTGGTGCTCAAAGTAGTGCTCCAAAGCATACCCATGTATTGGGATTCAATAGCTTATATTCTGAAGGCTATTCTGACTAAAGTAAGTAAAAAATGTCTCTCTTCTCTATGAACAACAAGTAAATAGACATAAGGTATAACATTAGTGAAATGGACTACATTAGTGCTGCCCAATTCAAGGGGAGGACGAGGAATAAAGAATCCAAAGATATTTTGCAGATCATTGGTTGCAAAATATTTGTGGAGAATGGTAGAAAAACTAGACTCCTTGTGGGGGAGAGCTATGAGATCCAAATATTGTCCTCAATCCTCAGTTGAAGACTGGTTCAGACAGCTTGTGAAAACACACAAAAACAAGTCAATAGGATGGAAGGAATTTATGCTTTATTTCCCATTGTTCAGCAACTGGGTATCCTGGAAGATAGGCAATGACATGGATATGTGTATAGGATAAGACCCATGGGTTGGATCGGGTGAGGAGTATAATTTATCAGACCAAATAATATCCCATCTTACAAAGAATAGTATTAGATCCTTGGCAGACGCTAAAGCACAATATCACCTGACAAGAAGAAGAACAGAATGGAAAACTACTCAAAACCTTGTTTTAATAGTAACCTCAGCAACAAAATGGAGCCACTATATAACCAAGATAGGTAATTCCTTCATTGACCCGGAGGAGGAAGAGATAGGAACACTCATTTGGACTAAGAATGGAAGATGGGAGATTCTCAGCAAAGATGGGGTATGACGCTGTGCTGGAAAGGGAATAGGATGGAACAAAGATTTGGTGGTGGAAGAAGATATGGAAAATCCCAGGACCACTGAAAACAATCTTAACGCTTTGGATGGTGATGAGTAAGAAACTACTAACATGGGAAGTACTGCTAAAAAAGGGATTTCATGGACCTAGAATATGCTTGCTTTGCAGAGATGAAAATTAGATGACATCTCATTTATTCTTTTCATGTGCCTATGTAGGCACAGTATGGGAAAGAACCATCGACAGGATGGACTGCTCATCGAACCCAAGAACAGACTTGTCGCTAGAGCATAGATTCAAGAAATGGTGGAATAACGAAAGGGTACATAACCACACAACCCTTCCTCCTCTCTTTATGTACACCATATGGGAAGCACGTAATAGAGTGGTGTTTCTAAAAACTTGGACTCCATAAAAAATAACAGAAATGAAGATTATGCAAAAGCTGATGGAACATCAAACGAAGCCCAAACCTTCACCACAGCGACTGCTAACAACTCCAGAAATTAAAAAAAAATCCCTTGGGGTTATTTTGATGGAGCCAGCCAAGGAGAACCTCTGCTTAGGGGCACAAGAGGAGTAGTCTATCTCAGTGAAAAAAAAAATTATAAATCACATTTGCACTAGGATGAGTCTCAAACAACAAGGTAGAATTAGTGGCACTTTGGGAAGTTCTAAGGCTATGTTTGGAAAAACAGATGAAGAATTTGTAGATGTATGGGGACTCTAAAATTGTTAACAGAAAAATGTAGATTAAGGCCCCACACATCTATCACTTATTGAAATAAACTAGGGAGAAAAAATTAACTTTTGAAACAATTACTTTCAACCATATATACAGGGAATTAAACACAGAAGCGGACAAGATTTCAAAAGCAACACTTGAACTCCCTCTCGAACTAATGGAGGTAAAGGAGATCAACAACGATAAAATTAAAAATCAATATGTATGTATATAAGAAGAATGATTAAAACACTTAGAACATCAACAAAGATAAGGAGGAATATTGAATGTCTTTTGTGAACACTCAGAAAGCCTTATAATATGCAAAAAAAAAACTAAAGGTAAAGCATGATTTTGTTATGTATGCTCCTTGAGGGAAGTTCATGTTTATTCAAACAGAATAAAGAGATTTTTTCCATCGAAATATATATATATATATATATATATATATATATATATATATAACTTATTTTTTTTTAACAGAAACAGAAAGGGTTTTATATTAACAGGCTGTGCACAGCCATTCATTACATCATAGAAGGTAAATATAAGGCCGACAAGGAAAAAAAGCTACAGACCATACATGTTCCGTTTCCCAAAAGAGAGAGCAAATGATTGTTTCTGAACTGCATACTATACGCGTAGTATATACCCTTACGAACTGTCTACAAAGCAAAGAGCAGAAATACATAACCCTTACAAAACTGAAAATTATAACCCCATACTAAACTGAACATAAAAGCAGAGGATAGAATTCAGATGCCTTTCTGAGGCCGGGACTGTAGAACAGATTCCTCTTCCATAGGCTGGATAGCAGTGTCATTGACTCCATTGAACCTGCTCTCCTGATTCATTGAAACCAGCTTTTGAAGATCTTCTTCTATGCGCTCTACTCTGCCCAACAGCTCGAGCAGATTGCTTTCAAGGTCGTCAGTGCGGGCTCCATTATTGCTGACTTCCAAAGATGTTCTACTCACAGTCTCACTTATTCCCTTTATTGCCTTAGCCATGTCCCTGCTATCCTTAACCCCTATGGCTGTCAACTCATATAGCCTGCGTAAATTCTTCATGATATCTTGCAGCCCAAGGTTATTTCCAAAATGAGCCATTCTGCCAAAGTCGGATGTGATTGCAATTCGAGAAAACTGAGAATGCAAAGAAGAAACTGCTATGTCTGCAATTTCTTGCTGAATTTCTTGTTGAAGGGCTGAATCACTCCAGAGGTCAATTATTTCATACTACAGAGTAGAACCCCAAGGATTTTCTGAGCACCACCAAGTTTCCAATGCGTCTTTCTTCCAATCGAAGCAAAGGCCTTCCAGAACCCTTTCCTGCCTATCTATTCAAACTAAGCAATTATCAACCGGATAATCGATTTCCCTGGATTCTGAGGGGTAACGACATTGACAGAGGGCAGACTGGGCGAGGCGTTCTTCTATGAAGGCTCAGATGAAGGACTGCCCATGCCGAGGAATTGCCTGCAAACTCCCACCTCCAGCTCCTTCTACCACTTGTAGAAAAATAACAGAGTCGAGACACGAACCCGCAGCGAAACCATGAGACAGGTTAAGGCAAGGATTCGACATGAAGGCGGTGATAGAAATCCCCCGTTCGTGTGAGAAGGAATGACAATTAATTGTGAGCCTGAAGGGAGTTAAACCGGCTCCTGCCGAGGAAGGATGAACTATCCACGCGGCCACCACATAAGAACAAACAGGACATAACCATAAATGCCAATAGCTGCCTAAAGGAGGGGGAAGATGAAAGCCAGCTGGAGGGAGAAGGCGAGGGGAGAAGAGGCGGTCAATGGGATGGAGAAGGAGAAGGGTGAGGGGGAAAAGGAGAAAAGGGGAGGGGGGATGAAAAAGGAGATGGCGGGAGAAAAAGAAACCACGAGAGAGGGGTGAGAAAAAAACAATAGCCAACCAAATGTACTCCTCGTGAGATAGGAGCTCCACTTCATAGACTTGCCTGATAAAGATTTGATTATGAGTTCTTAGTCCTTTCTTCATGGAATGACTTTAAAGAATGGAAGTTCCTCATCTTGATTGAGATGGCCTTGAGGAAGACTGGCTCCAACATTGGCCATAGTATCTGCATCCTTGTTATTCTGGCGAAGAATGTGATAAAACTCAATGGACTGAGACAGCAGAAGTTTAGCCTTTTTATATAATCTATGACATTTGATATCTCCTGATGGATACCCATTGATCATCTTATAGATGACATGCCTAGAGTCGCCGAAGACCATAACTTTCTGGAGTTTTTTGTCCCGAATAAGATGAAGACCCTGAAGAAGAGCCATCCATTCTGCTTCATTATTAGTTCTAGGACCAAGTCCCCAGGCAAATCTATGTTCCACTTTTCCGCCGGGATCCACTAGGATCCCACCCGCACCTGCCGCCCCTGGATTGCATTTCGAAGCCCCATCAAAGAATAAGGAATAGGAATTTTTGTCCCTGAGCCAGGACTGAAATTCATTGATGGAAAGTCTCACTTCCCATTGGAGAGGCTGGATGGTATTTATTGTCCTTCCAGAAACAAGATTGGACTGAAGGGAGTTGTTTTCCTTTAAAAATTGTTTACACCAATTGACAAAGGGGTTAGAAATGGATTCTTGCTGGGGGTAACTGATGCTATTCGAGGAGAATTTTTCAGCTATAATCCCTATTGTTTTTGCTGCAATTTGGACTGGGATGGTCTTTTGTTCCTTAAAGATGGCACGATTTCTGGCGAGCCATAATTGCCAGCATAAATTTTTTGGAAGAGCTGCCCATATACGACTTAGGATGGGCTTCTTACTCAAGGAGCCTGGAAAAAGGGTCGCCCAATCTTTGAGGAGCTGTGAAGCATTGTCTGGAAGATCTCTATTGAAATCCTTAGGAAGAATGAGCTTCCATGTCATCTTGGAGACTTCACATTGAAGAAAGAGGTGGCTGGAGGTCTCTTCGGCTGATTTACACAAGGCACAACGAGATGGGCCAAGGATGCCTCTTTTTCTTAAGTTTTCTGCCGTCAAAAGCTTGTTATGCAGGAGAAGCCACATGAACATGTTGACCTTAGGAATGCTGTCAGGATGCCAAACCATTTTCCATACTTTTTCAGCCATCGTTTGCTCCCTGGATATTATTTTATAACCTTCTTTCACAGTGTACTGCCCTGTTCTTCCCCAACCCAACCGATCCTTGGCCGAGAGACACGAAGGAGAAATACCATGCAGGGAGGAAAATAAGAGGGCGGCCGCGTCTCTCAGATGATATGGAGGAGAGATGTCCTTCCACCCCAACCAATGACCATCCATATCCCATAGAGACAAATCAAAAAGAGAAAGGATATCCTGCTCAGACAACCAATCAGATATAGAGTCCAAACCTAGAAGAGAGGAGCGCTTAGGTTGCCCTAGAATGTTGCTGTTCCAGATGTTTATTTTTTTCCCATTGCCAGGAATCCAATAGCAGTTTTCCTTGATTATACTGACTGTAGCTTTACACAGATGCCAAAGAGTTGTTCCTTTCCCTTTCCTTTCACCCTCCAACATTTTGGTCCTTGGTTTCTTGATGTATTTTTTCCTTAGCACTTCCTTCCACCATTCCTTTTTCCCAGTAACCAATCTCCAAATAAATTTGGCCCCCATGGCTTTACTTGTGAACTCCGGATCCCTGATACCTAGCCCACCGTGACTTTTGGCGCGCTTGATAATTTCCCACTTGACCAAGTGGAACTTCTTCGTTTGAGTTTTCCCTCCCTGCCAAAGAAATTTTCTGATTTCTTTACATATGCTGGTGATGACCTTCTTTGGAGCTAGAACCATTGAGCTCGTGTAGATTGGGTAGGATGAGAGAATGGACTGAATGAGCACTGACTTTCCTGCTAAGTTTAGCCATCTTGTCCCCAAGGATTGCGCCTTGGATTTAATTTTCTCAATGACCGGAGTCCACATTGAAGAGGTCAAGGATTTTCTGACTATTGGAATGCCCAGATAATTGAAATGCGTCCAGCTGGGATTAGTTTTAATTTGCAAAATATGCGAGATGCTCCGAATAGTGATTGCAGGACAATTCCAGCTGTATATTTGACATTTGGCTTTGTTTGCTGAGCTCCCTGAGGTTTGGAGGAAAAGATCCAAGGGATTTTGGAAGTTTCTTGCGATCTGAGTGGAAGCTATTCCTAGAAAAATAGAGTCATCGGCGAACAGGGCATGATTAATAGGAGGAACACCATTCCTAAAGGAGAGGCCTGGGATGGAACCTTCAGAGAGGAGCCTATTCAGTCTTCTACTAAGGGAATCAGCAACCAGGATGTATAGGAAAGGGGAGAGCGGACATCCTTGTCTAACCCCTCGAGAGGCTTTGAAGAATTCAGAGGGTCTACCATTGATGAGAGGGGCTATCCAGGGGGAGGAGATGCAGGCTTGGACTTGCTTAATGAAGACAGGGGGGAATCCAAATCTTTCCAAAACCATGATGATGAAGGAATGTCTCAATCTGTCAAAGGCATTGGCCAGATCCAACTTGATGGCCATCCCGGGTTCTTTTCTTTTAGTGCTTGAGTGGATCGCCTCTTGCACCAAGAGGATATTGTCACTTATGTGTCTGCCAGAGACGAATCCACCTTGGTTGGGGGAGATAATGGTGGGGAGAACTTGTTTGATTCTCAGAGAAAGCACTTTCGAGAAAATTTTATAGGATGCGTTGCATAGGGAAATAGGCCGAAATCTTTTAACAGAGGAGGGATTAGCGTCTTTTGGGATGAGGGCCAGAAATGTTGAATTTGTGGCTCCTCCCATATTTCCTTTTGCCATCCAAGTAATCAAGCGCATAAAGTCTCTCTTAATTAGGGGCCAGAAGGTTCTATAGAAACAGATAGGGAAGCCGTTTGGACCTGGAGCTTTGTCCGGATGGAGGCTCCAGATTTCCTTTGTAACTTCCTCTTCTAGAATGGGAGATTCAAGCTGGGCTTTCGTTTTGGAATTGATTAGGGAGGGAATATCAGAGGCCATGTCTTCCATCATATGGAGAGAGACGTGTTCTTCATCATTATATAAATGAGCAAAAAAGTTTCTTACCTCTGCATTGATGGCTGCTTGACCTTGAACTGCTGTGCCTTCTTCGTTTTTAAGCTCTCTGATTGTATTCCAACGATGCCTGTCCCTGCACTGATTTTGGAAAAATTTAGTATTCTGATCTCCCCCTTTGAGCCACAAGGCACGCGATCGGAGTCTGCATTCCTCCTCTATTTGTCTTTGAATCTTCTGAAGCTTTGTTTCCAACTCAATCTCTTTTATGAGATGAACCTTAGTGACCGTGCCATCCTCCATCTCAACTTGCAGACGTTCCATTTCAGCCAGGATGAGTTCCTTTTTCTTGGTAGGTTCTTGATATTGGGTTTTAACCCAAGCTTTGAGGGCGATCTTCACTTTTTTTAGTTTTTTCTCCCAAGAGAATCTGGAGTACCTGGAATGAAACAACGCCAGGATTCGGCTATTATATCCTTAACTTCCTCCGATTCCAGCCATAAGCAATTGAACCTGAATGGGAGAGGCCCCAGATTTTCTTCCGGAGGGAAGAAGAGGCAAATGGGCTTATGGTCTGAGACCGCCGAGCACAAGAGTTTAACATCCGGGGTAGAGTTTATAAGATGGGTGCTTACTAAAACCGATCGAGATGGGCGGCTATATGCCCAGGACCCACTCGTTTGTTGCTCCAAGTGTACATACCATTTTTGGGGATGATATCTGTCAGATTCAAATGAGAGATGAGATCTTCTAGCCGCTCCCCAAAGGGGTCCCTAACCTTAGATCCTCCTCGACGTTCAGCTGCCGATATGGTTGTATTAAAATCCCCCGCTATGTAGCAAGGAAGGTGTTTTTTTTCCACACATTGTTCTTCTAAGGAGGACCAGAAGGTTTCCTTCTGCGCATTCAGAGTAGGGCCGTAAACATTCCCCACCCAAAACTGATCTTTGCTTTCTTTGCTCTCTAGTTTTATTAGGAGCCAATTTCTATTTTCTATAGCTAAATGAAAATCAAACTTATTTGTATTCCACCAACAGAGGAGACCGCCTGAGGCTCCAATGGCATTGGTTGCTATACCGTTCCCGTTTGGCCAGATGCTTTTGATGGCCGAAACGCTATCTTCAGCAGATTTCTTAGTCTCCTGGAGAAGGAGGATTGAGGCTGCTTCCATGGATTTGAATCTCTTAATTACTTCTAATTTCTGAGTACCGCCCAAACCTCTACAGTTCCAGGAGACTATTTTCATTATTTCTTGTGCTGTTTGAGGGCCTTTTCTTTCTCCTTTCTTTCCTCCTCAGCACTCATGAGATATTTACTTGCTTGAGAGGTTTTAACCAAGAAGTCTAAGTTGGATTGCTTACCTACCGCTTTTTCCCTTGCTGCCTCTTGCTCACGAATGGTTTTGTTAGTTTTTCTTCCTTTCCTGGGGATCGATTCTTGTTCTTCTATGGAGGTGTCTGTCATTTCTTCTGTACTTGTTTTTGCTTTAGATCTAGTGACAGATCCTTCAGAGAACGTCTCCATCTCCTTCCTGCCTTTAGACTGCTCTACCTCTACTTCCTGGGTTTTTTGGGGCTGGATGTCTGTCTCAAGGCCTTCATGGGGCTGATGCTGCTCAGGATCAGAGATGTCTTCTTGATTTTCTGAAGTCTCTGCAGGGTTTCCTTCTTCCTGCGTTTCTATTTCCAGGGCCGCAAATTTGTTTCCGGAGGGGTTCTTTGGTGGGGGGCTTTGCTGTTTTTGGGGCTTGGCAGCCTTCTTCCCATTTGCAATATTCCAACCCTCATTAGCAATGTTTTCCAAAGGGGGTTTTTCTGGCTTCTTCGGGCAGGACTTGGAAAAATGGCCATATTCGTGACAGTATTTACACTTGAACGGGATTTGCTCATAATCAACAGATTGAAGATGGCTCCACCTGTCAATGGAAAGCATGATAGATTCTGGAAGTCCTTTTTCTAGATCTACTTCAACACAAATTCGGGCACAGGAGAACATTGGGGCTTTGGGCTCGGACTTGTCCACATATTTCCCCAAGGTATTCCCAATTGCTCGAAAGTCCTCATCATTCCAGCAGTGGAGGGGAAGATGTGGTAGCTTGACCCACACCGGAACGGAATGTCCTTCTCTGGGTTAAAGGATAGATCCCACTTGTTCAAGTACATACCTTGGGGACCCATGAAATATGGTCCATTCCTGAAGATGAGATCCCGATCTTCCTTCTTTTCAAAAATAAATGCGAAGTATCCTTTTCCACAGAAGATTTGCTGAACTTCCCCCTGGATTAGGGTTCTCCAGTTCTTGTTCAACCAGATCTCCACAGATCTCGGGGATGGCCAAAGACCTGTAAATAAACCGATGAGGCCCTTTTCAGAGAGAGTGACCGCCTTCCTCTTAGAGGCAGCAGAGCTTAGCTTGACCTCTGGAACATCTGCGAGTTTAACGAATCTGGAGGCAGGGACTTCGGCAGGCTGTTCGCTTGGAAGAGACGCCACGATGTGATGAAATTTGTCCTCAAAGGAGGAGGGGTCGGGCGGATCCATGATAGAGCCGCCGACCAGCGAGGAGCAACCACGGCACGGCTAGGGTTTGCAGGACGCGCGCGCAGAGCTAATTCCTTAGGTGGTTTTTATATATATAACTTATTATATCTATATATATTAATAATTATATGTGTGTGTGTGTGCACGTGCGTGTGACTAATATATATTAATATAT
>LPNX010688712.1:389723-508202 GCA_001517045.1 Pseudotsuga menziesii
CATGTAGAAGCTTTGTGAAAATTTAGTGAGTGCAAATATCTAATGCCAATAGCTCAAATTTGTCCTTGTTTGTAACACCCTGATTTTGACCCTGTTTGCATTAAAAATGCATATGATGTATATATTTTAATTAATCATGGCGTGGAGCTGTAGGAAAAATCCCCACCATCGATTTAGCGTTTTATGTTTCAATGATTAAAATTGATGCCAATGGTATTTCGTGCTAGCCATGCACATTATAATTTTTGGACATCATGTAAATATGCAATTTAATTAAATACCCACAACTGGATATGTCAATGCAACATTCAAAAGAGATGGGGCATGATTTCCTAAGGATAAGAGGGGGGGGAGGAGGGGAGTATTCAAACCTTTGAGCCAATGGGGAAAAGCCAAATGTCAAAGGGAGAACCCATCAAACTGTCAACTACCTTTCTTGTCTTATTCACCCAATCATTTATTACTGCCAAAAATTGGTTGAGTTGGTTATTGCATGGGATGGGCAAGGTATGGCAATCCAAAAATTCGAATTGGAGAAGCCATCAGTTTTTGGGAAACACATTTTGAATCCTTGGGCAAGTAAAAACCCAAAAACGTCTGCCCATTCCAACATGCTTTCACATTTTCATGTTTTCCTCACCATTTTCCTTCACGTTGGGCTCTTGGAGGCAGTTGGAACTTCTTGTGTGGGTATTCATTCATGTTTTTGGTTGTTTACCTCATTTTCCTCAGCCGGGAAATCATTTTTGTAATTATCAGTGGCTGTGTTTCCTCCCCCATGATTTTGTGGAATTTTCCCATCATTTTCCAGGCTAGAAATCGATTTTTGGTTATGCTAGCGAGTGGGAGAAGAGACCCATGATTTTTGGGTGTTATTGAGTTTGTTTTGGCCACATTAGGGCCATAATCGTCTCTGAAAATCGAATTGTTTCTAAGGGGCTGTTTTTACCCATCTTGGTAATTCATTTTGTTGCTGAAACTATTTTTCCTCACCCATAATTTTCACTAATACATTTGGGCGGATTTTTCCACAAAATATTTCCACGTTTTGAACATTTGTGGATTAATACTTCATGTTTTTTATCATTGCGGAAAAACCGTGGAAATATTGACGTTTTTAATTTTAGAGGAACTTTCGTCTCTATATTGACGATATATGGCTATCTTTGCACACCCACCAAAGCAATGCCAGCTTTCAATGCGCGGGTCAACTCATGCATTTTCGACAAATTTTCTATAGTTGCGATAAGTTTATTGGTGATGATTGAGTGCATATTGAGGCTGGATTTCTTTATCAACCATATGCAAAACTAGAGAGATTAGTCATACTCTGCTTTTTCAACGGGTGACTCAATCGGAAAAAGAATATCGACCAACCTTTAGAGGAAAATATGGAACTTGTGGGAAATGACATGCCTTCACTTTCCCTTGAAGAATATGTTGCTGTCACAACTTTCCTTCGAATGCATGGAAATGAAAATGCAGATGAATGGGAAGAATTTGTGAACAATGATATGGATCATTCAACAATGAGTGATGAAGACCTAATTGTTGCCAAATATTCTTTTGATGGTAGATTTGTTTTTTCTTTATTCGATAAAATGGTACATTTCAAAGAACAATCTACCTTGAGGGAGGATTCCTTCAAAGCTAGCAACGAATTGTGTAGAACTAAGGATGTCCAAATTCTTGATTTGGTACATCGTGTTACAGGTTTAGAGAAAAGAATTATGGAAACTGAAAAATAATTGGCCAGAAGGATTAACTTATTAAGGATCAATGTTCTAAGTTTACCGTAGTTCTAGTAGAATTGATTTCTAACCTTGATAGACTGAAAGACATGTATCAGGATCAAAAGAAAAAAGACGAGGAAACTATAGGGAGACTTGAAAATGAGCTGAAAAATAGGCCTGAAGTTTTGAAAATGCCACCACTGAAAACTATATTTGGTAAGGAAGCAGAACTTTAGCAAGAATTGAACCAGAAAGAAACATTTATTGCAAGTTTGAAGGTTGAGTTTCAAAGGGCATTGAGAGTAATGATTGTTAAACAACAAAATGAGACTGTAGAATATGAAGCAAGATTGGAAAAATTTGAATAAAACAATTAAAAACAAAAATGAGTTGCTACAAAAAAAGAGAGTTGAAAGGATTTTAGTAACTCTCGAGGCTAAAAGTTATGGAATAGGAAAAAAATCAACAGTCAAGGGTAAACAAGTCTGCACACCAAAAGAATCAACAGTCAAGGGAAAACATGTATGCACACCATAAGAATAAACAGTCAAGGGTAAACATGTATGCACACCAAAAAAATCAATAGTCAAGGGTAAACAAGTCTACACACCAGAAGAATCAACAGTTAAGGGTAAATAGGTCTGCACACCATAAGAATAAACAATCAAGGGTAAAAATGTCAGCACAACAAAAGAATCCAAAGTGGAGGTTAAAAATGCCATCACACCAAATAAATTTGGCAGTACAAAACTAGGTGGTGTAACTATGGAGAGCTTACTCCAATTTCAGAATTCCTTGCAACAATGAGAGAAGACCTTGAATGAAGTTTCTTCAACAATTAATGTTTTAGAGTTTACATTTGGCTCATCATATCCAACATTGAAGAAGAAGATAGAGGAGAAGGAGGCCAAAATTAGATACCTTCACAAGAAACTATTGGAGAAGGGAAAAGCACTACATTTGGGATGTGATAGTGAGATACAAGATTTGAAATCCCAAAGTAAAGCTTTGTAGAATAAACATGTGGTAGCAACAATTTTGTATACTCCATCTGATAGCGATTTGAGGGCACAAGAGCTTGAGAAGGAGGTACAATAGGTAAAGAGAAAATTAAGTGTCAATCTGACCTGAAGTGGATAGATGATGATGTTAAAAGAAAGGAAGATGAGCACTCAAATCATAAAAATAATAATGTAGAGATGTTGAAGAAATGCCTAGAAGAAAAACATAAATTGCATACAAAAGTGATAAATCTTGCAAACAATGTGAAAGAGCAAGAAAAACAATTAAAACATATGGTCGATGAAGCTTCTATAGAGCTGGAGGGTTCTGGAAAAGGCAAGAGAAGCTATAGCAAATTTTCTTATTCTAAAAAGGAGGAATTGCAAAAACTTCCCAAGTCCCAAGCAGCCTAGATTTCTCAAAATAATATGCTGTACATTTGATGTCTATGTACATACTGTTATTGTTGTAATATAAATTGTCAGTATTTCTTGGAAATGCATATATTTTGATATAGTTAATGTGTTTCTAATGTGTAATACAAGTGTAATGTGTAATCCATATGTGCATTTTTCCTATGTCTCAGAGAGTTAATGCGCAACCCATACTGAGAAGTGTGTATGAAAGTAAAAATGATGAAATATATTCTTCATAATATATTCTACAAATGAAGTGACATGAAATATTCTTGAAATATATTCTACAAATGAATTGACATATGAAATATTCTTGAAATATATTCTACAAATGAATTGACATATGAAATATTCTTGAAATATATTTTACAAATGAATTGATAGATCATCATTTCATGTTATATTGAATAAATTGCACTATAACATAGACATACGAACCTTTTCTACAAACTCTTGTATTCATTTCTGTAATTTGTAAGATCTACAGTAAAATTGAAGTCATCCAAAACAATAATTGATAGTATTTTTCAAATTTTCATGCCCAGAACTAAAAATGCACACCAATTCCAATCGAAGTACACAGCAGGTATGAAATTTGGAAGTTTGCATACAAAAACCTAATTAGACTAGTATAGTTTTAATTTTAGACATAAATTAAACTTCTATTGTGAAATAAGAATGCATCCAACATTTTAAATGAGAACAGAACAACTGTAAATGTTGGTTTCTTGTTGACGAGCATCATAGTTTGGAAACCAATCTCATGGCTCTGCAAGTTTGTATTGTCTGTTTCTTTTTTATTATCATATAAATCATCATCGTTCCTTGCAGAAAATAATAAATGAGAACATAACATATATAATACATTCCGAGGAAAAAACCAGAGATAATGCAAAAATATAACCAGATGGATACTCAAGAAAGTTTTAAAAGGGGCCCAAGGCCATTTTTTATTATATTATGCTTTCATTACAGAGCAGAGGGATAGTTTACAATTGAATTAGTAACATCAAACAACTCCTTCAATAATAAATATCCCTACTACCTATTAAATTCTATTTATAGACCTCAAGGGTCGGATTGACCATGTTACAAGTGGATTTCATTTGAGTGAAAATGAAATGTGGATTCACCCATGAGCCAACCCGTCCTCTACTATACTTTCCTAGATTTAAACGAAGATACCAACTATTGTGGAACAAGGAAAAAATGACAGTGCAACATAGGGGGGGAAACAGGGCTGAAGGGGACATGTTTCAACACCAGGGGTAGGAAGGGAGTAGAAGAGGAAGTTGCATTCCAATTATATGGATTGGAGATGCGAGTAGAAAAGAATTATAACAGAGATGCACAGTGCGTGAGAGGTATCTAAGGAGAAAAGATAAATACTAATGAAAGAAGAAAATGGTAAGGAAGAGAGTAATGCCACAGACAAATATGGCTCAGTGGAAAACAACATGCAATACCCATCTGATGTGGACAAATTAAAAGTTGGAATTGAAGAAATCAATCTTGCTATGCCACCGAGAGGGAATTCTTAGGTTGTTGAAGAGGGACAGGGTGCTGACTCAGGGCAGGAATGACTTCACTGAGAGACGGGAAAGGAATGTCAAACAAACATAAAAACAATAAGATGGATTGGAACTGCCAATGAAATCCATTGAACCTGGATTAGACTGTCTCCAATTCTTTCCAATTCTACCCATTTCACTCATACTATCAGCGAACTCAAAGTTGCGCACATTTGTGGCCATACTAGAAAAAAATTAACAAACATAGAGAATGGATTGAATACTGCATAGCCTACTGATAACAGTGGCCCCTATTTATTAATCTTACATAAGAAGAAACATGATTGGTAATGGATTGTAGCTGCTAGGAAGGAATCCATGGGGTCAGGACAAATATGGATATGTTTACTGTGTTGGCCCCTGGAATAATTGAAAGGTGGGGAAAAAGGTTAATCATGATGAAATGCTGAGTTCACATTTGGGTGATGCAATCATTCTCAATGCCGTCAGAATCTGACTCAATTAAGGTTCATCGAATCATAGAATTTGATAGTTTGTTAAGTGATGTATTTGACAGTTGGTTGAAGTTCAGAATATGACAGGTAGGGAAAAGCAAAAACTTCCATTTACAGGTTTATACAATTATATGACATATTTTACAGTCAATACATTTAGCACTTGTATGACAGGTTGAGGTATGGGAAAATGAAATTAGGCATGTGTGTGGATTTTACTGAAGCAAGTCAATTTTGGATTGATTTACTCAAATTCACGCCCAACATGAAAAAAATGTGGTTTAGGGAAATTAGACCTACAAAAACATGCAAAAACTGTTGTTTAGGGAAATTAGACCAAGACTAGGAGAAGATAAAAAATTGTCCAAGTATGGAATTATTGGTAAAATATGCCTAACTGGCCTTAGGGAAATGCACGCCACAACTCATAGGATGATGATAAAAATATTATGAGAGCGTATATCTCTAGATCCTTGTATGGTGCATCCAACCATATAATTATCTTGACAAAAAATTCTTTCATTACAAAGATATCAATCTGCCAAAAGTGCCTCTCGGCCATATTTGCACTGCTCCAGAAAAATGCCCACCGAGGAGAGAGAAAGAAGCTCCAAAAAATGAAAGTGGTGATGATGGATTCACCTTGTTGGCCTCTACCCATTGGGAATCTCACTTTCCAAGTGTGAAGGAAAAATGAAATGACCTTGGTGACCTAGGGTTTGAAGAGAATTGGTTAAGTGTTAGACAAAGAGTTTGAGAGACCACTTGGAAATGCTTGCAAGGGGGTGTTCCATTGATGATAAAAATCATCAGATGATATGGTCGTGTTCATTTTTGAAATGAGTATCTAGCCATGCTCTTGGTTTTTCTTATGGTGACCAGATAAGGAAAATATCAACCTTGAAAAACAGAAGAAAAATCTTATTTTGCATACTAAAGACAGAAAAAATGGCTAAGTGTTGTAAAGGGGCTAAGTGATGCCCGCATTAAGGTTGATGCCCACACTAAGGATGATGCCTGCATGGAATGGCATGGAATTAATGATTATGTGGCATGAAGTTGAAATCATTGTTGCATTATGACATCATTTTGGAGAAATATGGCAAATTAGTGAAAATCAGGAAATTGGCCAATTGTGGGAATATTGGTCCAAGTAGCCTTAAGAGGATGCCCGCCACAAATGGTTTGTTGAAGAAAATACCCTCACCACATGGGGATATTGTATGCTGTTGTTTTGTCTACTCAACCACGGTCTCAGTTTGTCCAAAGAGACACTGAAGAAGAATTTATGGACCTGCCAAAACTGTGGTTTAGGGAAATTAGACCAAGCCTAGGAGAAGATAAAAAATTGTCCTAGTATGAATTATTGGTAAAATATTCCTAACAGGCCTTAGGGGAATGCCCGCCACAGCTCATGGGTTGATGATAAAAATATTATGAGTGTAGATCTCTAGAAACTTGTATGGTGCATCCAACCATATAATTATCCTGACTAAATATTCTTTTAGGAAGAAGATATCAATATACCAAAAGTCCCTCTCATCCATATTTGCATTGCTCCAGAAAAATGCCCGCCGAGGAGAGAGAAAGAAGCTATAGAAGATGAAAGTGTTTTTCCTGGACTCACGTTGTTGAAATATACCCATTGGGAATATCACTTGACAAGTTTGAAGGAAACATGAAATTACCTTGGTGACCTAGGGTTTGAAGAGAACTAGTTAAGTGTTAGACAAAGTGTTTGAGAGACCACTTGGAAATGCTGCTCACAAGGGGTGTTCCATTGATGATAAAAATCAATAGATGATATGGTCCTGTTCATTGTTGAAATGGATATCTATCCATGCTCTTTCTTTTTCTTATGGTGACCAGATAAGGAAAATATCAACCTCGCAAAATAGAAGAAAAATCTTATTTTGCACACTAAAGACAAAAAAAATGGCTAAGTGTTGTAAAGGGGCTAAGTGATGCTTGCATTGAGGTTGATGCCCGCACTAAGGATGATGCCTGCATGGCATGGCATGGAATAGATGACTATGTGGCATGAAGTTGAAATCATTGTTGCATTATGACATCGTTCTGTAGAAATAAAACAAATTAGTGAAAAGCAGGAAATTGGCCAAGTGTGGGAATATTGGTCCAAGTAGCCTTAAGAGGATGCTTGCCACAAATGGTTTGTTGAAGAAAATACCCACACCACATGGGGATATTGTAGGCTATTGTTTTGTCTACTCAACCATGGTCTCAGTTTTTCCAAAGAAATACTAAAGAAGAAATTATGGACCTGCCAAAACCGTAGTTTAGGGAAATTAGACCAAGCCTAGGAGAAGATCAAAAATTGTCCAAGTATGAATTATTGGTAAAATATGCCTAACATGCATTAGGGAAATTCCCGCCACAGCTCATGGGTTGATGATAAAAATATTATGAGAGTGTATATCTCTAGAAACTTGTACGGTGCATCCAACCATATAATTATCCTGACCAAAAAGTCTTTCAGGAAGAAGATATCAATCTGCCAAAAGTGCCTCTCAGCCATATTTTCACTGCTCCAGAAAAATGACCGCCTAGGAGAGAGAAAGAAGTTACAGAAGATGAAAGTGGTTTTTTTGGACTCACCTTGTTGAACTATACCTATTGGGAATATCACTTGCCAAATTTAAAGGAAAAATGAAATTACCTTGGTGAGCTAGGGTTTGAAGAGAACTGCTCAAGTGTTAGACAAAAAGTTTGAGAGACCACTTCAAAATGACCGAAAGGGGGTGTTCCTTTGATGATAAAATTCATCATATTATATGGTCCCATTCATTGTTGAAATGGATATCTATCCATGCTCTTGGTTTTTCTTATGGTGGCCAGATAAGGAAAATCTCTAGGTGCGAAAATAGAAGAAAAATGTTAATTTGCATACCAAAGAAAAAGAAAAAATGGCAAGTGTTTTAAAGGGGATAGGTGATGCCCGCATTAAGGTTGATTTCCGCATGGCATGGCATGGCATAAATGATGATGTGAAATGAATTTGAAATCATTGTTGCATTATGGCATCGTTTTGGAGAAATATGACAAATTACTTAAAATCAAGAAATTGGCTAAGTTTGGGAATATTGGTCCAAGTAGCCTGGAAAATGTGGTTTAGGGAAATTAGACCAAGCCTAGGAGAAGATATAAAAATTTTCAAGTATGTATTTATTGGTAAAATCTACATAACTGGCCTTAGGGAAATTCCCTCCACAGCTCATAGAGAGCATGGATCTATAGAGTGTTGTATGGTGTATCCAACCATATCTAGAAGGCTATAATAAGAGGTTTTTCGGACAGTTTGAAGACAATATAAAAGCGTTTTCACAATAAACCACATGCTAGGAAATGTATATTATCGTTTCAAACTTACAAATTTCATATATAATGAAAAATTATTCGAAAAGAAAACCAATTATAACAGAACAATAATATACCAGACATAATTGAATGGATCAAATACATAATTCATATGCATTAAATAGTAGAATTCACCATATAGATTACACCTAACAATATAAAATTTTATTAATAAATGTAAATATATCTAGCTTTAATGCCATGGTGTTATTCTCGACTTATGACAATTGTACGGACTATGGCGTGCATTTTCCTAAGCCCAGTTTTGAATATTCACACACTGTTTTTTACGTAACAACTTAGAATTTTAGTCATTAATTTTGAATTTGTCCAAGATACTTGCAATTTTAGTCATTCATGTTCAATTTGACTGCTATGCATTCCTAGCTTGCATTTTTATGCTTATGGCTTTCATTTTACACCAAGTGTCCATAACAGTAAAAAAAGGTTAAAATTGCACCTTTTATAGGTCGACTATGAGCATACGAGGTTAGGGTATATAAAATTAACACAAGGATAGTCTTCTAAATATATCTAGCCATCCAATTTCAAAAAACATTTACTATAAAAATTTAATAGGAGGGTTTGGCTTGCATTTTTATTAATGTAGGTGGATATTTCATAAATACAAGACATCCATGTAGTGTTTTTGCACAACAGGCCCTTTCTGAACAAAATTGAAAAAATCAATGCATAATAATGTGGAAAATAGTAAAACATACCATTTCCAACTAAAATCACGCAAAAATACCCAATACTTAGGGTTGGGCGGGCATTTTTTTTATCTGGGTAAAACTGGGTTGAAAACACAAAAGTTGTCATTTTGTCAATTTAAATCTGGACAAATGAAACATAATTTTAAAAAATGGAAAGAGGCCTTTGTAAAAAATATATCTACCTTCAACCCCATGGTGCTAGTTTCAACTTATGACAATTGTACGGATTGTGGTGTGCATTTTACTAAGCCCATTTTTTAATATTTACACACTGTTTTTTACGAAACTTAGAATTTCAGTCATTTTTTTGAATTTGGCCAAGATACTTGGAATTTTAGTCACTCATGTTCAATTTAACTGCTATGCATTCCTAGGCTTGCATTTTACACCAAGTGTCCATAACAGTAAAAAAGGTTAAAATTGCACCTTTCATAGGTCGACTGTGAGCATACGAGGTTAGGTGATATAAAATTAACACAAGGATAGTCTTCTCAATATATCTAGCCATCCAATTTCCAAAAACATTTAGTAGGAGGGTTTGGTTTGACAGTACATCAAAACATGTAGAGAAGAATATTACTCTATTATTATATTACTCACTCTATTACTCTTATTTTTCCAGAATAGTTAGAATGCCAAATTTTTACTCTATTATTTACTCTTACTTTCTTATTTTCAATAAGTATACTTAACATGCTAAAAAAATAAGTATACTTAACATGCTAGAAAGTTAACTATATTGAAATTGAAAATGTAAGTTGTATATAGTTGACTTGAAACACATTTGTAATTTTTATTATAGTTTGGAAAAGTCTGAACACATTTGTAATTTTTATTATAGTTTGCAAAAGTCAGAACACATTTGTAACTTTTATTATAGTTTGGAAACATATGAACAATTTTGTAATTTTTATTTTAGTTTGGAAAATTCAACGTGCTGGTATCCTGTGCGTCCATTCACATGCATCCCCTTCTTCCTTTCTGAGCGTGCCATCATCTTGCAAAATGGAAACAACAGCCTCATCTTCCATGCCGTCAACTGAAACAAGGGGGTTTTGAAGTTGTTGAGAGGTTCACTGTCAGAAAATTTAGAGAGAGCACTAAGGCATGAAGTGATAGAACCAACTGGCCAGAAGGCATGCTAAATGTCCTGGTTAGAGCAGGAGTGCATCGTTTTCTTTTCTGTCAGTTCAATTTCAACAATGAAGAGATAGATAATGCCATTTTTAGTTATGATGATGAGTCCAAGGAATTGATTATTTTTGGGAGGAGGGTTTTTCTGGACCCTGATTTGTTGTCAGGTGTAGTGAAAATTCCACACAGGGTTGGAGTAATAGTGACCACCAAGAAAACCCTCAAAGTAGAAAAGGGTGAGATGGCAAACAAAATATGTGGAAAAACAGTTAAGGTTGCTCGGAATGGTTTAAAGATGCAAGATGTTTCGCCAGGACTGTACAAAACCTTAATTCAAAGTGTACTTAGGACAATTATGAATCACCACAAGTAATATATTTCAGGTGATTGTAGGAAGTTAGTGATTCATTGGGTTGAAGACCTGGCCATAGATGTCCCTCATCTATTGGCAAAAAAATTGCATTTTGCACTGCAGGAGAGAAAAATGAAGAGAGTGAAGTTCAGTTACCCTGGCACACTACAAAAAATTATTGACTTATATAGACCCAACACTGTAGAAGGAAGCAGATTTAAAAATACATACATTAATAGGTCAAAAATGGACAAAATTAACGAGGAAGTTCCTCAACAATCTCTAAAGGACAATGTACAAGTCCCTGAAGAGCCTTTTGAGTAATGTATGGAAGGTTTGGGAAGTGACTCTGAAGAATTTGATGTTGTCTCAGTTCTGGCCGGATTACATGAAGGCAGAGAAATAAATGTAAACGAGATGCATGATGTTGGGTTTAATGAATAGGAGGAGCATAGTGATGATGATATTTATGCTCATGCAAAAATTCCACTTGTTATATATACACCTCCATAGTTCGGAGTTGAGAAAACTTCCTCTCCAAAATCTCTTTTTGATGGTAAAACTGTTTTTAAGCTACTGTTCAATAAAATGTTGCATTTCAAACAAGAAATTGAATTTCATAGAGTTTTTTTTTCCTATTGGTATCTTACCGCAGTACAGAGCGTAGAACTTTGTAGGATTAAGCATATGCAAATTCATGATCTCTTAAAGGTAGGCGCTATTTTTCAATGCTATCACTAGTAGAAAATGAGAAATTAATGACTAAAATAATGACTAAAATCAGGCTATAAACGACTATTTTTGAGTCGGTGACTAATAGTAGCAAATTTCCACTATCTTATAGCTAGTCGTATTTCACTAGTCATTAATATCTTGACTTAGTAGTCATTGATTTAGTCATTGATAGACAATGCTTTAGTCATTGATATTCAATGATTTAGTCATTGTTTTAGTCATTGATAGTTAATGATTTAGTCATGGATTTAGTCATTGATTTAGTCACTAAGTTAGTCATTGATTTAGTCACTGATTTAGTCGCTGATTTAGTCACTAATTTAGTCATTGATTGCAACCATTAATGACCAAATATACGACTAAATAAACTACTAGATGTTAACATATTAATGACTAAGCTAAATACAACTAAGATACGGAAAATTAGCTACTAATAATCCTATATATGTGAATTCAGTCATTTTTGTAGTCACAAATTTATGATAGGGCACGGAGGAATCGAACCACCAACCTCCTGCCTATAATTAGGCAGGCGCTCTACCATTGAGCTAGAACCCTTTAAGAAGTTGTTATTGCTTGACAATGATGATATTCAAACAAATTTATGATAGATATCAATCTACAAACTACATAATTATTACTATTAAAACTTACTAGTAACTAGTATTTATGATAAACTAATTCCTGAGAGCTATGTACAATTTTCCCTGTAACTAAAGCTAATAAAAATACTACAAATACTCTTAACAAATAGATTTAGTGATGAGTACCTCTTCCCATTCTTCATCACTATTATTCTCATAATTCCAAATAAGAGTCCTTCCTGAAAGGATTTCGAAGCCCAATGCCATCACTGTATCAAAAACAAAGAGTCAGAAACAAAACATTCCCTCTTGTCTACTGCAATATTAAGAATCCATGAGCTTCAAGGTGTTTCAGATGTTCCTCATCATGGGCTATCAAAATTAAAACACAACCTGTTGCTTTGATAATTAATAAACTTAAAATTATGCAAAGTATATTCACCTTTTGTTTGAGAAGCCTTCCATAATAAGCAGGTCTATGGTTGTGATCAAACTGCAAAAGGTTTCTTCTTTTATTGTGAAGCCTATTTTAGCTTTAAATCAAGTGATAAACATTCTAAGAGCCGGGAAAATTCAAAAACTTATTGCTAATGGAGACTCGACAATTATCATTTTTGCAAAATTAGAGACTTGACTCCCTATGCACCGTAATGTCTTGCAAAAATGATCTTTAGACCTAGAATTCAAAGAATTGCAAGTATTTTGACTTGGGGAATTGCAAGTATTTAGCATTGAATCATTTTTTGTTTCAAAGGTACCATTTTGTATGGAGGAGTTATGCTTTATGAATCATTATTCCTTGGCTATAAGGGCACCTAATAGTGGATTCAATAATTAAAGAGTCATGTTGCAAACATAAAGAGAAATACCCTGCTCCTACAACATTGCGTCTTTAGAGAAACCTTTAAAGGGTTGCATATTTGGCTTCTAGGTGATGATACCAGTTATTTGAAAGGCAGAACAACTGGTTAAGCATGAATTAAACTTGAAAAACTTGCAAACTATTAGGTATAACAAAATATATATCAGCTCCGTGTTGATATGTACAGGATCTGAAACAGCTTCCATGATCATTGGACAACAGTTCATAGAGAGAAATAACCATTGATGAGAACTGAACTTTCCTTAGAATATATGGTCATCTAAAATAAGACTACACTAAAATTTAGATTCTAGTAAGCTTTTGAGATTGACTAAACCTATCGAAAAGGTTGGAGAGACTGGTATTCTACAATGTTCTTATAATGCACAATTGCATAAAGGCATATTCTTATCAAGATTTGTGACTTTCAAAATGAAGGAATTTACTTGACCATGAAATGCACATTTATGATGAAGCAAAGGATAGAGAAAATCATGATGAGGTTCATATTCCCCATTTGAACTGCCTATAAGAAACTATTTCTTCGTAAGGGTAATAAAGCATGTCTCCATCCTACTTGAGTGGAATGTGAAAGTGCCCTGATCTGATTATCTGATTATGAATTAGTTTTAAGTTCCAGTTCCCTTCAGGCCCTATGGCATGTTTACACCTTCCACCCTGACTCCCCACGTGGGATGCGTTGCTTCTTCAATGGAATATAAGAGCCTCACTAAGACTTGGGTCTCGTATTTTGGTGTGGAGTTATATTTACAAGTACAAAGTTCAAGGTTCATGAAGAATTGTTCAAAACCTACCATTAGTACAACATTATAACATAGGGTATGTTTCTGCAGGAGAATAGAGGCAGGGCAGAGCAGACGGTAAGAGTAAGAGAGGGTCTGACCTAGCTAATTTAAAGAAAAAAAATCTAAATCTTGGCTGAATTAGAGATTGAATAGTCTCTTAGTAAGGGGTAATGTGTTGGTGAGTGAGTGTAGTGCTAAGGCCTTATATTTCTTTTCTCTTAGGCACTGATTTTGGAAAGTGATGCTAAGAAGTCCCCAAGATGGCCAAGGGATATCTGACAATCCTACACGACATTGGGAATGTCCCAGTGCAACTTAGGGACATCCCCTGTGTATTCTTAGATCTTAAAAGATAGGCTCATCTAAAAATGGTTATCTCTTGTATTTAGATCCATAAAAATAAGTCTATATCCATATATAACAAACTTGGAAAAGTACAAAGACTTAAAATGGCTGGATAAAAGGAAACAAAAGATGTAAATGCCATATTAGCAAGAGGTAAAACACAATTATTAAAAGAAAATTACTAATATCCAACAAAAAAAGAAGACAAAACTCACCCTTGGCCTCTGAAGGAACCAAAAATGTGCTTCCCTTTGAAGTACATTGAAATCCTTGCACCTTTGGGCCAGAAGAATTATTAGATAGTCCATTAATATTCAATAGTTCATGTCCATTTGTGATTTCCAAAACATCTTGTCCATTGTCCCACTCCCTCTACAATTGCCTAGACGATGCCAAATTGGGAGTGGAATAATGGCTTGATATTTATATAGAACCTTCTAACCTTGCAAATAAAAATCTTGACTGCTTGCTATTCTGAGACTTCCATGAACTTGATATTTCCTTTGACATCCCATTGCATTTATCAATCTCAATAAGGAGCAAATTTGCTAAATTGTGAGGACTATTTAATACACTATCATCTAAATCAAAATTCAAAGACAATATGTTTGAAATTATACTGTTTTATCCAATATCTGAGCCATTCATATAAACTTCTAGAAGGATATTACACACCAGATTCTCCAAGCATTCTAGATTTCCAGAACTGGTATTATAATCTCTTGCAATTTCTACGAGTCTCGGGAATTTGAAAACCAATACTTGTACTTCTATCGGTTGCATCTAACATAGACTCATTTTCAAAATTTTGGATAGAGCTTGTACTAGTATTTCCAGCTTTCGAAACTGATCTTTCCTCTAACATAGGCTCATTTTCACAATTTTGGATAGAACCTGCACTAGTCTTTTCAATAGTTGAAACTAATCTTTCCTTTGCTTTATGATCAGCAACTCCAAAGCTGTCACCGTCACCATTAAGGGTGCAAGTATTTACATACTTTTGATGAAGAGAACAATCTTTAGAACTATAATCATCCATTGAAAATTGGACTTTTTCCATAAAGGGAGGCACCTCTGCTTCTGAAGAAATAGCTTTAGAGCAACCTTCACCATATGGTTCTGCAAAGCGTTCTTCATAATTGTTTTGATACCTATCATCAAATGAAGACCTTTGTAGACAATTCTCAACATGGTTTCTTGAAAGCATTCTACTGCTTTTATTTAGAGCAATAACATTCACTTCATTGTTGCTTTGAACAATGTAGTTGCTTTGAGGGACAACGATTGGAAAGCTATCTTTAGAAAGTATAACACAAACAATACTAGATGACATTGAAGTTGCATCTGTTCTTTCACTTCTTGCTGTTTCAATGTGCCCACTGCCCAGCTTAGATGAACCCTTGTGTGTGTCAGAGGACGAATTCTTCAATAGACTTTTAAAACCTTCATGACTCCTACATTTCATATTAGGATCGACTAAACTAGCATTATTTCCATGGAAAGCTTCCCCAGTGGTATTTACACGTGAATTTAATTTTATATCTGTTCCACTCATTGCATTAGGCTTGGCATCAATATGTTTTTTAGATATAAATGTTGATGACTGCCCACCCTTATTGACCAACAACTTGCCATGATCAGAACTCAACCCTGATGCCGTAGCTTCCACCACCAAGGCAGGGAGATTTAATGTTGGAGACACTGAAAGTGAATGAGATGAACTTGTTTTAGGATTAGAGGATCCCTGAACAGCTGGGTCGATCCTCATACCAAATGATTTTTCCTGTGCAGCATGGGAGCCCCTACAACAACCATTAATGTCTAAATATTCAGTAAGATATGTAATATTCCACCACAAACTCCTAAATCATATGGAAGCTTATGTTCAGTAAACTTAATGTGTAATGTTACTCTGCATCAATCCAGGGGGGGTGCTAGAAAACTAAACAAATATTCCATGGAAATAAACATATTTCATACCAAGATGCACTAGTTGGCAATACAACTGATCTTCTAGCATCTCCACTGACAAGGGAAGTCTCAGCATTACCTCCTGTGTTCTAGTTTCACATGGAAATATGAACAGGTATATATTATTAGGAAGAAAATGAAGGCATGCATAAAGAATCTAGAAGACAATCACTGAAGTAAAACATAAGTTTTCTAAAGAAAATACACATTAGCTTCTATACTAATAATTATTTAGGACTAAATCAGAAGCTATTAAATAATCTAATATGGAAGCATAGAAAAAGCTGTCTGCATAGATATCAATAAAAAATGCTAAAGATAATTGGACGAAAGTACAATATACTAAAATCCTAAAGTCACTTACAGGAACCAGTGATTTGCTCAATTTACTTGAAGAAGCTGATCCAAGCAAGAAAACCTCTGCCACTGGTGGAGGTAAACAAAGTCCCTAGTGTTGCTGTGAAGGATTTGTAACATCATAGAACTTTTGAGTTTTTCTTCTAGAAAAATAGGACATAGAAAATCAAAAATCATAAAAGCTAAATGTGAAATATTTTTTAAAACAATTTTGGAAACTTGTTTGGACTAAACAAGATGAAGCCAATCTGACCATTGAAGGAAATTTGTTTGGACCAGAAATTGGTGAGTTGACAAGCAGCTCAGATGATCAAGCAGAGGTTAATATGTGGGGTGTGTCAAAGGGCTCAAAGAGAGAGTCTTTACATTCAAAATTGTCAGACATTTTGGGAGATGAGTTTGAGAATACAAGTGAGAACAAACCTGAGTTTGAGAATACAGGCAAGAAGAAACAGCAAGTTTCTGAACAATCAGTGATGGATTTGAGAGAAAATACTAAAGAGCTGCTAATTTTGTCAAATTTCTCTGAGCAACATGGTTCATTGTTTGCGGTCAATTCCGCCTCAGTCATGGATTGCAGGCCTACAGAAAACAAGTATGTTGGGTATGTTCCCATGATTGGGTCCTGTTCCTATCCTTATAACCTAGCACCAAATAAAGATTTAATACCACAAGTAAATGCTGGAAACAAGAATAGAGGGAATGAAGGTTTGGGTTTTCAAACTGAAGGAGCAGAAAAGTATGAGGATGAAATGCTGTTGAACTCTCTGTGGGAAAAGGAGACAGAAAGGATGAGCACTGGAAACTTTTTGGAGTCCCGGGATAGAAGAGAAGGGAAAAGAGGCAAGCATCAAAGCACGGTGATAATGCCCCCTAAAAGGAGAGATTTTGATCCTTTTGTTCAATCTCAGCATGAAGCAAGCATTGCTTTTGGTCAAGTTGACACTCAAATGTTAGATTCTGTATGGGACGAAGGTGATGGTGGTAGCCAGGAGAAGCAGCTGGACAGGGTTTCACAGGAATATATTATTTCTCCAGAAATTCAAGGACTGTCAGAGTTATGCGAATTTAAAAGAGATGAGAACAATGTGCAAGAGGCTTCCCATTATGGTTTTATGATTTTGAATATAAAAATAACAGAAGATTGTACATTAAATGAGAAGGAATAAAAAATGTCTATTAGCAGCAAGAACTGGATGGAGGCAGGGAATAAATGAGGAGGAGATTTGTCTCCATTCACGAGGATTGAAAAGAGGTTGGAAAATGCCACCTTGGATGTATCTTCTCATCAAGAGAGAAAAGATTTTAAACACACTCAGATTCAAGGGATGCCAGATTTTTTATTACATGAAAATAAGAAAGAAAATGTGGAGGAACATTTCATTGAGCCTTATGAGGATTGTGTGGTTGTGGAGGAATTAAGTGGAGTCTCAGGAAAAGGTTCCCAGGAGGCTATTATAGGAGCGGCAATGAGATGAACCCCAGAATCGTTGTTAGATGAGAGTAATCAGACACATTTAGTTGTTTCACCTAAGCATACTGTTCTGGCAGACATCGAGGAAATGCCATATTTGATATTTGATGTAAGAAAGGAATATCAGACAACAATGCATGCCAAAGTGCCTTCTCAATAGGATCATTTAACAGCCAAAATGCAAGGAGTGCTAGACCAATTAGTAGATGGGGAGAAACAGTGCACCTTTGTAGGCTTCCTTAATAATCTGGATGCAAGTGATAACATAGAAGATAAAATGTGTGAGTTTTCAAGAAACAGGGATAGTTCAGTTGAGGGGGCAAGAGAGAATAACACTGTGAATGGATATTCTCATGAAGTGATAGATGTTTTGGGACATACAGAAATCCATTGGGTGTCAGGTTCTGCTGTGAAGCATGTCAAAGAGGAGTCCCTTGAGAGTGTTCAAAAGGCAGAAATGAGAGGAGGTTTAGATAACCTACTAGATGAAAGAAGTGAGTATGCTGGAGTAACTTGTAACACCCCGGTTTTGACCTCATTGCATTAGATGTATATGATGTATATATTGTAAATAATCATGGTGCGGAGCTAAAAGGCCAAGGCCCCACCATCGATTGGTTATGCTATGTTTCGGATCAAAATTATCACCCACGATATATCGGGGCATGCGGCATACATATTGAGTTTTGTCATCATGTAAATATGCATCTTTAATTAAATAACCCAACCAGCTATGTTCACGGCAACTAAATTGAGAAGGGGGCATGATTTTCACAAGGATAAGGGGGGGGGATTGTCAAACCTTGGGCTATGAGAGAAAATCCATGTGTCACCACCCTGTTTTGATTTTCCCATCTTTCCTTGTTTTATCCAACCACCACCATTAAAAGCTCTGCTGTTAGTTGGTGCAGTTATGGCTGGGAGTGGAGTGTGGCAGGACTGTCAGTCCTTTCCCACATGCACACTCCACCAGTGGTTTGACCTCATGGTGGAAAGCAAAAATAAACCACCGCCATCACTCCACTCTCTCCACGACGGTGCTGAAACACTCACACACTTCCGACTACGCCATTCTCTCCACTGTCTGTTCATCCTCACACAGGGATGGTGGCTTGTTCATTTTTCTCACGCACAGGATTCTTTTCTGTTGGATCTCACACAGCCAGGAGAGGAGCCACGTATCAGTTGTCATTCATGTTTTTCCATAGAGTGGAATCGGGTGTGTTTTCCCTCTGTATTTCTGGGGTCTGGTGTAAAATTTCCTCACGCACAGGTTGAGAGCCTATATCTTCTTCCCCAGTGCGGCCTGTGTAAGTCTTTTTCGATTGCTTCTTTGTCCAGGGGGAACTGTTGTTTTCCCCATGTTGTGAACTGTGTTGCTTATACGTTTTGAGACAACTGTAAGTTGCTTGGGAATCGTTTTGGCCACGATAGGGCCAAGAATGACCCAGGAGTCGTTTTCCCCTGTCTAAGCTGTAACTGTTGATTGATTGCATGCATGTAATGGTTGGTTTGCGGACTGTTTTGGGAGCAGGGATGGGGGGTTGGGTTGCTTGATAAACCTGGTGTGTTGGAAACCACACAGACAGAGCTAGAGGGTTGGATTTCTTCTCCACAACCCCTGGATAGCACTGGAAGGGAAGTCAGGGCCTAAGGGACTGTGTAGCGGAGAAGGGACTGATTCCTTGTGTTGGGTGTGTGTGGGTGTCTTAGAAGTCAGGATAGTTCTAGTGTAGGTGTTCCTAGCTTTGTAATGAGCTCACCAGCTTAGCATTTATCCTTTTCAAATGCCTGGATGGATTGATAAACCTGACCATGTTGGCTTGGCTACCTTGTTGATGGCCTGATAAACCCAACTGTGTTAGCTTGGCTATGTTTTGTGTATCCTTGGCTATGTGTAAGCCTGCTTGTTCCTTATTCCTTGGAGGATCATGCCCAGTTCAGGGGTGGCAGCGTTGCTGTGAGATTAAGGAGCATGCTGGCCTATGGTTGGGTGGAACGTTGCAGCGACGTAGCTGGTTGCGGAACGAGTTCTTCATAAGATAAGTAATCTTGTCTATTTTACTCCTGCAATCATTTTACTGTTAATGAATATGGTGAACATGTTGAATGCTTGTATGAATGTATGTTTGCTTCTGTTGTGTATGTAATGATTATGCATCTTAGCATGTTTTATGTTCAATAAATAATTGTATCTGTGTATGTTCTATTTCAATGCATTTTGCTTCAACATTTTATGAATGCACATGTTCATGGGGCTGGTAGCCCATATGGTGAAGGCTATGGTAGTGTCCTCTTTGCCGATCGGAGGGTCGGGGACGTTATAGTGTGGTATCAGAGCTCATGTTGCAGCATGGGCCTGAATGAGCCATGAAATATGCAGTGACAAAGGCATGATTTATTTCTACCCAGCAGAGATCAGAAGCTTATGACAACAAACTTCCACAAAATATGTCTAAGTGTTTGAACTGTCGGTTCATCGAAACACTTGGTGAGATAGACTTTCGACGTAGTGGAGAGCTAGGCGGAAGCACACTCATCGGAGGACAATTGGAAGAAAATTACATAAATTTTTTCTAAGTGTTCGACGTCCGTCGGCGGAAAATAGATGTTGGGTTTGCTGACACCGCGGAAGAATTTAGCGGTTTGTTAGTCCGCCGTTGTGGCTGCGGTAAGGACTAAAACGATGATGCAACAACGTTAGTGGGTCTGATTGCTAACAATAGGAAAGTTTCAAAAATTTGGTTCAAGTGTTGAAATCATCGATGGAAAATAGTTGATCGAGCGCTCGCCATTGCGGATGGCTAGACAACTACGCATCCAACGGGTAAGGCCTCCGACCGTCGACGCCGTAAAGAAAGAAAGTTTAAAAAAAATTTCCAAGGCCCGAAATCATCAGCTATTGGAAGAAGATAGTTCTTCGTACGTCTACCATTGTGGAAGCCTAGAGCACTAGTCTTCCAACAGGGAAAATCTCCGATTGCCGATTTCGGTCAAAAATCAGTTTGCCGATCAGAAAGCATTAGTGGATTGGATTTATGATTGGGAAAGGATCATAGATGATGAGCCGCCGTTGCGGCTGCTAAATGAACTAAAATGCCGATGCTTTAGTCTTCCACTTGCCAATGCCAAGGTGTTAGTGGATTATGGAGCCGACTAAGTCAGCGGAAGATAGAGAAAATTTTCGCTGACAGAAGAAGAAATTTTCAAAAATTGTCTAAGTGTTGAGGTCATCGGTGATCGGCGATGGTTAGCTGTTTGGATTGGTGGAAGCTATTGGATTGAACGTCTGCCACTACAGCTAGCTAGTAAACTATCCTTCCGATGGATAGAGGCTTCAACCGCCGATGCCGCGGTGATTAGTACTTCCGCCAGGCGATGAGAAGAAAAATTGAAAATTTTGTTAAAGTATAAGGTCGTCGAAAAGTTATTGAGGATTGGATCGCTGATTAGGTACGTTAAAGGTTTGAGAATCCGCCGTTGCAGTTGCTTAGTCGACTATCTCGCCGACGAACTTGTCCTCTAGTCGTCGATGCCGAAACAGTAATGAACAGTAACCCCGGGCGGCGGCGAAAAACAGTGGATGATTGGCGATGGATAGGGGAAGTTTTCACTGGTAGGAAAGAAAAGGATTGGTGGAAAATAGTTTATTGGTTTGCCTCCATTGCGGATGCCTAGAGGACTGAGAGTCCGATGCCACAATGGGATGACCTTTCGACCGCTGACAAAACTGTGATCCACAGAAATTATAAGGGGATTGGTGGCCGCCATTGTGGAATGATAGACCACTGCAGGCCTGATATGTGAAAGGAATTAGACAAGAAACTCGTTGATAAGAAGTCTAGATGGTTGCCTATAGAAATAGTAGGAAGATCACTTTCCGCCATTGCGGCTGCAAAAAGGACTATGCACTCGATGCACAGTGATTTTGCTCGCCGATACAGATCGGAAATCTAGTTGTTTTGACCACCATAGAATTGAAAAAATAGTTGGGAAGATATTTCAGCAGACTGTCCATGGTCGCAGAGATGAATATGAAATGGAGAAAATTCTGTGTTTTGGCATAATTGTTGTTTTATAAAATTTCCAGAAGAAAAGGTAAGTAGTTTTAATTTATGTTAATGTTATGCATTTAACAGTTTGCTGCTAACACATTTGCAAAAATTTAAATAATTTCCAATAGTAGTACTCCAGAGAGAACAATGTGGTAAAGCTAGAGGTGGTTCAGTCATGAGGACCCATAATGGGTATGATGCTCGGGATTCTTACGAGTGAGCAGAAGATGCCATGGGAGAAAATGTCCGTAATGGAAATGATGACATAGAGTCTAATGGAAGGAGATTCCAGGGGACACCGTTCGAGGTTGCAGCCACCATGAGAAGCTTGATCAAAGCCTAGGAAGAGCAACATCAGTTGAATGCTGCAATGTTGCAAAGTTTGATATACTTGAAAAGAAATATTGACTCTAGACGAGGTACAACAAGACCAGAAGGCAATAAGAGCAGTACTAGGAGAAGGAGAAGGACTTCTAGTGGATCATCTGATTCTGAAGAATCCAGCAGGGATTCAAGTTCTTCTTCTCATAAAAGGAAAAGAAAGAGACACCATAGGGATCGCTCTCAGGATGAATTTAAGAAAGCTAAACCTCCTACATTTGATGATGAGGTAAAGACCAGACAAGAAGCTGAAGCTTGGCTTCTTGGAATAAAGAAGTACCTTCAAGTGCATGACTATTCAAGAAACATGAAGGAAAGAGCTACCATATTCAATCTAAATGGAAGGGCATCCATTTGGTGGGAACACTTCAAGCAAGTAAAGAGGATTAGTGAAAGGAGGCTTAAGTAGAAATAGTTCAAGAAGTATTTCAAGCAGAAATACCTCTCTGATAGGTATTATGATGACAAGATTAAGGAGTTTCATGACTTGAGATTGGGACAGCGGACCATGGAAGAATATGCAAATAAGTTTTTGGAGCTGTTGAGGTATGTCCGGTACATCAGAGATGAAAAAATGAAGGTCCAGCATTTTCTGAGTGGATTACCTCAGTCTTACAAAGAAAGCATTGAGTTTTACGAACCTAGAACTCTTGAGGAAGCAATAAGGAAGGCTAAGTATTTCTATGAGCAAAGCAAAGGTAAGCCGGATTACCATAAGGCATGGAAGGACAAGAAGAATGAGAAGTTTGACCAAAGAAAGAAGGGTTTTAAACCTTATAACTTCAGGAATCAGTAGAAGCAACCATCTCAAGTTGCGAGTAAACCAGTTGGAATGACAGGAGAAAAGCTTAAAGATCCACAATAGAATAGAGGGCCACTTAAATGTTGGAAATGTGGAGGACCCCACATGTGCAGTAATTGTTCACTCGAGAGTGAGAGTGCAAGACCGGCTTATAACATTCAAGAAGCAGAAACAATGGGTCAAGTAGCAAGGGCAGTCCCTAGGATTTATGCAGCACTGGAGGACCGCCAGAAAGATCACCAGTCAACTGTGGTTGAAGTAGCAGGTAATATTGCTGAGCAACCTGTTTCTATTTTGATTGACCCTGGTTCTACTCACAGTTACATTACTCCTAGAGTAGTGGAGATTTGTGCTTTTAAGAAAGTAAAGCATAGGAAGTCTTGGTTAGTTCAGCTAACCACTGGAGCTAAGAGAAAAGTCAGTGAAGTGGTAGAGAAATGTCCATTGGTCATGGATGAATTGGTCACTTGTGTAGATCTGAATGTTCTACTGCTTGGTTCCTATGATGTTCTCATTGGAATGGATTGGTTAGAATCTCACAGGGTGAAGCTTGACTGTTACAGTAAGACTTTCGAATGCATGAATGAAGAAGGGAACCTAGTAGTTGTGAAAGGTATTCCAAAGGTGATTTCAGTATGGCAGGTTTCAGCAACGCAGTTAAATAAATTATGTAGGAAGGGTTGCCAGTTGTATGCAGCCCATATTTTGGAGGCATCGAATGATGAAGCTCTGAGGTTGGAGGACTATCAGGTGTTACAGGAATTCAGGGATGTGTTTCCTGATGAGATTCTAGGGCTTCCTCCAAAGTTGGACATTGACTTCACTATTGAACTTGTGCCAGGAGCAGCACCAATGTCCAAGGCACCCTACAGGATGGGTACACTAGAGATGCTAGAGTTGAAGATGCAACTGCAAGAGTTGTTGGAAAAGAAGTATATCTGGCCGAGTGTGTCTCCTTGGGGAGCACCGGTTTTGTTTGTAAAGAAGAAAGATGGTACACTCAGATTGTGTATTGATTACAGACAGCTGAACAAGGTTACTGTGAAGAATACATATCCTTTTCCTAGGATTGATGACCTCTTTGATCAAATGAGAGGAGCAAAGTTATTTTCCAAGATTCAATTGAGGTTTGGTTATCATCAGGTGAGAATCAAGGATGAAGACATCCATAAGACAGCCTTTGGAAGAAGGTATGGACATTATGATTTTGTAGTGGTACCATTTGGTCTCACAAATGCACCAGCGACATTCATGTTCCTTATGAATAGTGTCGTCAGTAGATATCTGGATAAGTTTGTTCTTGTCTTCCTTGATGACATTCTTGTTTATTCTAAGAATGAGGAAGAACATGAAGAGCATTTGAGATTGACATTGAAATTGCTCAGGGAGCATTAGCTGTATGCAAAACTAAGCAAGTGTGACTTCTATAGAGATAGTATTCAGTATTTGGGTCACATTATCTCAGAGGAGGGTATATCTATGGACCCTGAAAAGATTGAAGCCATTATGAATTGGCCTACTCCAAGAAATGTGACAGATGTAAGATCTTTTATGGGACTTGCAGGATACTACCAGAGATTCATTGAGGGATTCTCCAAAGTTGCACATGCCATCACTTCCTTGCAAAAGAAGGGGATGAAGTTCGAATGGACATCGAGGTGTGAAGAAAGTTTCTAGTGGTTGAAGAATCTTCTCACCAGTGCACCCGTATTGAAAGTTGCAGATCTAGAGAAGGATTTTGTAGTGTGTACCGATGCATGCGGACAAGGGCTTGGAGGAGTCCTTATGCAAGACAACCACGTAATATGTTACAAGTCAAGAAAGTTGAAGGAGCATGAGAAGAACTATGCCACTCATGATCTAGAGCTTGCAGCCATAGTGCATGCCCTCAAGATGTGGAGACATTAATTGATGGGTAGGAGATTTGAGCTCAGGATAGACCATTGTGGTCTGAAGCATTTGTTTGATCAGCCTACTCTGAATGCTAGACAAGCGAGATGGTTGGAATTTTTATGTGAGTTTGATTTCGAAATCAAGCACATAAAAGGAAAAGAAAACAAGGTAGTTGATGCACTCAACAGGAAGATGCAAGAAATGCATGTGGCATCTCTTAGTATTTGCCAATCAGATTTGAGGCAACAGATTGTTAGTCATGCTGCTGGAGATGAATTTTATGAGTAGGTAAAAGACAAATTGCAACAGCAAAGTCTTGAGAAGAGGTATGAGGGATATAAATTGGAAGAAGATGGAATTCTCACTTATAAAGGTAGAATTTATATTCCATATGTAGCAGGTTTGAGGAGAGTTGTTATGGATGAAATCCATCAAGCTCCGTATTCTGGTCACCCAGGATATCAGAAGACAATTGCTATAGCCAGGAAGCAGTAGTTTTGGCCAGGAATGAAAAGGGATATGGCTGAGTACATTTTGAGGTGCATGAAATGTCAATAGGTAAAGGTTGAGCATCAACATCCAGCAGGCTTGTTGCAGCCTTTGCTTGTTCTAGAATGGAAATGGGAAGTTATTTCCATGGATTTTATTACAGGATTGCCGATGACTTGGAGGCAACATGATTCCATCATGATTGTGGTGGACAAGTTGACAAAGGCAGCGCATTTTATACCGGTTAAGTCTACGCATAAGACTGATGACATTGCAAAGATCTTCATGAAGGAGATTTTCAAATTGCATGGATTGCCTAAGGCAATAGTCTCTGACAGAGATGTCAAGTTCACTTCCAATTTTTGGAAGGGGTTGTTTGCAGAATTGGGTACAAAGCTAAACTTCAGCACTGCATACCATCCTTAGATAGATGGGAAAATAGAGAGAGTTAATCAGGTGCTTGAAGACATGCTTCGCATGTATGTAATGGACAAACCAACCAGGTGGGAAGATTACTTACACTTGGTAGAGTTTGCTTATAACAATGGACAGCAGGCATCCTTGGGGGTGAGTCTGTATGAAGCTTTGTATGGAAGAAGGTGTAGGACACCAGTGACTTGGGATAAACCAGTGAACAAGGTTGTGCTTGGGCCAGAATTGCTCAGGGGAATGGAGCAAGAGGTTGTAAAGATTAGGCAGAATCTGAAAGCAACACAGGACAGACAGAAAAGCTATGTAGATAAGCATAGGGTGAACAGGGAGTTCAGTGTTAGGGATCATGTTTACCTTAGAGTGAGGGCAAAGAAGAGTTCCTTGAAGCTTGGAAGTTGTGCCAAGTTGTCACCAATATATTGTGGGCCATTTGAAGTGCTTGAAAGAATAGGTCCAGTTGCATATAGAATTGCATTGCCTACTAGCACTAGAGCTCATAATGTTTTTCATGTTTCTTTGTTTAAGAGATATGTACATGATCCTAACCATGTGATAAATTGGGATGTGATTCAGGTGGAACCCGAGGGAGAGTTCTGAATCGATCCAATGCGCATCCTCGACAGGAAGGTCACAATGCTCCGGAACCGGGCCATAGGGCAGGTAAAGGTGCAATGGGAGCACTACGGACTTGAAGAGGCTACATGGGAGTTGGAGGATGGAATGCGATTGGAACATCCATTTTTGTTCAATTCTGCGGAACACTGAGGCGATACTAGTGTAGCACTTTGTTCAATTTTGTAAAGCACTGAGGATAGTGCTATTGAAGGGGGAGGGGAATGTAACACCCCGGTTTTGACCTCGTTGCATTAGATGTATATGATGTATATATTGTAAATAATCATGATGCGGAGCTAAAAGGCTAAGGCCCCACCATCGATTGGTTATGCTATGTTTCGGATCGAAATTGTCACCGACGGTATATCAGGGCATGTAGCATACATATTGAGTTTTGTCATCATGTAAATATGCATATTTAATTAAATAACCCAACCAACTATGTTTGCGGCAACTAAATTGAGAAGGGGGCATGATTTTCACAAGGATAAGGGGGGAGATTGTCAAACCTTGGGCTATGAGAGAAAATCCATGTGTCACCACCTTGTTTTGATTTTCCCATCTTTCCTTGTTTTATCGAACCACCACCATTAAAAGCTCTACTGTTAGTTGGGGCAGTTATGGCTGGGAGTGGAGTGTGGCAGGACTGTCAGTCCTTGCCCACACGCACACTCCACCAGTGGGTTGACCTCACGATGGAAAGAAAAAACCGACCACCGCCATCACTCCACTCTCTCCATGACGGTGCTGAAACACTCACGCACTTCTGACTACGCCATTCTCTCCACTATCTGTTCATCCTCACGCAGGGATGGTGGCCTGTTCATTTTTCTCACTCATAGGATTCTTTTCTGTTGGATCTCACATAGCCAGGAGGGGAGCCACGTATTAGTTGTTATTCACGTTTTTCCATAGAGTGGAATCGGGTGTGTTTTCCCTCTGTATTTCTGGGGTCTGGTGTAAAAATTCCTCATGCACAGGTTGAGAGCCTGTATCTTCTTCCCCAGTGTGGCCTGTGTAAGTCTTTTCTGATTGCTTTGCTGTCCAGGGGGAACTGTTGTTTTCCCCATGTTGTGAACTGTGTTGCTGATACGTTTTGAGACTTCTGTAAGTTGCTTGGGAGTCATTTTGGCCACGATAGGGCCAAGAACAACTCAGGAGACATTTTCCCTTATCTAAGCTATAACTGCTGATTGATTGCATGCGTGCAATGGTTGGTCTGCGGACTGTGTTGGGAGCAGGGATGGGGGCTTGGGTTGCTTGATAAACCTGGTGTGTTGGAAACCACACAGATAGAGCTAGAGGGTTGGCTTTCTTCTCCACAACCCCTGAATAGCATTGGAAGGGAAGTGAGGGCCTGAGGGACTGTGTAGCAGAGAAGGGACTGATTCCTTGTGTTGGGTGTGTGTGGATGTCTTATAAGTCAGGATAGTTCTGGTGTAGGTGTTCCTATCTCTGTAATGAGCTCACTAGCTTAGCATTTAGCCTTTTCAAACTCTAGATGGCCTGATAAACCTGAACATGGTAGCTTGGCTGCCTTGTTGATGGCCTGATAAACCCAACTGTGTTGGCTTGGCTGTGTTTTGTGTATCCTTGTCTATGTGTAAGCCTTCTTGTTCCTTATTCCTTGGAGGATCATGCCCAGCTCGGGGGTGGCAGCGTTGTTGAGAGATTAAGGAGCACGTTGGCCTATGGTTGGGTGGAACGTTGCAGTGACGTAGTTGGTTGCGGAATGAGTTCTTCATAAGATAAGTAATCTTGTCTATTTTACTCCTGCAATCATTTTACTGTTAATTAATATGGTGAACATGTTGAATGCTTGTATGAATGTATGTTTGCTTCCGTTGTGTATGTAATGATAATGCATCTTAGCATGTTTTATGTTCAATAAATAATTGTATCTGTGTATGTTCTATTTCAATGCATTTTGCTTCAACATTTTATGAATGCACATGTTCATGGGGCTGGTAGCCCGGATGGTTAAGGCCATGGTAGCGTCCTCTTCGTCGGTCGGAGGGTCAGGGATGTTACATAACTGCACATGAATATATTGCATTTGTAAATATTCACAGGATGTTGGAGTTGGTGATTGATGTAAATGATGTAGAGATGCATGTGACATAGGTTGACTGCAAGAATCCAGTAGCTGAGGCAGTTTGTTCAGTGTCGAATTTTATGTTGGATGAGAAAAAAGAAGTGAAAGGAAGTCATGATTTGTGTGAGGCAGGGGACAAAGAGAAGGAGAAGATTACTAAGTATCTAATAACTGGGGATTTTCTGAATGTGGAAGCATGAATTTGTAATATGGGTAGATCCTCTCAAGAAAATGATTTTGTTTTTGGATGTTCAGAAATTCAGGGGACATTAAAGTCATTACTTGGTGGGACTGGCATGGATATACCAGAATGCTAACAATAAATTGCATCCCTATTCTTGACCTTATGAAACCATATTATTTAATCTGACTTTCATAAATTGGAAAAACTATTCAAATTAAATGCAAAAATTGTTGGAAGAACTATATTTTTTTATCTTATTCTTTTCATATTTTGAAATAATCGAAGATATCTCTCAATCTTAGCTGGAAAAGAAATAAGACAGATATGACCCACCATCTTTACAACATCCTAGTCTCAATAAACAAAATTGGACAAGAATATTGACCAAAACTTATATCAATACTCTTGCAGTAACATAACATTATGTAAACCAACATTCATACTTCAAATATATGTGAAAATAAAGAATGAAATGATGGTACGAATTTTGCAAGAGTCAGTTCATAAATATCAATTCAATCCATACAAATCTTGATCTAGGAAGACATCAGCTTACCAAATTCATCAACTGCAGAATAGATACTACCAGAGGAAATAAGCCTCACACTAATTGTCATAGACCTTGATCAAAATATTGTATCCACAACACTATTACTACAAATCCATACACAATGTCCTGCCTATAAAATGGTTCAAACTTTCCCAAACTATTACTGCAAATGCATACACAATGTCCTCCCTATAAAATGGTTCAAAATTTCCCAAATTTGGGAAATATTTGCAGATATCCTGAAAACTCAAACCCTCCAATCCCCAACAAGACTAAAGGCTTGAACTACATATTTCCACATATAAGACCTATTTTGATGATTTTGTCCCTTTTCTGAATCCTTTCTTCGACAGTGAGAGGCTTTATGAGTTTATGAGTAATCACTTTTTCCCATAGACCCACCCCTTTTATAAGTCTCCAAATACCTTTGGTTGCTGGTGCTTTGGCAAAGCAATGTGGATTCTTTAATCCCCATCCTCCCATGTCTTTGGGTAAAGATATTTTCTACCATACAACCCAAGGGAAATCCTTACCACCAACCCATAAGAATATGAAGCTAGCATTAGTAATTATGTAAGCTATCCTAAGGGCCATAATTCCTTTACTAAATGATGTGCCACGAACCACTCCCAACTGTAAAAAAACTCTCTTTGTTGTTTTGGATCATGTTAAATTGTAAATGTCATTGCTTATTGTTGCTCATTTTGATATTAGATATGAAATTGGGTGTCATGTATGAGAATACCTCTTCTTTTATGATACCTACTTCGTTAATGGTCTTCAATTTATATTTTATTTTCTGTTGAAACATATATATTCTCACTTGTCCTATAGAGCTGCAGTAGATGCAATGGCAAAGAGACATACCGATAATTCCTATCAAGTTGATGAATTCAACATCTAACTTGACAATCAAAGCAGAGGAAAGATGAAAGTTGGTACCGAGACAGATCAAAGTTGTGATTTTACTTTTGATTATTTTGTTCTTTAACTTTCAATGCTCTCTTTTTTTTCCAAGAAAAAAATTTAAATAGTTGATATTTCAGAGATTGAAATCAATATATACATTTAGCTATCCTGGGCAGACTCAAAACCAGGGATCAAGAGTTATATCTGCACTATCTGCAATAGAAATAGTATACTGCAATTTCATTATTCCATTCACTAGTTTACATGTTAGTACTTCTGGTCTTAGTTGAAATAATATGGTCAGGGCACTACAACTAATCTAATCATATGAACTTTATTAATTTCAGGAGCTTAAAATGAGGACGAAATTGAATGAAAAGGATGCTTTTAATGTGACAGGGCCCTTGTTATGGGTTTGATGCTTCATGCAAAGGGGAGGCATCTCATTAAAAATGGACAATTTAAAGATGCTCTTGATATTCTTGCCATGGGAGAGGTAACATGCAGGTTTCTCATTGCTGATGTTTTAATGTCCCTCATACAGCTCTCATATGGATGTCCACTTGTTGATGTTTACTGAATAGACTTCGGGCCTCTGTTCTCTGATTACCTTCGTTATTTTCGACTAGGAAATGAAGGTCTTGGAACAAATTATGAATCTTTCTATTAATAGTGCAGAAAAGGAAAACTGATGGTCTTGTAGCTGTATTTTCAAAATTATGCTTGCTATATCATCAATGCTGCAATTGGAGGACACTTTATGATGGACATTGTGAAAATTAGTTTGTGGGATTTGTTGACAATTGCTTTCTTGCAGGAGGCATTTTCTGTTTGTGATCGAAAAGTAATCGAGGTGTGTTATCTATTTGGTTCTCAAATTTTCCAACTTTATATGTAGGCTTCCTATTTCTGTTGCTCCTCAATTTAGTTGTATACAAAATTTTCCCTTCCTATCTAATTAGAGGGTGGATAATGCATCGCTACTACAAATACAAACAATGTGGTGTTATTTGATGCAGCGTGACATATCCTGTTTGGCTGTGGTTGGAATGCGGTTAAAAGAGGCATGCAAAGGGCTTTAACATTGCTATGATGCAAATATGGAGAGAGCTAGGGTTCTACAAGGAGGTTTTGTCTAGAAATTGCCACGTAAACTCTCTTTCAAGCTTGATCCTATCCTAAAGGAATATGTTCATACGGATCATTTGTTTTGGTAGAGTTTACTAGAGATTTATTCTAAACGTCAACTAGCTTATGGTTTTTTGATTCTAGGAGTTTAAATTTGTTCACCTTATAGCTAGGAACCGTGTCATACTGAGACTATACTTTGAACATGCCATATATGTTATGAGTGGACCTAAATGTTGTTAGTATATATTTGTTCTTTTCCACATTTGGATTGCATTAGAAGGTGTCCTTCATAGATTTAATTGCTAAATAATAATGATTGGACAGATACACACGACTGGAGCTTCTGGAAGGTGTTGTGGCTTACCACACAGGATTATTGGAAGAGTCTTGCAAAGCACTAACAATAGCTCAAGCCAAAAATCAGCAAGTATTTAGTCCAAACTTTGAATTTATGTTAATAGTGAAATTCATTTTATTTTTGGACTATGTTTTTTAATTGCAAACTTTTCCTTGTAGATTTCATTCATAATTATCTTTTATTCTTACAAATATTCAGTTAATTATAATGGCACTTCTATGTTCACTATGCTGACTTTGTCTGTTTTTGTGGATAGCTTCAAGTCTCAGTTGAATCTTTGTCAACACTTCTCAATATAGGTTTTATGACAAAGTAGTCAAGAACGGATTTTAAGAATGTATGGCCAAGATATTCAACATGCAGTAGAGTTTTCCATTGAAGAAAGAGAAAGAATTTCAAAGAAAGAAGAGGAATATAGACAACAGTACAGAAACATCAGGTGGGTACTCAATTCTAGAGGAAATTAAATTTAATGACCAGGGATAGCTAAATTAAATTTAAGGAGGATTAGTTTGGAATGTCAGATAGGTATTCTGTTCTATGAGGAGTTCGGTAGCACCCAGGGTCCTCTGTTTTTGGTACTGAAGACAAAGAAAACTTATAGGAAAAATCATGTCTTTACTGCTGCTTTACTTCATGTTTATAAGATCATAATAAAATGGTCATTTCCAGGGAGCAAAATTCTTATGGCAGAACACCACTAGGAAAGGTTGTGGACATGAAAAGTCACAAAACTTATTACCCTACTCATTACCCTACAAGAATTGGGGGTTATTACCAGAGTGACTGCTCTCAAAGCTAACCGAATTGAAGATAAGGAACCAAGGGAATCCTCCAAAATTGTTGGACGTCCCTCAAGCAACAAGTCACTATTTGCAAAGATAGTATTAGCAATTCCTAAACTGGGTGCTTCCATCTCATCAAAATTGCATAAGACATGCAAGGTGCAACCAAATTCTGCTGCATCAGGGCAACCAAGTTCAACTCGCAATCTCTCTGCTGGATTGGGTCAGATTGGGCAGGTTAGAGCGACATTGCATAAGGGAGAACTGAGCAATAACAGTAGACTTGGTCTATCAGAAATATCAAATTTGACAAGCTCTGAAGGATCAACCTCTGATGTGGACTTTCTTCAGGAAACACCAACTTCTTCTATGAGTAGCAGAAGCCTCTTTCATGGTGGTTCTAGTGTGGGAAGGAGAGATAAAAGACTTGTTCTAGCAGGTTTCTAAATAAACAAGGAAGTTGGAATGACATGGAGTTATTGAATGTAAACAATGGTTTGTCAGATTTGATGTATGGGGAACAAAAAAATAATTGGAATGGCATAGAGGATCCCCAATACTTTCTCTTATTAAAACCCCTGGATCTCAACTTCTAGATATTACTCAACTGAAATGTACATTAAGAACTCCATTGAAAGACATATTTAGAATGAACAGCTCAGTGAGGAGTTCATGATAATGTATAAACCAAACCTCACTGGTATAATACCTAAGATTGGATTCCAAACATTGACATCTAATCATTTAAAGGGGACTAAATTCCAAAACTATACATCCTCTCACCACTATAACCTACCCAAAGTAGCCTCGATCTCTAAAGAAATCTCATACGATCCAAAATATTTAAATTCACAAGTTCACTCAATCTTGGATCTAGGAATGAAAACACTGGCCAGATTTTTTTCTAAAAATGCATTTCCATATGAGAGGACAATAAATCTAAGGTGTCTGGTTTGGTTTTACACCCCTCCAATGCTTGGGCAATATAAGGGATATAATAGTGTTAAGTCTTTTTGTTCAAAAATAAAAGAAACATTTTCAAGTCGTATAATTAAATTTGATTTGAAGGAATGCCTCCCTTCTCCGGTAAACAGTGATAGACGTGGATCATCATTAATGTTAATATAATTACAGGTGAATTAGTGCAGCTTGTAACTCTTCATTACATAGTTAAGTACAAGGTAGTGGTGCCCATGTCTTTATGATGCTGCTACAATTTAATAAAATGGTATCCTAGTTACTAGGAAGTCAGGAGGGACACATGTAGTGTGTGCCAAGAAATACACTTCTTTCACTTTGATGTGTTGATCAATTCTCCAAAGCACGTAAGCATACATAAGGAACTGGCCTATGATTTGAGTAGGTTGACATAGGATACTATCCTGTCTGGAATAGGTGCAAGTATTTATGGAATTCTCATCCCTACCAAAACACGATTAAGTTGATAGTATGTGGAGGTCTAGGCTGCTATGCACAAAAAGATAACTTCAAAGATCTGTATTTGTGATCTCCTCATCCTTTGGTAGGAGCAATTTCTATCATGCAGACTAGAAGAAGAGGAAAAGACATAAATAGGTGGACTTCCTCCTAACATTTTTGAGCTCTCTAATTTTACAAAAGCATTTCCCAATGAGGATATTATCTGGGAAAATATTCCACTCGGAAATCCTGGTTTACATTGAAATTTACAACTCAAAACTTAGGGGGGGTCTCTTGTCAAAATTATCTACCATAATCACAACCTCAACACATATGTGAACCCAGAGTACCCACAAAAGATCATTGATTGGTTTGCTACTCATGCAACTTACTGTCCCCAATAATCCCTGCAGGAATAAACTCCATCCTCGAAATGATGGAAATAATTTGTATCCCTTACCACAATTTCTCTCTTAGCAACCTTGGATATGAACTTAATGGCATTGTGGAAATCACCACACATTCGTAGATTCTTCATGATCCTTATAGTTTTCTCCATGGCCGTACTGATAAGCCCAAAGGAAACTGCCATCTTCTCACTATGAAAGCAAAGAAGGGATCCCTTATGTTCTTCTTGCACATCATGAAGCACAAATTTTGTTTCAGGCACATATCCTGCTACATTCATCTGCTCATTCAATGTATTTAACTTCGCATAGATTTATTTTGCTTGAGGGTGCAAGTTGTCATCTAAAACAAAGGTATGCACCTTGCTTTTGACTTCGATCCAGATAAGTCTTGCCTCTTTTTTCACCCCACGTTCTCTCATCATATTCCTTACTTTGGCAGCATTTTCCCACCTTCCAGCTACAACATATATGTTATACAACAACACATGACTTCCTGAGTTGTGCAGATCCAACTCAAAAAGTTTCTCTGCAGCAATTTTACCCAGGTCTATATTGCCATGCATTCTACAGGCTCCAAGTAAAGCACCCCACACGGATGCTGTTGGTTCAGATGGTATTTGTTTGATAAACTCATCTGCTTCTTGCAACCGTCCAGAGCAGCCAAGAATATCAACCATGTAGGCATAGTGTTCCCCTCTTGGTGTAATGTCATAATCTTGACTTATAGAATCAAAGTAATGCTGACCTTCATCAACTAGCCCTACATGGCTGCATGCAAAGAGAACACAAAGGAATTCGACATCATTTGGTTTCATTCCTGCCAGCTCAATTTCTGAAAAGAGCTCTAGAGCCTCCTTTACTAGCCCATGTTGTGCGCATCCTATAATAATTGCATTCCATGCAGCCAAATTCCATTGAAGAAAATTGGAAAATGACTTGCCTCTTTTATACACCCACATTTTGCATACATGCCAACCAGAGAACTTCCCACAAAAGTGTAGGAATAAAATCAAGATTTATGCTAAGGTAATGAACCTGCATGCCCTAGGCACTGTAGTAAGTATTTTGGTCTACTTTTATGATGATGTTGCAATGGAGTAGAACTATTGGTGTCATGCTGCTCCTTTTTTCTATTCATGTGCAAGTAATCCAATCCTAAAACTTCAACATACTCTTCTCTTTTTTTTTGGTTTTGAGTTTACTATTTGTAGGAGAACAATTATGGAATCTCATAATGAGGAGATCTGAGTTTTTTCTCTTGAAATTGGTCAGGAAGGAGAAGCAAGCCAACAACACTTTGTGTTGATTCATGGACTTGGGCATGGAGCTTGGTGTTGGTATAAAATTGTAACTCTGCTTAAGCAGAAGGGGCACAGAGTGGCTGCCCTGGATCTCACCTCCAATGGGATAAACATGGCAGCCTCTACAGAACAGGTGAATTCAATTGCACACTACGCAGAGCCACTGTTACAATATATCAGCAACCTCAGCAATGATGAGAAGGTACTTGGGTTCTAACCTGTAACTTGTAGGCTTGGGAATAGTGATTATAAACCAAAACTAATGACAGGATTATGAATACACCATATTGGATGTTTTCATGATGTTTCTATATGTTTTTATAATGGTGTCCTTACTTTAAAAGTTTGGATGTTTTCAAGGAAACCATAGTGCAGGGTAGGTGGTACAATGAATAATAGAACTTTGGCCCTATTCATATCCTTAACTAGAAAGGAAAGGAAAAGACTACGGTACACTAGTTACAAATACATGATAATCTTGAGCTGTGGGTATGTATGTTTTTCTAAATTGTATGAACCTGAAGAATATATTTTCTTTTTTTTTCAAACTGCAAAATGGATGAAATCGGTGATAGCTACTCACAAACAGTTTATTTAAAGGTTTGATTTAAGTGTATTGAAGAGCAAAGACCGGACTACCAAAATATTGTTCCAACCCAAAATCTCACCCCACCATACACACACCCACAAGATTGTTCTTTAGCAGTGACCGCAATCAAGCACAGTCAGTTCATTTGGAGCCAGTTAGTTGTTCAAGAAGACTCCGGAGTGAGTTCTCTCAAAATTGATCAAAATTTGTGGAGGCCATTTTAAAAAGGCTCAGGGAAATTCAAATAAATACTTAATCTAGAAATAATTTTCCAGGATCCAATGACAATAATTATACCAAAAAAGAAAGCATAATAGTCATTTAGAAGAGCAATTTCCGATCATTAGTTAGAAAGCATCAAAAGAAGCAGAAGCAACTATTTTTTTCAAGGAAACCATAGTGCAGGGTAGGTGGTACAATGAATAATGGAACTTTGGCCCTATCCATATCCTTAACTGGCAAGGAAAGGAAAAGAATACGGTACACAAGTTACAAATACATGCTAATATTCAGTTGTGGGTATGTATGTTTTTCTAAATTGTATGAACTTGAAGAATATATGTACTTTTTTTCAAACTACAAAATGGATGAAATCAGTGATAGCTACTCACAAACAGTTTATTGAAAGGTTTGATTTAGGTGTATTAAAGAGCAAAGATTGGCCTACCAAAAGATTGTTCCAACCCAAAATCTCACCCCACCATACCCACACCCACAAGATTTTTCTTTAGCAGCAACCGTAGTCAAGCACAGTCAGTTCATTTGGAGCTAGTTAGTTGTTCAAGAAGACTCCAGAGTGAGTTCTCTCAAAATTGATCAAAATTTGTGGAGGCCATTTTAAAAAGGCTCAGGGAAATTCAAATAAATACATAATTTGGAAATAATTTTCCAGGATCCAATGACAATAATTATACCAAAAAAGAAAGCATAATAGTCATTTAGAAGAGCAATTGCCGATCATTAGTTAGAAAGTGTCAAAAGAAGCAGAAGCAACTGTTTTTTTCAAGGAAACCATAGCGCAGGGTAGGTGGTACAATGAATAATGGAAATTTGTCCCTATCCATATCCTTAACTGGCAAGGAAAGGAAAATACTATGGTACACTAGTTACAAATACATGCTAATCTTCAGCTGTGGGTATGTATGTTTTTCTAAATTGTATGAACCTGAAGAATATATGTATTTTTTTTTCAAACTACAAAATGGATGAAATCAGTGATAGCTACTCACAAATAGTTTATTGAAAGGTTTGATTTAGGTGTATTGAAGAGCAAAGACTGGCCTACCAAAAGATTGTTCCAGCTGTTGACATTAAAAACATACAAAATAATGATCTTTGCTAACCTAGAATTTGGTGAAAAAAAATCCTTAAACCTGAAATTTTGAAATACATGACTCCTTCTGCTAAGATGACAATACCCAGAAATCATACACAATTATGGGGGAAAAACCATCATTACCATTTAAATAAGAGAAACAAAACTATATAAAAATCCATTTTAATTGAACTGGTCTGCAAACACTTTAATCAGTCAAAAAAATATCTACATTCACTGTAGAATCTTATAGAAACATTGGTTAAACTTACATATCAGAATTATGGGCAATCTTTTCAATAAAGTCTTATTGGCGTGGATACAATGAACCAATAATTATTTTGACCACAACATATGTGCCCACATTGAAGTAAGGCCTGTATGATGCAATGCTGCACAACCCTCTCCAACCATTTGATGGATGTCCATTATGTTCACCACCTACATCAGCTAGAGCAGATGGAACTGCTCTACTTAAAGTTCCATGCATCATTTACCACTTTGTAGGATGTAATTTCCTAATAATGCATCCCATTGAATTGCAAAAAAACATAATTATTCACCTAGAATGAACTCAACAAATAACAGTTCATCATGCCAGAGTAGAATGTTAGCAGTAAACTGTTTCAATGCAAAACCATTACAATACAGTCCATGGAAAATCAGAGATTCCTGAGGAGATAATGTTAATTTTCATTCCATGTATGTGACACAATGTCCCTAAGGTAAAAATGGAGAAAAGACTAAGATTATTCAAGATCTAGATGTAACCATAAGAATAGTAGGCATAGGTCATATTACACCTCAAAATGCATTCACATGCATTTGGAGGCATTATTTCTAGCAATGGAAATTTGTGTGAGCTTGCTGGCCTACCTCAGCAGCTAAGGCAACACATTAGGGATTGTTTTGACAGTTTATTGTACATACTTTACAGATAGATTTTGAGCAACATTTGGAAAAATTAGATCCTGCAGAGCCTGCTGTATAGGGATACGAATGAAGGAATTCTGTAGACATGTTGTCCCTATTACAGAAGTCATATGAAGACCATCCTGTGCAGAGAAGCAATGAAGCTTTTTTAGGTGAGCTAATGTGAGGATTTGGTTGCATCCTGGATATCTGCAAATCAAGAATGGTGAATCCTCTTGGAATAAGAGGGATAATGAATTTTGTGTAGGGTGCATGTCAACATATACAATCCCAAATTTGAATTTGAAAAACTGCCCTATTGTATTCAAGATGAGGCTGCAATACAAGAGGTTTTTCAGGAGGCTTGCAGTGAAAGTTTCCTAGGGTATTGTCTGCTTCACATCCATTTTATAACTATCTTTCAATCTCCACCAACCATATCCAACCAAAAACTATGTAGGTGTGCTAATGAAACTAATTAGTCCAAATAAAAGCATGAAATTGTGTCATTGAATAAAATGGGGCACACTGAATATTATTTCATGACCTATATTCCTATGGTTTGGATGGCCATTTGTGATCCTTTCGTATGGAAAGAGGCAAAAAGTGGTGGAAAAAGTAATCCCCCCAATCAAGAATACCGACTTTCTGCACACCAATTCAACTGCCATATCCAACATAAGTTAGAGGATCATTTGTGTGCTTCTGCTTCTCCTCTAATGGCAGATCAAAGAACTCTCTCGATACCTCACATCCGGCCATGAGAAGCTCTGAAGAAACTCCACGGTTTATCAGTTGGAAGCATCCCCAGTCTCTATAAGCATCTAATATTTCCTCCACAGTCTTTCTCCGTCGTTCGTCACAGAAACCAGAGATATCTATGATGGGTATCTCCTCTTCCACAAGCTTCTGTTCTAAGGGTTTCTCATCATCAGGTCTCATGTATCTCGAAGGCACACAATTGATGCCACTCTCTGTAAGACACTAGACACTCTGGATTGGTTCAGGCCATTCCATTGGAAAACAACCTAAAAAAGATATCCACTGCTAAATTAAGACAATTACTAGCGGATTTCTCGTACAACTTTCACTTCCTAGCCATCGGAGCATATATAATGTATATATACCTTAACCTTCATGGAAAACAAAATTAGGACATTTATCCAAACAAACACAAACAATGTGTAAAGAGTTGAAGCTATCGGGGAAGCAATCCACTCAAGAAAACAAATTTATATTTATATTTTTTTTAAGACAAAGAGTTAAGCGAAGTATTGGAGAAGAAATAAAAAAAATAAACTCTTGCAATAAGCTCTCAAACAATACCACAATCTTTTGGAATTCTTGAAGGTTTGCAGATGATTGTTCTATAAAATAATTTCCTTGAAGGACTTCTTCCTAGAGATCTAATTCATTTGAAAAACCCGACTAATTTCAATTTCCGGAACAACAAATTGAATGGAAGCATAATTCCTCTTTGTGGTTCAAGTTTTCTCAAAACATTGGACATGACAAATAATAGTTTTTTCACAGGAAATCCCGTCCCAATTGGTTGATTCCAGAGGTTTAAGTTGTCTCTGACTAGGTAGGAATGGCTTGAACAACAACATTCCTAAGGAGATTGGGTAGATGTTGGAGCTCAATCTATTGGACTTATCTTGGAATAAGCTCACTGGTGGGTTACCTGCAGAGCTTGCTAAGTGCACGCATCTGAGTCATCTGGATCTGAATAATAATCATTTCTCTGGACCTATCCCTAGATGGTTTGGTGATTTCTGCGGGCTTGGAGAGCTAAAACTCTCCTCAATGAATTTAATGGAACAATTACATCCCGGCTTGGGAATTGTACCAGTTTACTCACTCTCACTCTTGACAATAATAAGCTTTGGGGTAGTTTACCAAGGCAGTTGGGGAACCTTGTTTCCTTGAATGTTCTCTATTTGCAGAAGAATAACTTTTCTGGACTAATCCCTTCTTCTATCATAAACTGTGAAAAACTTTATGAGTTGAGGATCTCATACAATTCTTTGACAGGCTCAATTCCAGTGGAGATTGGAAAGATTGGTAATCTACAAGTCATGCTAGACTTGAGTGGTATTTTTTTGTCTGGAAGTATTCCTTTTTCACTTAGAGATTTAATGATGCTTGAATTTCTCAATCTCTCCAATAATCAACTTAGCGGTCAAGTTCCTGATGAGATTGGGGATCTTATAATCTTGGCTAATTTGAACTTATCCAATAATTTTCTCCAACGACAGTTGCCATTGAGTGCTTCCAAATGGCATTGTATCTCTTTTGTGGGAAATACTGGACTCTCCGGAAATCCGTTGGCTCCCTTCTCACAGGTTTCATTGGAATCTTCAAGATCTAGAAGGAATAAACTAACAAAGAGAGCAGTAGCTGGCATCTCTATTGCAATTGTATTAAGTTTAATCCTTTTGGGTGGCATTATGTTCTTGGTTTTATTGAAAATTTATGCTATTTGGGCCAAAGCAATTTCTTCCTCTAGCTTAGTTTACTACAGGCATGACTTTGAATTGAACAATGAAGAATGTAAACAGACATTTGAAAGCATGGTTGAAGAAACATACATAAATCAGGATGATTATAACACAGGGTCTTCTGAGAACCATAATTTACCATAAAGAATAAGTATATTCCAAGAGAGCCACACGGAAGAAATAAGTTTACAAAGTGAGAACCATGCTGATGGAATATGTCCTTGAAGGAAAGGACATTTTTGTGTCGAGCTTCATAACCTTTTTGGATTGCAGTCAGTTTTAATTGAGAAAAATATCTACAAGGGATGTCTGCTTTGATGAGATCATTGTAAGAAGATTATTCATTTGGGCAGACTGATAGCACAGAAATGTTTCAAGTATCATTCGGTGTGGAACTGATCTTGGCATTATAGTCTCATCACTTGCCACAACTGCCAGCTGTATCTGTTTATGGCCTCACGGTCGAATTTCTTGGAGTAGGAGAAGATATTCAAGTAATAGTGTTCCTCACATAACTTGTTTAGTTGCCTTTATCATTTCAAGTGGGAGAAGCTATTTAGTTTTCGAGGACCCCTAGGACTAGACATATGGGAAAACAACATTAAAGTAAGCTACTCAAACTTCAAATTGTCTAAAACACCTCCCAAATTGCGTACCCCTCAACTGCAAGCTAGTACCACACAGTCAACTTGAATAGCAGAGATGAATTACAGACTAGTACCACATGACTTGGACAGTAAATAAGGAGTGTGCTCCTCTCATGGAATCAATATTTGTGGCAACTGTGTATTGTACTAGAGCGTCCTCACAAAAATGGTGTTTTCAACATGGAGTGTCCATTCTACAGATGTAATTCTACTTGGACCTAAGAAAACTATGGAGGGGTTCAATGGGGTGGGTATTAGGTGGGACGTGGATCTTAAGAAAGCAAAGCTGTGGGCTCCAGTTCTAGATCAATTTGCGGGTGGTCGGTTGGATCGACATAGCTTGAGACCCATGAGCTAGTAACATGTCGCATAGACGAGTGAGCACACAAAACGAGGTGATGTCAGGAGTTGATTCGATGCCTAGGGTCAGTTTCAATGCCCGAGCTAAATGATAAAAATTCCCAGTAAAAAGAAACTTATCGGCGATTTTAACCTAGATACCTACTCTTTAGGAAAAATTTACCAATTTGCACTAAACCAAGAAACTTTCAGTATTATAATCGGGCAAAATTTATCAATTCACATTGAACCAAGAAACTTACAAGGGATTTTGTAAGGAAAGAAGGAGATGTTGACTCTAGAGCTGCAAAATTCATGGCCCATCTCTTCACGAGCCTCCAAGTTCTCTCCAGTGTTGTTTTATCTTGGCAGCGATGGTAATACCGAAATTGTAAACCATCAACCGCGGTAAATATCCATACCAATATCCTCAACGATATCGCAGTTTGGACGGGCTATTTGGCGCCAACGAGCTAAGTAGTCATTAATGGAATTAGAGGATGAAATCTCCATGGGGTTCAGGAAAAGATGCCATCATCATGCCCTAATATAGGTGAGTGGAGAGTTGGGTGGCAGGATAGATTTTTTTGTTTTATTTTTATTATTTTATTATATAAATTATATAGATTTTTATATATATATAAATTATATAGGTTTATTCTTGGTTTTGTTATATATATTTTTGTTTTATTTTTATTATTTTATTATATAAATTATGTTAATTAGGTATATATTATATTTTTTTAATAATTATCGTATAAGTTGTTTAGTTTTATAAATGGAGTAGTCTATGGAGTCGACAACTTGGCTCGGAAGCTGGTTGTAGTCCCACTTCTTGGCCAAATCATCGACTCTGATCAGTACCAAAATATGATCAATACTCTTCAAGATGGTGACCGGCGATAGCCACATATGAGGGCCTTACATCTCCTCGAGAACCGACCATTCGAATGTGCCTCCATGTAAACTTACCAAATGCATCCAATGCATGGCCAAAAAAACACATCAACTTCGGATCTATGGATTGAAAGTATCATTCAACCCTTGCTCTACAATGACATTTGAAACAAGTAAACCTCCTTACAAAGTTTAATCACTTCTGCTAATGTCTGCTTCAGTTTTCCTTTGGAGCGTGTGAGGAATGTTGATGTGCAAAAACAAGTGACCTTTGCAAATAGTGGCATTGTAGGAGGGTGCTCATGCTTTTCCCAGGATGAAAGATCAAAATGCATATGGTTATGAGTGCATAGGATGGAGATGGTGATAATTGTGAATATAAAGTGGAAGCAGTAACTTCGACAGCATTGAGACTTGAAAAAATCCATAAAAATTGGTTATTGATTGGTGTGATGAACATGATCGGAGTGACAAGAACCATACATTTAAAGCACTCCGACTGGTCACTACGAGATCCTGAACCGACCTATCATCTGAAAAAATAGGGTATCGAGTGCAAAAAACAGGGGAGCAGGGGTCGAATGATACCTTCAGCCCACAGATCCAAAGTGGACATGTTTTTTTTGCCATGCACTGGATGCATTTGGTAAGTCTACGTGGAGGAGGCACATTCGAATGGTCGGTTCTTGAGGGGATGTACGACTAATATGGTTCTTGTAGCTAGGTATTGATATGGTATTGTTTCTAGTACCTAATTCGTAATTGACGTAGGAACCTAATTTTCCTTGGGAATGCACTTAGTCGGGTTTCCTTCAACGGTGTAGCAGGCCGGATAAAGATGGTCAAGAGAAAATTCACGCAATTGGTTTGCTGGATCTCTAAATATCGAGGTGCATGGCACTAATATTACTAATAGAAGGTGTTACAGTTTACAAAATTTAATTTACACTTCATTGTCAAATTTGCAATTTTTCATGACACAATTAAAAATGACTAATTCATATTCTTCTAGATAGTCATTTTTTATGCCGTGACTAAATTAGTCATTTATGTTAGTCATTTTTAATTCTGTCATTTATTATCTACTCATATTTGTTAACTGGTGACTAACTTAGTCGTTAATTTTAGTCTTTTATAGTTGTATCAATAAAAAATCCTCATATTTAGTAGTAAATCACTTGAAAAACCTATGGTGACTAGAATTTTTAGTCACCTAGTAGCTAATTCCTCATTTTGTACTAGTGTATTTTTCAAAAAGAAATAGTTGCCAAATTCCTTTTTTTGAAGCCTTGTTAAAATTTTTACTATTTACAGGTAATTGCAAGGTTAGAAACAGAACACGTGGATACTATGGAATCTTCTATTAAAAATTTGCAAATGGTGGACCTCTTTAACGTAGGAGGCATTTTTCAATGCTTTTTTCCAAAAAAAAAAGTTGCCAAATTCCATTTTTTGAAGCCTCCTAAAAACTTCCCTATTTACAAGAAATTGCAAGATTACAAGGATCCCTTGTGAAGACTATGGAAAGTTTGAGAAGGATAATAGCAGGCAAGGACTATGTTCTTCAGTCTTTGAACAAGGAACTAGAGAAAATTCCGGATGAATTTAGAAAGGAAAATGAGAAATGCAAAGAAGAATATATGGTTTTTCGAAAGAAAGATGAAGAAACCATAAAGAGACTGGAAGATGAGTTGAAACATCGACCGAAGGTGTTGGATATTCCCCCTCTAAGGACTGTTATCGGCTAGGAAGCAATACTTACCACTGAAGTCAGTAAGTTAAACATAATAATTGAAATAATGAAGGATGACTTTAAAAACATCCTTGCTGAAGAGTACAATAAACATTAACTTGAGATAAAGGAATATAGAAAAAAAGAGGAAAACATGAAAAACATAATTGCTAAGAAAGATGAAGAGTTGAAAGGAAAAATAGTTGAAATTGAAAAGTTTACTACAAAACTATAGACTAGAGAAGTTGAAAAGTTAAAAGAATCTGAAATTGGTAAGGGACAGAGTAGGCATCTGATTTCTGGTGAAATTTATGACATGTCAGCACACCAAGAGGCTTTAATAAGGTATGGGAGTTCCCTGCAAAACTTAGAGAAGGCACTGGGCGTAGCTTTTAATGCAATACGATCTCATGCACAAGTAAAAAAGGGGTTACAAAGCTATCGTTCCTTCTTAAGAATTTGAGAGAAGTCCTTGATGGATGCTAGTGTAGCAATGAATGTTGGATTTGATCTCTCTGCGTGGTCAACCATAAAAGAAACAATGGAAAACAAGCTAGGCGAGAGGGACGATGAGATTAAAGAGCTCAGATTGAAAATACTGGAGGATAGAAAATCACAACATTTGGGATGTAAGTCTAAAATAGAAGATCTAAAATCCCAAATTGCCACTTTGCAGAAGAACAACATGCTTTAGCGAGTAGCAATTGTGTATACTCTAGATAATATAGAATTGAGTTGGAGACAGAGATAGAGTAGCTCAAGAAAATTTTTACCCAAGTTCAGTCTGAGTTAAAACATGCAAATGATCGTCTTTAGCAAAAGGAAAAGGAACACGAAGAGAAAATTAAGAAGAATGTGGAATTGATGAAGAAGTACATCCAAGATAATGATAGATTAAAAGAAAGTTTGCACAAATGTGCAACAAAAGTGAAAGAATTAGAACAAAAAATCAAAACATGCACATGCTGCAGCTTCTGAAGAACCAAAATCTTCTAGACAAGCCAAGAGACTAGAATGTACAAATTTATTTTCTCTAGAAAAGGAGGACTTGTAGCCTAAACCTCCCAAGCAACCTAGAACTATGGAATACCATTATTTAGATATGCTGTGTATGTAAATACATTTCAAGTTTTAATACATAAATTTAAATATGTGTGTGTATGTATTTCTCAGCAATATTGTATATGTTTTTGATGCATTTAATGTGAATGGAAATTTTGAATTTAACTTTTCAATAAGTGTACATAACAGGACATAAAGTTAACAATATCAAAATTGAAAACTTAACTTCTGTACTGTAGGCATATATATTTGAATTTGTAAGAAATTAAAAGAGTGATAGTGATTAGTGGATATGAGATGTTAGTAGATTTGGTGACATAGGTATATCCTAGCTGTTTGCTTGGAACTATTGATATTATAGGGATATTATGGGGATGATGTATTTAGAACTCTCAACTTATTTATGAGAATTTTGATGCTATGTATTGCTGTATTTATGTAAGTTTCTTTATCTAATGAAACTAAAATTCGAATCTTGGAACAATGTCATACAATTCTACTCAAGAAAGATTAAAGAAAAATAAAATCATGAATAGGTAGTCAAACCAACTAGCTATAGGACGGTACCATGGTGTGGGCATTATTCTCAAACCATGAATTGTGGCAGACATTCTCTTAAGGCTGTTGGGACCATTTTTTACTAAGTCTCAGTGGGATCGATTCTTCCTTAAATATATGATGTAGTTTGGTGAGGCAAGTGACATGGTTGTATGATCCATACACCACTCTAGAGACCCACATTCTCAATACATTTTTCACATCATCCTATGAGGCATGGCGGGAATTTCCTTAAGGCCACTTGGGTAGATTTAACACCAAGTCCATACTTAGACAAATTTCTCATTTTGGTCTTTCTCATTTTGGTCTAATCTTCCTAAAACACCATTTTGGCAGGTCCATAACTTTTTCTTAATCCACTTCCAAGACAATATTAAGACATGTTCAGGTAGGATGAATATCAATCTACAAGACCCCCATGTGCTGCAGGCATTTACTCTAACCCATAATTTAGGGCGGGCATCTTTCTGAGGCTACTTAGCCATTTTTGCATTTGCTAGTGAAAAACCCTGTTTTGGTAGGCCTATATCTTTCTCCTCAAGAAATATTAAAGCAAACTCAAATCATGAATAGGTAGCCAAAACAACTAGCTATAGGACGGTACCATGGTGCAGGAATTATTCTCAACCCATGAATTGTGGAGGGCATTCTCTTAAGGTTGCTAGGACCATTTTTTACTAAGACTGATGGGACCAATTCTTCCTTAAATATATTTGGAGCCCCTACCACTTTCCGCGGATCGTATTCGTAACTTTATCCATGCTAGTTCAATCTGTGGAATTGTTTGAGACCACAGATCTATCTCCGGCTTCATCTCAACCATTTGATTTTCTCTTTGATTAACCCTTTTCGCGATTTGAAAAAGTTTCTCCCTCTGAGCACGTTCACCGCGCAAAATGATTTAGCTGGGCCGTTGATCTCACATTGTGCCGATCTCAACCCTCCAACATTATGCCCATTTAACGGACTCCACAACTCTAAAAAAAAATCTTTCCTCGCATCTCCGCTCCACGAAATTGCTTTCCGTTGTCAATCTTCACCATCTTGAATCTGAACCATTGAAGTTTAACACACTTTATCCTTATTCCGCTGCTGCATGTTTCAATATATAGAGAGACCTATCACCGTACATCAAAATCCACTCTCTATCCCATGACTCCATGGTGGTAAAACTTGCTAACCAGTTAACCTGAAAGGCACTCCTGCAAAATTCCTCAAATAAGATCATTTTCAAACCTTTGGGAAGGAGACATAGATCATAAATCAACATTCAATGATGATGATGATGGTGGTGGTGGTGATGAAGATGATGAAGATGATGATGAGGGCGATGATGACAATGATGATGATGACGATGATGAAGATGTTGATTAGGAAGAGGGAGATGACAATGATGACGACAACGACGACGATGATGATGATGATAATGACGATGACGACGACGCTGATGATGATGATGACAACGACGATGATGAAGATGATGATGACAACGACGACGACGACGATGATGATAATGATGATGGTGATGGTGATGACAACGACGACGATGATGATAATGATGATGATGATGATGATGACTATGATGACGACGACGACGACGACGACGACGACGATGATGATGATGATGACAACGATGACTAGGATGAGGATGATGATGACGAAAATGATGATGATGATGGAGATGATGATGATGACAATCATGATGATGAGGATGGAGATGATGATGATGACAATCATGATGATGAGGATGAGGAAGAGGATGAGGATGAGCATGATGAGGATGATGATGAAGATGTTGATGATGATGATGATGATGATGATGATGATGATGATGAAGATGATGATGAAGATGATGATGATGATTGTGGTGGTGATGAAGATGATGAAGATGATGATGAGGGAGATGATGAAAATGATGATGATGACGATGATGAAGATATTGATTAGGAAGAGGGAGATGAAAATGATGATGATGACGATGATGATGATGCTGATGAAGATGATGATGATGAAGAAGATGATGATGTTAATTGATGGTGGTGGTGATGACGACGGCAACAATTATGATGATGATGATGAGGGAGAGGATGTGGACGATGAGGATGATGATGATGACTAGGATGAGGATGATGAAGATGATGATCATGATGATCATGATTATCATGATGATGATTAGGATGAGGATGATGATGATGATGATGATAAATTCGAAGATGATCATGATGGTGATGGTGATGATGATGAATATGCTGATGAATATGAAGATGATGATGAAGATGTGATGACAAGATATTCACTAAATTGTTCTGATCTTCTCCAACACTATAATAGAATGGTTATGAGTGATTATTCACTTCTATAAAGGATGCACTTTATGGAACTACCAAACTGTTGAGTTTGGATCTTCCTCTTTTAAGACACCAGACTAGGTCCATAATTCTTGATTCTTCATGTGCACAAATCTAAGAACAAGAGGCTTCACAGGGCCCAATAAGTTGTATTTTTTTTACTACTTCCTCAGATCATATTGAATTATCAGATTAGTCCTTGGAATGGGTTTTAGGAGCAATCCTTATTTTTTCACTCAACTGGCTGCTCCCCCTATCATGTAGACGTCTTCATTCACTGAGCTCCCCCTAAAATTGCGATGATGAAGATGATGAAGATGATGAATATGATGATGATGATGACAATGATAATGAAAATGATGATGATGATGATGATGATGACAATGATAATGAAAATGATTATGATGATGATGATGATGATAATGATAATGGACATGCTGATGAATTGGATGACAATGATGTTAATGATGAATATGATGATGAAGATGAAGATGATGATGATAATGATAATGGAGATGCTGATGAATTGGAGGAAAATGATGTTAATGATGAATATGATGATGATGATGATGACGATGAATACAATGATGATTATCAAGATGATGACGGTGATAACGAATACGTTGATGATGAAGATAATGATTATGATGATGATGATGATAAGGAAGATGATGATGATGAAGAAGATCATGACGATGACGATGATGATGATTATGAAGATGATGATGATGATATTGATGAAGATGATGAATTAGATGATGGTGATGACGATGACAATGATGATGATGATGATCGTCATTGTTGTCGTCATCACCATCATCTTTGTCATCTTCATTTTCGTCGTCATCATCATCATCATCATCATCATCATCATCATCGTGTTCGTCCTTGAAGGGACTTATTGTTGGGCTTAGGGCAGACCTGGGTTCTATACTTTTGTCTTCGCACCAACAAAAGACCCACAGTGTTGGCCCTTTTGGCAACAACCTGCGAACAGGTTGCAATCTCACTCGAAACAGCTATGGGGTGCCACAGAATCAGGTTTCTGCAAGCAGAAGACGGATATTACTGTACCTTTATCCTTTTAACAAATAATAATCATACAATACAGATCTTTGACATTCACTTATATAGCTTTGCAGTTAGATAAATAAACAGTGTCTTGTTTAACCCTTAACTGGGATTTCACAGTGAAGTTAGTATTTAGCAGTGATCTTACTTATCAGTTATCTACTTATCAATGCATAAAAGAACATAACAGAGACAACACAAAAGAACCACAACACAAGATATAACATGGTTCACCCCTAGTTTAGGGGCTACGTCCACAGAACTGTGTTTTATTCAACTCTTTACAAAAACCACAGTTCTGATCTACGCACTTAGCTGCAGATCCCTTCAATTCCTCAAGCTGCGCACTTAGCTACAGATATCTGCGCACACAGCTGCAGATCCTCTTAATCACCCAAAACCCTCTGCGCACACAGCTGCAGAGGTTGTCCACGCACACAGCTGGGACTTAACCTTTCTTACCAAACTAGCCTTATCTTCGCATCAAATCATCTTACATTAAAAGCCTAACCTGACTCTTTTACAAAAGTGCTTATTTATACAAGTGCACTTATTACAAAACCATGGGCTTAAACCATGGGTGCCCCGAACCCTAAACCCTGGACTTAAACCATGGGTTAATTACAAAAAGAGGTCTTTGACTCAACCCCGACACCCCTAAGACTATTTTGAGTCACAACTCCGCTTACAAGCTTCCACAAAACCCATGGAGTTACCAAAATTAAGGACCGTTAAGGTGTGCGCCCCAACAGGCCCCTAAGACTCACCAGTGTCCCGTCCCGGGACACTCAGCTGCTTGTCTGGTGGTAGAATGTTATCTTCGACTGCTTTCTCCTTCTTTATGATCTCCTTACGCACTCTGTCAGGCTCTGTATCCGTCTGCATCTCTGTAACCATCAGCTTTAATTTTCCTGCCCTCCTGCTCCCTTATATGCCTATCATCATCATCATCCTTTCTGCTACTTCTACCATGGCCGCAGCTTGCTTAATCCTTCAATCTTTCATTCTTAATAGAATACCGATGTTCCTTATGTTGCTGTCTTCCTTCGCAATATTTATGATGGTCATGGGAATTGTTGAGCCTTATAAAGCTATCGGCGACTCCATCCCTTGAACTGCCTCCCGTTCATGTTCTATCGAACATTTGACCATCCACAACTTTGGGTCCTTAGCAGACATGGCTCCTATGATTGCATGCCAATGTACTTTTGCATAAGACAAACATCATGCCTCCATTCCGCTGAGCCAGGAGGATACATCTCGGGATCCTCTGGAGTCTTTCTTGAGGGCTTGTGCCTTTCTTCGTTCTGCTTAGAGTGAACTTCTGCCTTAAATTTATTTCTGGTTGATCGTATCTACATTGGCTGCTTCGGCATTGGATACGTCTCCTCCCAGGGTGGATTGCTCATAAGGTTCTGTAGACCCCTCTCCCTGAACTCTTGTAACAATTCCTGGACTTCGCGATCATTGGACATAGTGCTAACTGTAAACTCAAAGAAATGTGCAATGCAGGAGTCGCAGGCCTGTGTGGCTTCTTATAGAATCCCATGACAAAATCTATCATGATGGTGCATGAATGACACCAAATCTGCTGGAGCGGTGGTAAATCCTGTCCACACAGCGCTAGATTTTCCCAAGATCTCATCATTACAGGCTGTTAAGGAAATTCATGTGTCGGCCTCGCCAAGTCTAGTTTGTCCCATCAGTCGCATTTTAGGCTGTGACACACCTTTCTTCTTCGACATAACCACTAACTTCATCTTCGCCTCAATGAGTACCTTCGACACAATATTGGCCTTTGACCCATCCTGGCCCAAGCGGCAACCAAACTTCAACCTTCGAACTTTGACAGTCTTCAACACTTCGTAGCTTTGAGAACAACTTCATTATAGTCTAGTACCCAATTCCAACTATTCTTGGTACTTAGACTGTCCTTCTTGCTATTACTTCTGATTAGGGGGTCTCGGCTTGTCCCTGTACTTCTTTAACCTACTTCCATTCACCATGGAAGGTAAAATTTCTCCATTCAATTTAGCTAGCTGGAATGCGCCACCATTGGTAACTCTCTGCACTATGTATGGTCCTTTCCAATGTGTCTTGAACTTACCCAAGAATTTCATGAATTTACTGTCATATAAGAGCACAAGATCACCATTATGGAACTGCTTCTTCTTAATGTGTCTATCATGCCATGCTTTTTCTCTGGCTTTCTGTACTTGCTGCTGTAACCCTGCGATGAATCTGTCTTCTTCAAGTTATAGTATATTTGCCAGCCTTTCTTTCATCATAGCTAGATCATCCATCTCTGTGAAAGCAGGTATTCTTAGGCTAGGAACAAGGTACTCCATGGGCATGACTGCTTCTTATCCATAAACCAACCTAAAAGGTGTATGGCCTATCAACTTCTTGCAGGTGGTTCTATAAGCCCATAGTACTGCTGGAATTCTAAGATCCCAATCATTTCTGTTAAAATTACAAACCTTCGTCAGAGCATGTTCAAGGATCTTGTTAAAGGCTTCAATAGTTCCATTTTCTTGAGGATGATAGGCAGTACCCTTCTGATGATATACTTGAAATTATTCATTCAATACTTCAATAGTCTTATTTAGGAAATGTGATCCTTGATCACTCATAAGAATTCTAGGAGACCCAAATCTTGACAAGATGTTATCGAAAATGAACTTCCCAGCTATAGCAGCGCTACAGTTCTTGACTGGTTGAGCTTCGGCCCAACGAGTAAGGTAATCAGTTGCTGTAATAATGTATCTTGCTCCGGATTTCTTCGCAGGGGGATTGATAGGTCCAACAAAATCAATAGCCCACTTGTCAAAGGATTGTAAAGTTACCTATGGAACTAGAGGCATCTCGTCCCTCCTGGATGGTTTGCCTATCCTTTGACAGATGTCGCAGCTATGGAAATACTCTCGTGCATCCTTATGAATTGTGGGCCACCACAATCCGGCTGTCAAAATCTTCTGTGTTGTAGCTTTTCCTGCGTAATGACCTCCTGCTTCTCCAGAATGTGCCTCAGCCAAAATTAATGGCTTTTCATGCTCCAGGACACATCTGCACAGTATTTCATCTGGTCCCATCTTATATAGCTGTCCTGCTATTAAGGTAAAGTCAGCTTCTCTAACCACCATCTGCTTCTTCTGCTGTGTTGTCATTTTGGCGGGTGCAAAACCTGTAGATAAGTACTGAACAATATCCTTAAAATAGTCATCAACCATCTGGATGTAAAACAACTGGGCATCAGGAAGACCTTCGTCCAAACTAATGGGCTCTTCTCCTGACTCGAGCCTCGACAAGTGGTCAGGACCTAGGTTAAGTCTTCCAGGTTTGACTATGATCTCAAAGTCATATTCCTGAAACAGAATCAATCATCTGCATATCCTTCCACCTAGCACAAGCTTGTTAACCAAATACTTCAAAGCAGAATGGTCAGTGAACATCTTAAAATGAGATCCTAACAGATAGTGTCAAAACTTCTGCAATGCATAAACCATAGCTAGACCTTCTCATTCTGTCGTAGTATAATTCTTTTCTGCTGTGGACAATTTTCTAGTTGCAAAAGCAATAGGGTGATCAATATTACCTTCACATGACTGAGCCAATACTATTCCCAGAGCAATGGAGGATGCATCGACATGCACATGAAACTCCTTATTCCAGTCAGGGAATACTAAGATAGGGGTAGTTACCATCTTTTCCTTCAAAATATCCAAGCTTTCTTGACAATCAGGTGTCCATTCAAACTCAATATCTTTCTTCAACTGCCTTTCCATAGGGGCTGTGATCTGAGCATATCCTTTAATGAATTTCCTGTAATATCTAGTATGACCAAGTGTAGTGCGAAGTTGCTTAACAGAATTCAGAGGTGGCAAGTTCACAATAATGGATATCTTCACAGGATCCATCATCAGTCCTTGCTTACATACAATGTGACCTAGAAGAATTCCAAAAGGTGCACAAAAGATACACTTTTTCAAGTTCGAGGAAATCTGATGCTGTCTACACTTGTCCAGCATAAGTCTTAAACTAGCTATATGGTCTTTTAGTAACCCAAAGATAGTCCAATCATCAAAATAAACTTCTAAGAATTTATGTATAAATTCCTTAAATGCAGAGATGACTACTCTAGAAAACATAGCAGGTGCATTCTTCAATCCAAAGGGCATAACTGTATACTGAAAGGATCCCATTTCTGTAGCGAAGGTTGTCTTATGTCGATCTTCTGGAGCAATTCTAATCTGATGGTAACCTGAAAATACATCAATAAAAGAGTACACTTCTTGACCTCCGACATTGTCTAAAACTTCATCTGTAAAGGGAGTAGGGAAATGATCATGTAAATAGGCATCATTCAGCTTCCTCAGATCAACACAGATTCTGATTTCTCCCTTAGTCTTTTTTTCTTGCACCACCATAGGACTGACCCATTCAAATTCTTCAATAGGCTCAATGATTCCTACAGCAAGCATCTTATCGAGCTCCATTCTAACTTTGTCTTTATACTTAGGTTTTAGCCTATAAGGGCGCTGTTTCATAGGCTTCGCATCAGGTTTCAAAGGGATCTTTATCACTCCTATATCACCAAGGATACCTTTCATCTCTGAGAACTTCGTCGGAAATAGGTCCTGATACTCATGGAGAAGTTGCGTCACTTTTCTCACCATTTCTTCATCCCAATAATCTCCAATGATAGCATACTTAGGCTTTCCTTCTGATCCAATGTTTACTGTCCACGTCTTCAAGGGCTGAGTCACTTCAGGTGCTTCAACTGTTGGTCCATGTACTTCATAGTGTCCTTCTGACTCAGGAATGTTAATGTTGCGCGGATCATCATCCTCGTCAATTGCGAGGTTATAACATTCTACTCCATTAGCTTCTTGTTCCTTCCAATCAGGTTGGTATTCTACTATTTCTTGATCATCAAACACTTTAGTATGGATCAACCTAACAGCTACATCCGAAGCAGGACAAACCTCATTAATAGAAAATGTCAGCACAAAACTATCAACAAGACTATCCCAACTTACAGTACCATGGCGAAGCTCGACCTCCACATACCAGTTCTTTGCTATAGGTTCCAGGGTGTGCACAAACCTATGTACCCATTCTTCATGAGGTACATGCTTCAATGCTTCGTAGCATTGCTCCAAATGTCCCTGAGGACTAGTCTTACCATTAAACCTGCTTCGCACCTCCTAAGGTTGATCCCTAAATCTTAGGAAAAGGGAATTCCGCACGCTTCCCAACTATGAATGTAATTTTTATGACCATTCCACCATCTGGCTGTTGTGGCTCTGAATGCTGAATCTAGAATATCCATTTTCTGTGAATCTGGTACCTGCTCTGAGAATTGTATAATAAAATCTGTTGGGTCTGTCAAGCCATCAAAGGTAGGCAAGTCTCTTGTCTTTGAACCAATCCATTTGAGGGACTTGGTAATTCTTGCACATCGATGTCCATGTAGTTCATAAATCCTATTCTGCCAATTCTCTAGACTGTCATCTGAATCCATCATGCAGGAGCTTTCACACTGCCAATCCATGATACCTAAGGCAGTAGGATCAACATAATCTTCTTCCTTAGCTGTGATGTTGTAGATATGGTCCAAAACATCCTGATCTTCATCGCTGAGTGGTTCTGTGTACCTTTCTCCTTGGGAAGGGTCCAGTGGTACTATGACTCTCAAACCTTTCCCTTTGAAAGTCATATGTCTCTTCTTAAGGTTAATAACTGCAGCATTGTCTATTTCCCACTCAATTCCTAGCAAACCTGGGTAGGGGTTGCTATCATCAATTATCTCAATGAATTCAAAGTCTGCTAAAGTTATGACCCCATCAATATCTACTGGGACACTAGGGAATCTTCCTAGGGGCACAATCTTCTGCTGATTGACTAATCTCAACTGTATAGGAGACCATTCAAGGGTAGGTTTTCCCATTTGTTCCCATGTTTGTTTAGTTAGGACATTGAATTCTGATCCTAGGTCCAAAATGACATCAGTCATGTCATATTCTCCTATCTGAGCAGGCAATCTCATTCCTCTTCCAGTTCTTCTGACTCTATTAATAGTTTTTTCCTTACCAGAGCTTCGCTGAGGTTCGCAAGAAGCAATAACTTTCTGTAACTCATTTAAAGAATTATGATTTCTTAAGAGCTTCATGCAACTTTGTAAAAATGAAGACAGTGTACTTACTTTATTCGTCGAAGCTTCTTGAGACTGTGACTGCTGCTGATGCTGTTGTGCAGGTGCTACTGGTGTGCTCGGATCAGCAAAGTCTTTTTTGGATTCCAGAAATGTCTCTTTTTCTCTTCCCACATCGAAGGTTGGAATTTTCTCTGGGGCCTTACAAACCCAAGCCTCATCAGGCTGTTTCTCCTTATTTTGTATTTGCGTCGTAGTGCCACTCCTTGTAACAGCAATCATCTGAATATTCTGAGTAGGAGCACTATTTATTTCTTGTATCTTGGCTATCAGTTGCGGGAATTTATCAATCACATGGTCGACTGCTCTGCAATATCGACATGTCGTAGTTGGGTTCCTACAGTCTCTAGCTAGATGTCTTGCCTGATTACAGTTATAGCACACAACCTGGCCTCGACCTCTTCCAGGCATACCACCACGACCACGACCTCCAAAAGTACCTCTACCTGATGTACTACCACGGTAACCATATCCCTCATTGCCTTGTCCATCATTTTGTACCCTATAAGCGTCATAGGTTCGTTCTCTCATGAGGTCAAAACTACGACATTCATCTTTGTTGTGTCCAACTAACTTACAGAACTTGCAATAGGGGTTCTTAGGTACTTGCACATATCTCTGTAGCAGATAGCAGTCTTCAGGTCAATGCTAGCAAGTTGTCCTACAGATCTCACAATATAGAACACTAGGGTTGAATGGGTTTGGCGCACCAAAATTCAGGTAATTTCTTACCGCAGGACACTGTTCCTTGTCGTGACCCTCTGTCCGACATCATGTACACCAAACCTCTTCGCGACTAGATTTCCCTTTCTTCATGTCGCGAAGCTCCAAAGCCATTTCTGCCAACTGCGCTTATATTTGAGCTATACCAGAATTATCTATGACAGGAGTTGTTTCGAGCTTCATAGCAATTTCCAAAGCCTCTTGCTGATCATCAACCTTCTGTTGCATGAGTGGAGTCCTGATATGCGGTAACAAAGCTGCAATGAACCATTCCTTATGCTGCGATGGTCCAATAGTGAAACTAACTTGATGTAGCAGAACTTTGAACCTCTGATCAAAGTCCCAAACTGATTCTCCTCGCCTCTGCTAAATCTCTTTCAGTTCAATTATACACTGTGACTCTGATTTAGGATTCTTGAACTCTTTGACCATTGTTGCTTTTATATCAGCCATGACATGGTTCTGAGTACTGGAAAACTTCATGAACCAGGTCAGAGCACGGTCTCTAAAAGAAGTAACCAGCTGCGATCTTCTTGTATCTTGATCCGTAATGTTCTTAGCAGTCCACATGGCTTCCAATAAGAACCAAAACTGTTTTGGATCCTCTGATCCAGTTCCTTTAAAGACTGGGAGCTTAATTTCATCATTCATATGGGCCATCGCGGATCTAGGGGGGGAGGGAGGGGCACTGGTAGTAGGAGGGAGGGAACTTACTGGGGTATACTTACCTGCGACAGGAATACTTGGGCTAGGGTTACTTTCAGACTGCGACGGGTTCTCAGGGATAACAGGTCTTCGCTGCAGGGTTAACGGAGGGTTTCCAATGAAAGGGGTTTCGTCGGGCGTCGGGTCTGCTGGAATTACAGGGGTATACTTGGTATCCTGACCTAGGGTATAGGATCCAAAATTCCTCTTGTATCTTTTACCACTTCGCAGCAAACCACTTTGCTCGTCGAAGTCACTTTCACTTCCAAACATAAGTTAGTACTACTAAATATAACAGTCTGATTCAATGAGCAATATACCTTTTTCAGCCAATAGCATTTTAATTTTCAAATTAAAGGAATTCAAGTACTTACCCCTTGGTCTTTTGAAAAACTACCGTTCGGCTTCGTTGAATGAAGTACTTGTGTCGATGGCGAACTCCATCACAAATGCTTCAAGGGTTCGTGTTGTCCAGAAATCAACAGCTCGGGATATCTCGTTGTTTACCCTTTTCAATATATTAATTCTTGCGGGGGTCCAATCAGGAAACTGACCTTCTTGGAATTTCGTCTTTCTCTCTGTCAACCTGGATAACCACTGGTGCAACTCTATATGGATACTACCAAAGAAAATTTCATAAGCATCAGAAAAAATGTACCTTTGTAAAAATTCATCTAAACTGTGATGTGGATCTTTGTTCTCTTGTTTAGCGAATTTCAGATAAGTCTCTTCAATCCAATCATCGATTTCTTTCACTGAGGGCCTCCAAAACATAGCCCTCTAGGTACGACGTAAACCCCTCTTGAGCAGATACTAAGTTCAACCGGCAATGGAACCAATTTGTTGGGCTTAGGGCAGACGCGGGTTCTATACTTTTGTCTTCGCACCAACAAAAGACCCACAGTGTTGGCCCTTTTGGCAACAACCTGCGAACAGGTTGCAATCTCACCTGAAACAGCTATGGGGTGCCACAGAATCAGGTTTCTGCAAGCAGAAGACGGATATTACTGTACCTTTATCCTTTTAACAAATACTAATCATACAATACAGATCTTTGACATTCACTTATATAGCTTTGTAGTTAGATAAATAAACAGTGTCTTGTTTAACCCTTAACTGGGAATTCACAGTGAAGTTAGTATTTAGCAGTGATCTTACTTATCAGTTATCTACTTATCAATGCATAAAAGAACATAACAGAGACAACACAAAAGAACCACAACACAAGATATAACATGGTTCACCCCTAGTTTAGGGGCTACTTCCACAGAACTGTGTTTTATTCAACTCTTTACAAAAACCACAGTTCTGATCTACGCACTTAGCTGCAGATCCTCTTAATCACCCAAAACCCTCTGTGCACACAGCTGCAGAGGTTGTCCACGCACACAGCTGGGACTTAACCTTTCTTACCAAACTAGCCTTATCTTCGCATCAAATCATCTTACATTAAAAGCCTAACCTGACTCTTTTACAAAAGTGCTTATTTATACAAGTGCACTTATTACAAAACCATGGGCTTAAACCATGGGTACCTCGAACCCTAAACCCTGGACTTAAACCATGGGTTAATTACAAAAAGAGGGCTTTGACTCAACCCCGACACCCCTAAGACTATTTTGAGTCGCAACTCCGCTTACAAGCTTCCAAAAAACCTATGGAGTTACCAAAATTAAGGACCATTAAGGTGCGCGCCCCAACACTTATGTATAGCATCTCACTATAAGCAATGAAACCAATAAAAATTATGACAAAATCCTAGTTAAATTAAATTAAATTAAATTAAACTACAGTACATTAAAAACATAGAGTTGTTTAACTATAATTATTTTAAAATGCAACAAAATATAAAATATGCAAATAAAAAAAACCCAAAATAAACTAAACAAAAGGTAAATATGCAAAATAAAAAACAAAACAAAACAAAAAATATAAAATATGCAAATAAACAAAAAAAACGTAGAATTCAAAAACACCCGTGCACTAGCTCATTAGCAAAACAAAAACGGACAAGTTCACTCCCGCACACTAGTTCATTAGCAGCATCCAGAGCACTGGTAATTTGATGAGAAAAGCAGTGGTAAATCGAGGAGCAGGGGATACCAATGTTCCCAGTGGAGGAAATCCGACCGCAGTCCAGAGGATACAAAACAATCAGGTTGCAGTCCATAGGATACCAGTGTTCCCAGGAGAGGAAATCCGGCTACAGTCTAGACGATAACAAAGGGCCCAATGAATTCTGTAATCCCATTAACCCTAGTAGCGTAGGAATTTGGGAAAAATACGTCAAATTTTCGAACCAATACGGATTCGGTACATTCATACTAAAATTATAATTTTTTTTTGTTCTACCATCGCTTCTATTATTAGTGGATCTAGTAAGGGTTTTCTATTATTGGAGTGTCTGAAGCCCCTTCTTAAATTCGGGGAAAAAACATATGGGTTGAGCACTGCAAGCCAGTCGTGCTCTTGTATAATTTTCTGAATTATGGTACAATTTGCAAGATTTTGTAATTTTATTCTATTTAATGGTCCACAACAGTGTGCAGAGTCCTGTAGGAGCTATAATTTGAACTAGCTCAACCGATTCTGTTGAAACTTTGAACCCGAGGTTCGTTTCTTCCAAACATTTAATTTTTCTTTAATAATTAGTTTTACCTCGATTATGGCACAAATTACAAGCTTTTTTTATTTTATTCTATTATATGTCTGAATAATTATATAGAGTGCAAGCTTGTGTAATCTTATTCTATTTCATGGTCTAGAACAGATTCCTCTATGAGCTATAATTTGAACTGATTCTATCGAAACTTAACGTGAGACCTCTTTCTCCTTTAAGACACATTTAATTTTGCTTTGATTGTCAGTTTTACATGGATTATGGCACACTTTTCAAGCTTTTGTGATTTTTTCTATCATGGGTCTAAAACATTTTGTAGAGTGCCATAGGCATTGTAATTATAATGACTGCATACAATTCAACCTAATACCTATTGGTCCTTTAAAAAATCATTTTATTTTATTTTTATGCTCACTTTTACCTAAATTACAACACACTTTGCAAGATTTTCCCATTTACTGGTTTGGATTTTTGAACAATGTATAGTTCCCTGGGACTCGTGGGCTATAATTTGAATTGACTCCAGTAAATTGACCATCATACCTCTTTCTTCTTTAAAGACACATTTGATACAAGTATTATTTTTCAACGACACTTATATATTTTTTCCTCTGTTTGGAATATACCATGGTAGTTAGTGTGGTCGCCTCTATTTGGCATATCTCAAAGAGTCTGAAGGTTATCAAGAATATTGTAGCATGCGTCTGTGTTCACTAAACCCTCTGCGAGCATTTCTTCCTTAAATATATGTTGTGTAATTTCGATCACTTAATGTTTTCTAAAATACTATCCTAAAATCCTTCTCAACATATGCAGAATTCCATTTATAAATTTCTGTTTATTAATTTCTGTTTATTAATTTCCTGTAGCTTACTCTTTTATTTCACCAAGACTGTACATGCATACTTTTCTAACTTTTGGAAGACTTATATTTTTCACATCTTGACCATCTTTAAACAAACTAGGGGTATGGCCAGGTATCCACCTCAACTAGGAACACGACCATGTCACCTTAAAACCTTACTGGAAAATACACAGTCTCTGGTAGTCACTTTAAAATGGTCTTTCAAACTGCTCAATTCAACACTTAGTGAATTTCGTCAGGCCCTAGTCATTACTGTGTCAGGAGGCATTTCGGCAGACTCATATCTCACACGTATGAAAACCCAAAGAGAAACTGAGATCATGAGTGGATTCCCAAATCATCAAAGAATGGACCCATAACATCTAATGAATTTATCAGTTAAAGAGATGACTCTGGCGTGCATTTCCAAGTGGGCTCTCATATTTTTGGATATGCAAGCTAATGTTTTTACCTCTTTTGGTAGGATGATATTTCTCTCATGTGGTCACTAGAAGAAAAAATAATAACATGGATGGATAGTTAGTTCATTAAAGAACATGCCTATACCTTCTGATGAATTCATCATCACTCATACAGGCTTTGGCAGGCATTTCCAAATGCCTCTTCAACCTTGTAATTTGACACTTAAGTCAATTTCTTTAAACCCCATGTCTCAAAGGTGATTTAAAATTTTCATCAAACTTGGAGTTTAAGACATCCAATGGATGAAGGACAACTAGACGAATCCATTAAGACTAGTTTCATCCTCTGGAACTACATTCTCTCTCCTCAGTAGGTATTTTACTGAAGTATGATGTAAAAGCTGCTTAAGACCCTATTTTGGTAGATCCATAATTTATGCCTCATGTACTTTCAGGTCAAAGTAAGAACATGGTCAGGTAGAAAACACAGACATCTACAAGATTCCCATATGGTGCGGGAATTTCTTTCAACACACAAATTATGGCGAGCATTCTCCTAGAGTAACTTGTCTGATTTGACCAAAAATAACTTCTTTTGGGAGGCCTATATCTTCTTCCTCAAAGAGTTGTTCTAAGAAATGGTGCCATGGTCGGATAGATACTTCAACTAACTATGGGATAATAGGCCATGGTGGGCATTTCTCGTTTTTATGAAATATTGTGGGCATTTTCATAAGACTACTGCTTTAGGACAATTTTTCACCACTTAGTCTTTTTCCAACTTTATCATACATGCCTATGACCATCAAAAGTTCTTTTTTCATTAATGAAAATATCTAGGATATGTCTATCCACAATCATTAGTTCACCAAATGTCACCAATTCTCAAGACTACCTATAATTTGTCTAAATTTGGTGACATTTCACAATGTTATCCTATTTAAAAAAAATCAGGCACATAGTTAGAGAAGGAGTACCTTGCACGAGGAAACTTGCATATCAAACCACTATGGAAGAGGGAGTGTTAGACTAAAGTCATCGAGTTTCGATGGGAAATCCATGAATGAAGCTATATGACCACCGCTCATTCCATATTGAATCCCCAACATGATCTATATGAGGGGGAACCCCATACCTCTTTGCATGCATTAACTAGTCAAGTGGCCCAAGAAACACACTTCTATATCCGTGTTGTGAACAAATTCCAAACCAAATCAAATCATGTATTATACTTAAAAATAATTCAAATATAAATAACTCTAAAAGAAATTACACCTTTGAGAGAAAAATATCTTTTGGTAAAATTTTTGGGAAGAAAAAACTTTTGATATTAAAACATTACAAGTAAATATATTTGCATGCTAAATTATATCTGCTTGGTAGCTTATATTCTTGTTTTATCGAGTGTAGGTACCACCAAATAGGTATCTATCAGATCTATATTCCTCGAGTGATGGGGAAGATATACTAGGAGAGGTTCAAAGTGATACATGTAGTACTAGGTCTATCGGTTCTATATCAACTAGATCTGAAAAGGTAAGGAAAAAATTTCGTAGACGCATGCAATATTTTATTTCCAACGTAGGGTCATGTAATTATGATGCTGAGAGCATAGGTGACATTGAGTTTCCCTTGAGGTATAGAAATCCAGTGCAACGATGGGTACCTAATAAGCTACCTCAAGTGGACACATATTTCTTCATTAATGGGAGGATGTATCACATTGCTCCTTCATCCTTACATGGATTGGGGCTATTTTCCATGGTTGGAATAAAGGTCAGCTATGGCACTGTAACTAAATTGATGGAGTATGTCAGACCATTATATAGATATAATAATTGGTTGACCTTGGTCCAATATACTCGAAGCATGAGGAGATACAGAGTTGCCGCAAATTATATACAACTAGCAGAACACAATAAAAACAAAAGGGCGACTATGTATATTTATGGGAGACCAAAAACGTCCAGAAAAGTTGTTGGCTTTGTAAATAGTACATGGCCAGTGACAGCAAATAAGCAACCGAATTGCGAATTTGAGGGACGCGAAGAACATCATATATTTGTATGTGCAACAAAAACAATACTTCCAGGTGAAGAGTTGTTGATCGATTACAAATTAAATTGAATAGAAGTGGCTTCCATGGTCTAGGGTAACCGTGGAAGGTCACACTCTATGCCTCATCAGGTAAATGCTAAATATAGTAACTAAACATGACTACATTAACGAATTGTTTCAATTTTTTTTGTTAACATTCCATTTCCACTGTTGACATTCACTTTTTTCATGCATATTATGAATATTTCTATGTGATAACATGCTTATTACACTATTATGCTTATCTCAATTTTTTTTATGTTACAATTATTGACTCAACTTTTATTGATTGATTTGTTTTGTCGGGGTTGCAGCATAGGAAATACACATGATGCTTCCATGGTCCAGGGTGACCATGGAAGGTCACAATCTATGCCTTATGAGGTAAATGTTAAATATAGTAAATAAATATGATGTCCATAACAAAATGTTTTGATTTTTTCAGTTAACATTCGATTTTCATTGTTACCATTCGCTTTTGTCATGCTTATTGTGAATATTTCCATATGATAACATGCTTATTACATTGTGGCAGGGGTCTACTCATCCCCATGGAGTAGAAAATGTATCTCCTCCTTCGGAGGTAAAAGTAAATATTATTGTAGTATCTCATTTTTGTTTATGTTACAATTATTGACTCAACTAAATATAGTAACTAAATATGACTACAATAACTAGAAACTCCAACCCCAAAATATTTCCATGTGATAGCATGCTTATTGCACTATGGAAGGGGTCTGCCCATGGTCGTCATGCAACAAAACATGTGTCCTCTACTTCCATGGTCCAGGGTGACTATGGAAGGTCACACTCTGTGCCCCATCAGGTAAGTGTTAAATATAATAACTAAATGTTGAGATTTTTTCTATTAACATTCAATTTTCCACTGTTACCATTCTCTTTTTTCATGCTTATTGTGAATATTTCCATATGATAACATTCTTATTACACTGTGGCAGGGGTCTGCTCATCGCCATGGAGCAGAACATGTATCTTCTCCATCGGAGGTAAAAGTAAATATTATTGCAATATCTCATTTTTGTTGATGTCACAATTTTTTACTCAACTAAATATAGTAACTAAATATGACTACAATAACTAGAAAATCCAACACCAAAATATTTCCATGTGACAACATGCTTATTACATTGTGTCAGGGGTCTCATGCCCATGTTCATCATGGAACACTATGTGTGTCCTCTACTTCTAAGGTAAAAATAAATATTATTGCAATATCTCATTTTTTATTATGTTACAATTATTTTCATAGCATTTATTTATTGATTTATTGTGTCAGGGTGGCGCCGGTGGAATGGAACCTACTGCTTCCATGGTCCATGGTGACTGTGGAAGGTCATGCTCTGTGCTCTGTCAGGTAAGTGTTAAATATAATAACTAAATGTTTCGATTTTTTCTGTTAGCATTCGATTTCCACTGTTGACATTCGCATTTTTCTGTTCTTATGGTGAATTATTGATTGATTTTTCGTGTCAGGGTGGGGACCATGGAAAGGCACATGCTGCTTCCATGGTCCAGTGTGACTGTGGAAAATCACCCACTAGAAGTATATCAGTAGGCGGTGACCATGGGAATTCACCAGCCACAACACCGCATCAGGTAAGTGTTCTTAATAGTAACTAAATTTCATTACAATAACAATGTTTGAATGATGTTAAAAATATTTTTCTTAATTTTATTGTTTGATGAATTTAGTCTAGTGCAGTTCATTTGGGTGATGAGGAGCTTGAGGATGAAATTTACTATTCCATAGACCCTATGGATACTATAAAGAAGGCCCTGAAAAAGGCAAACATAGAGATGATATCCTTGGCTTGCATAAGGCCCATGACACAGGAGATCAGGGCAAGGATTGAAGAGCTAAAAGAACAAATCAAATCTTATGGGTAAGTGGCATCTTAACATATTTTTTTAAGCTATGACATGATTTCATATATGATATTATGTTTTCTATTTTTCCAACTTATCTGATAAAGTAAAGTTTTTCGTTTGTAGGATTTTTTACAACCCATGACTAGAGAAATTGTTGAGACAGGTATAGATAGTAGTCATGCACCAATGCAGCAACAACGCCGAAAAAGAAATGTACCAATGAGGCTTTTTGACACTCCCCCGGTTGGCCTTGAATACATTTATGAGGGCACCGATTTTGATTAGCATGACATGTCGGAGCATGATGAGACAGAGCCTAGGAATCCACATGACTCTGTAGATGAACCTATTTTAGATGAACATGAAACGTTTCCTGGAGCAGCACGAGTTAAAAGAACCGGATCACTAGATCTAACCTTTTTGGTGGATGATGCTTGTGTTCCGACCAAGATTCAAAAGATTGTGGGTATTTATTAATTAATTTATTCATTTTAATTATGAAATTGAAATGGACATACGCTGAAATTATTATAAATTAATGGATTACACGTTTCTGCAGGAAACAATGCTTTCTACAGGAATTTGAATGACAAAGCATTGGAGCTGTTTGGCCCCACCATTCGCACATGGTGGAATAGCCAAGATATCACAAAAAGAGATGTATTGATAAACCACATGGTAAACTTCTTCGGAAATACATTCAACAAGAAAGTGGTTGCAAAGTTAGTCGGCGAGAATTTAAAATATACCAGGTCCCAATATAGGGATAAATTGCAACTTGACTGACCTCAAGCATGAGAGCCCTCCCATGGTTTCAGAGAAAGAGTGGAAGGCACTCATAGACGATGCGAAGGAGAACTTGGTAAAAAGACAAGGAAAACAACCACGTGCTAGAAAACCAAGGTACAACACATATAATCTTTTTAGTGAAATATGCTCATTTATTTTTTTCTTTTTTGTTTTAAGCAAGATTCTGATATCTAACATTTTTCAAAATTTTCATATATATGCTACCACACACCTCCAAAGCAACCAAGGCTAGAGTGGAAAAGCACAAGCAATATAGACTAGGCCAGGGTGGCTATAGAAAACTAAGAGCCTGAATCGTAAGAATTAAATGATTAACTGTGGGGAATATTTATTTCAAAGTAGCGAACAAATATCTATTTTTGATAGAGGGAATTTTATATGTGTTATGCATTGCAGGGAAATATGTTCCAAGATCATGCCACCGAGGAATACCTAAAGCTTGGTTTCAAGTATGGCTTGTTATATTTTTATCATTCAAGCTAGTATTATCTTAGGATCTTTAACTGAGAGAATAATAAGCACACCAATCAAACACAATATACAATAGACACAAATCCTCGAGGAAACCATAAAGGAGAAAACCACGCAACTTCCTTAGAGATAGAATCAACACCAAAACTAAAACCCAAAAATAGTAAGATGATCTCTCGACAGCAGTAGTCTCTCTCTCTCTTGTCCCAGCTTCTTCTTTCTCTCTCAGCTATGCGCTACAATTGAGTGTGAGTGAATGTGTGATAAATAGAGAGGCTCACTCTCTATTTATACTGATTTTCGACTTGACAATAACTCACTAGGGCTGACTTCTCTAGGAGAGTCTAATAACCCTAGGGCCCCACAATTGCGGGGACTTTAAACCTAGATCAATAAGGAGGGTTACCCTCTATGACTTTAAATTACTTGTTTACATTATTGAATCTCCTGATAGGAACATCGAGGCATGACATGACTCAATTACATTACAGATACTTCCCGGAATAAACATCGGGGTACAATACATAAAATATACAAGTGAATACATTTCGATGTTACAAATACATCAACACTCCCTCTTATCTAGGAAGTTATTATCTCGACACAATTTATCCGCACGGGTCTTCTTCTCTGTATCTTATGGATCATCATCAAGTTATCTTTATCTTCAAGTCATATTCATCTTGAAGTCATATTCATCTTCAAGTCATCTTCATTACTGGATCTGGATCATCATTGGATCTGGATCATCTCTAGATCTAGATCATCATTGGATCTGGATCATCTCTAGATATGGATCATCACTGGATCATCACAGGGTCATCATCACTGGATTTGGATCATCTCTGCTAGATCATCATCAAAAGTGCTATCTCTCGATTCTTCTCGTTACAGGAAGTTATACAAAGACAACCCTTTTTCATGCTGGTTGTAGGCCTAGCCTCCATGTAGGTCTTCTTTAGCACTTGTAACTGACCCTAAGTCATAATGGCCCACCCAACACTTACATATGACCATGGGAGGAACACATCCAATAACCATGTCAGAAAGGCACGCCCATCACTCACATATGAACATGGGAGGAACACATCCACCATCATGTCAGAAAGGCCCAGCACTCACATCCACTGGCATGATAGGACACACCATCTTTCATCCAAGGAAAGGCTTATCACTTACATCTATTGTTATACCAGGACACACCATCTACTATCCAAAGAAAGGCACAACACTTATATCCTCTGGCATAGCAGGACACACCATCTACTATCCAAGGAAGGGCTCAACACTTGTATCTACTGGAATGGTAGAACACACCATCTACCATCCAAAGAAAGGCGCATCACTTATATCCTTTGGCATAGCAGGACACACCATCTACTATCCAAGGAAGGGCTCAATACTTATATCTACTAGCATGGTAGGACACACCATCTAGCATCCAAAGAAAGGCTCTGCACTTACATCCATCGGCATGATAGGACACGCCATCTATCATCCGGAGAAAGGCTCAGCACTTACATTCATCAGCATGATAGGACACACCATCTATAATCTGGGGAAAGGCTCTGCACTTATATCTGATCATGTGGGAGCCAATCCCATAGTCATATCAGAATGGCTCTGTACTTACATCCGATCATGTCGGGGCCAATCCCATAGTCATATCATAATGGCTCTCAGCTCTAGGCTGAGTATTGCTGGTAACTGACTAGGTGCCTCCATTCTCCTAGAGAATTCCCTTCAACACTTATATCTGATCATGTGGGAACACATCCCTCAATCACATCAGAATGGCTCTGCACTCATCATGTGGTAACACAACCCACAATCATATAAGAGCATCTCTGCACTTACATCTAACCATGGAAGGAACCTTTCCTCTCACCATGTCAAAAGGGCTCATAGACTCATCACTTCCCCTTGGAAGGAACCTCGATATGGAGAACGCCAAGATTCTCCCTGAAGTACTCAAACTTCACTTTAGCCAATGGCTTGGTCAACACATTAGCTATTTGCTCATCTGTCACAAGATACTGGAGCTTCACTACTCCTCTCTGCACCATATCCCTGATATAGTGATATTTGATCTCGATATGCTTTGACTTGTCATGGAACATCGAGTTCTCAGATAACTTTACACAACTCTGGTTGTCGCAATATATACAAGTAGCATCCAACTGGAGATCAAACAAATCATATAGTAGCTTTCTAAGCCACACTACCTCACAGCTAGATGAACAAGTTGTGTCATACTCTGCTTCGGCTGTACTCAGTGCCACATAGGACTTCTTCCTACTAAACCAAGAGATCACACCTGATCCTATATTGAAGAAGCACCCTGAAGTGCTCTTCCTATCGATGGTACTACCTGCCCAATCTGAATCAACATAAACTTCCAGGTTAATATTCTGATTCGCCTCATACTTGAGCCCATAATCAACTGTACCCTTCAGGTACCTTAGAATATGCTTTGCATCAATCAAGTGAACATGTCTAGGATTTGTTCGGAACTGGCTCAATGTGTTCACAGCAAAGCAAATATATGGTCTCATATTCATCAGGTACATCAAGGACCCAATCATCTGATGATACACCGTAGCATCAACCACTTCTGATGAAGCATCACTCAATAGCTTCAGGTTTGATGCCATAGGTGTGGTCATGGCCTTGCAGTACATCATCTCGAATATCTTCAGGATCTCTACTGCATACTTCCCTTTTCCCAGGGAAATTCCATCTGCATTCTGCCACACCTCCATGCCTAGAAATTAGTGCATCATACCCAAGTCCTTCATCTCAAACTCGACAACAAGCTTCCTCTTTGTGTCAGCAATCAACTCATCCATACCTGTTACAAACAGATCATCTACATACAGTAGGAGTATCACTGGGTTCCCTTCTTCAATCTTGTATTAAAGATTGGAATCTGCTTTACTCTTAGTAAAGCCCAAACTGGATTGGAAGCTGTCAAGTCCATCGTACCATGTCCTGGGTGCCTGTTTCAAACTGTACAGGGCTTTCTTCAATTTAAACACATGAGTCTCCCTGTCATGTGTCTCAAAACCGAGTGGCTTCTCCACATACACTTCCTCTTCCACTACACCATTCAAGAAAGCAGTCTTGACATCCATCTAGTGTATCTTCCATTTCATCACTACAGCCAGAGAAAGTATTGATATGATGGAAGTGAATCTAGCTACAGGTGTAAAAGTTTCTTCATAATCTATTCCTTCTTTTTGGGAGAAGCCATGAGCCACAAATATTTCTTTATATTTCTCTATGCTACCATCTGCAGCATGCTTGATCTTGTAGATCCACTTGTAATTCATGATATACTTCCCCTATAGTCTAGGGAGAACATCCCAAACATCATTCTTCATGATCGACTAGTACTCCTTGATCATAGCATCCTTCCATTCCTTATTTCTACTGCTTCTTCATATTTGGAAGGTTCTTTATCAATGATGTCACATAACAGGGCTACATAACTAGAGCAGGACCTAGTTCTTTTCCTCTCTCTGTGTATTTCTTTTGGAGCCCCATATCTTTCTGCACCTTCGATAACCTCTCGTACCCATGCAGGTTTCCTCTTGTGAGGATTATTCTCTTGGGGTGGATCTACAGGTTCTTGGGGTTCTTCTGTTTCTCAATCTTCATCTTGATTTGTATCGTTCATAGTTGTATCATGAATTCTGGGTACTTCTATTTCTTTGGAGTCTTCAACTGGTCTCTTTCTAGATTTGCTGTAAGCTGAATCTTCGTCAAATGTTATGTCTTTGCTTATGTCAATATTCTTGAATCCTAAGAAGTATATTTTGTAATATTTCGAGCATTCACTGTATCCCACAAATATACCCTTATTTCTAAAAGGATCTAACTTTGTCCTCTTTTCTTTTGGAATGTGTATGTATACAGGACAGTCGAATATTCTGAGATGGATGACTTCTGGTTTCTTGCCGGAAAAGATTTCTTCAGGTGTCTTGTTCTTGAGTACTCTGTGTGGAGTACGGTTCTGTACATACACCATTGTTCTGGAAGCTTTTTCCCATAGATGCATGGGAAGATATTGATCATGAAGCATGGCCCTTGTAACTTCCATGATCATTCTATTGTTCGTTTCTGCAACCCCATTCTATTGTGGATTATATGGAGTGGTTAACTCCCTCTTAATCCCTAGGTCTTTGCATAATTATTTGAATTCATTTGATGTGAATTCTCTTCCATTATCTGATCGAAAGGTCTTGATTTTCTTTTCTGGGTGGTTCTCGATCAAGGCTTTGAATTCCTTGAAATTGCTGAATACTTCATCTTTGTTCTTCATGAAGTATATCCACGTCTTCCTAGAAAAATCATCAATAAAAGAAACATAGTATACATACCAGCTTAATGAACTGGATGACATCGGACCAAATACATTGGAGTGAATGATTTCCAATATTATTTTTTCCTCGCTCTCGCTACTTGGAAATGTCTTCTTTGTGTTCCTTCCTTTCACACATCCTTTGCAGACACTGTCATGTTTTGTCTGTATTTATGGAAGACCCTCAACAACTTTTCTTGCAAGTGGCAGTGCTCTGTAGTGCACATGTGCAAGCCTTCTATGCCAAAGTTCATTTGGTTCTGCTGAGTCATGAACCAAAGCTTGTTCTGGTTGGCCCTTCAACTTGTATAGACCTCCTTCTTGTTCCCCAATCACTACTGCATCATCAATATTCTTTCCCTTTGGCCACATAATAACTTGGCCATCTACAAATGCAACCCTCATGCCTTTTGCATCCAATGCAGATATGGAGAGGAGGCTCTTCTTTAGTCCTGGCCAAACAAGACATCCTTCATCTTCATAGTCTTTCCCAAGTCTATCTTATAGGAGGATTTACCACTACCTTTTATTGGATACTGGTAGTCATCCCCAAGTTTCAACTTGTGAGGTGAATCATGTTCAGATAGTTTCACAAAGGATTCTTTGAATCCCGTAATATGTTTAGAAGCCCCACTGTCTATAAGCAAATCATTGCTTCCATGTGTGATAGTTCCCGTGAGAGTGGAAATCAAAACATATTCTTCATCACTTAAAGAATCGTCACTTTTTTTCTGATTCTCTTTGTGGAAGGTTCATCATCCTCTGTAGCATGACCATGATGTCTTCTCTTGTTTCCCTTCTTCTTGTGAGAGCTATTTTTGTTTCTAGGGAAATCTTTGGCAAAGTGTTCTCTTTCATCACATGTATAGAATATGAGTTTATATAAATCTCTATTAGATATTCGAGTGTTATCTTTTTGGTGGAAGTGCTTACCTTTCGGGTGATGAAAGTCTCTTCTTCTTTTCTTGGAGTGTACTATGAGATCTTGATCTTTACTTCCCATATTTTCTTCTCGGGCTATTATTCGAGCTTATTCTTGTGAGCATTCTTCCCATAGCCTACTAAACTTGACGAGCTTCTTTCTTGCACAAATCCCTTGAATGAAGGAGTCCCATGATCTAGGTAGACCATTCAAGGTGGTCATCACAATTTTTGCATTCTCCACTTCTTCATATACCGCTTCCAGCTGGTCCTTGATCTGAGAGACCCTTGTAAAGTAAGACTTTATGGTCTCCACATTCTGGATCTTTACATTCTTCAATTGGTTTCTTAAAGTCATCTTTCGATTTATGTTCTTTCCTTCAAATAGTTTGGTCAGGGAATCAAACATAGATTTAGGTGTCTTTAGGGAGGACACCTGTGGTATGAGGTGATCTTTAATTGAATCAGTAATAATCCTCTTATCCATGACCAATTTCTTTTTGTGTAAGGCCTTAGCCTCATCTCCCTATGGAACTGGAACCTCTTCATTGATGTAAGAGTCCAACTCATTTTCTTCCAGGACCAGGGTGATCCTATACTTCCAAGCTCGAAAGTTATCAGCTCCCTCAAGCTTTTCATCAAGCTTGGTATGATGAGACATCTTAACTGAGAACCTCAAATGGAAATATAAAATATTTAGATCTTACCAGGTTAAGATGTCAGAACTGGATCTGGAGCTGAATTTCTGCAGATCTGGTTTAGTAGCAGATTAGGGTTTGACTTTCCCAGAGTTTTGTCCAACCAAAAACTTTGATCTTGATCTCTAAACTTCGATTTTGAGGAGGATATCAATCAAGACCTGGGCTCACTCAAAAATTTCAATTCTGTGGAAATCCCTAATTTCTGGCAGTAGTGTCAGGTCAAAAACTGAAAATGCTCAGAATCAGATTTCGTTTCGACAAAAAGATGCGCCCTAGAGAGGAGAGTCAGCCCAACCTTGTTTTGCTAAAAATATATGGAGAGAGATCCAAAAAGTAGGAAGCCCTAGTTTCTATAGATGCATAGTGTCTTCTTCTCAGGTTAGCTCTAATACCATGTTAGATTTTTATCATTCAAGCTAGCATTATCTCAGGATCTTTAACTGAGAGAATAACAAGCACAACAATCAAACACAATAGATAATATACACAAATATTTTCCTCGGGGAAACCATAAAGGAGAAAACCCCACAACTTCCTCAGAGATAGAATTAGCACCAAATGTAAAACCCAAAAACAGTAAGATGATCTCTCGATAGCAGTGGTCTCTCTCTCTCTCTTGTCCTAGCTTCTTCTTTCTCTCTCAGTTATGCGCTACAACTGAGTGTGAGTGAATTGTGTGATAAATAGAGAGGCTCACTCTCTATTTATACTAATTCCTGACTTAATAATAACTCACTAGGGATGAATTCTCTAGGAGAGTCTAATAATACTAAGGCCCGACAACTGCGGGGACTTTAACCCTAGATCAATAAGGAGGGTTACCCTCTATGACTTTACATGACTTGTTTACATTATTGAATCTCCCGATAGGAACATCGAAGCATGAAATGAATCAATTACATTACAGATACTTTTTGGAATAAACATCGGGGTATAATACATAAAATATACAAGTGAATACATTTCGAAGTTACAAACACATCAGCATGGTTTTAAAAGTGTCATTGAATATCAGAAAAGCTTGGGCCAGACTCCAATCTCTCCAATGATGCAGATGCAGGTAAATAAAATGAATAAGGACGTCATTCTAGTATACTATTAAAGTCTATTCATTTTTTATTATATCACCCATAACTAAATATTTATGTTTTATTTTAAGCAACAGTGCCATCGCAACACTAAATCCAGCGGTACTCTGCACGTACCAACTAATGTTGGGGTGTGCAAGTCCCTCGATAGTGGGGAGTAGAGTGGCCATTCTGGTATGTGTGCTTTGGAAATAGAAATATCTACTGTGATTATAGATATTTATTTCCCGACGTATACTTTTAAATTTTCTTCTTTCGATCAAAGACCGTGAAGCTCAGGAGGGTGAACCGCAAGAGGAATTAGCAAGTAGAGAAACAATTAGCACACCAACTGTCACATCTACACAAACATGTAAAGAGAAATATTGTAATTTTAATCAAAATGATGAACTATTAATTTCAATAATCTTTCAACATATTGATATGCCCATTTTTGTTGTTGTAGTTTACGCCCCTTCAGAACTGCCTCCACGCCCTAGTCAATGACGTACAAGAAGTATGATACATGAGGGCATGGGAACACACACACTAGTAGGACATGGCTTTGTAGATAATACACCAAATGATGATGATAATATCCCAATTATCGTTAGTTATTTCAATGCAAAAAAATAGGAAATCAACGAAAAAGTAGATGTATAAATTCATGACTTGTATTTGGATGTATATCGATGTTGTTAGTCTAAAACAATGTTTATATGAATTACCTCATTACGCTTCAATGTTTTTATGTGTATATGTTTTGATGACTAGCCTAGGTATGCATGAATGTTTAAACGTTTTGTATGTAAACAACATCATTTATTGGGTTTGGGGAATTGAGAGTGATGTGAGGGGGGGAGGGGCCATATGAGCTTCCACCTTCACGTGGTTGGCCCTGTTCAGTAGGGAATATAAAATTGTTCTCGAAACAAAGAGGAGCTCAATAAGGTATAAATACTCTTTTATTACTATGTATTAAAGATGGTTGTAAATTTTTAACTGTATGTCTATTTTTAAAAAAATTGTAAATAAATTTAACATTTCACGGTTCATTGATTTCTACAGGACTTTGTAGTAGGATTTAAATGACGGTTTATTTGCTTATATATTATTTACTCATATAAAAATTATGTCTTTGATGATTTATGCAGGTCTTGGTGATGGAAATGAATCTCGTGGACAACTCTTATCAAGTTGTATGGGCGAATGGATATGGAGAAAGGACAATGATAAGGTAAGGGTTTTGACGTGTTCTTTATCCTTAATGTGTTTGTGTTTATCCTTAAATTCTATTTCTTTATATTAAGATACAAGAGATACAACTAATAGTAAATAACTACTTTTAGACTATCATCCAAACTAGGAAACAACCTTCTACATAAAACACAAATGCTTCTTAGCAACGTAGAAAAATAGAAGAAAAATCACGTAGAAGAAATTAGGCTTTTTTCGGCCCTTCTTCCTATAATTTTGGCATGATGAAACCCTAGGTTAAGAAATTTTAATTTTTCAAACCCTAATTGTTCATCTATCTTTCAAAACTATATTTTCTGATTTGTATACTTGTAAATATTATTCTTAGGTTATTTTTGTTTCTCTTAGGTTTTAGAATTAATTTTTATGTGTTTTTGTAACTTTTTTTTTATCAAAAAATAAAGCCCTAAAAAAAGAATTTCTGTGTAAAACCCTAAAAATGCAGACCTGCTGCTCCCATAATCCGAGCCCTCTCCTTTATCAAACACAGGTCTGCAATATGTATTGCAGACCTCGTATGCCCTAGCTGCCTTCTCTGCACACTCAAAATAGAAAACAAGTTAGTATTTCAAACTATTTAGATGGTGGTGTATTTTGTATAAATATATCTTATTCATTTGATTAGTTTTTTGCCCTATTCACATTAGTTTTCTGGGTAAATTTAAGTTTGATTTTTTACTGAGATATGGAACCTTACATCTCTGAATGCATAGTGATATAATTCTAACATTATTTTACTGAGTATTGTTTTGTATTTTCTTAGTACTAATTATTGCTATTGAGAGCTGGGTGATGGTAAGGGAATTGATGATTTTATATTTGAGAGGTTACATACAGGATCAAGTGAATGATAATAACATTATGGTTAGCTTGGCACTAAATTTTCATTAAGTTAGTATTTTATATATATGCTATCACATACACAGATCTAGAAATCATATGCTAAATGGCACTTTAAATGATTAACATTGGTTATTGGTTGTACTATTTTACAGGTTCTGATTACTGTGATGATAAACTTTGAATTGTTGCATGGCACATACATGGACCATAAATTCATATGTCTAGATCTTCAAAGGTAGCATATAAAGTGATGTTATTACATGAGGAGTGTCTCCAAGGAAATTATGATATGGTTTCTAAACTACAAATTGCATGCTCAACTGTGCAACCTACTTCTTAGTGCCAAAAGGTAAGTTATGATGATTTTTTTACTACATGAGATCAATACTAGTAATATAATAGAAATAAGTTGTCAATTCTTTGTTGACTAACATGTCTCTTTCCCATCATGTGCTTACGGGACGGTTTTTTATCTTATGGGCATATTTGATACTAACTTGACCAATTTTGGCCATGCTTGAGGTGGTTGCATAAGAAGGATAAACTTTTGATATTCACCTCTTCCAATAATGAGCAACATCAAAACAACGTACCACCAGTTGGCACTACAAAGATCCTACACAGATTTTCCAGGTGAACAACTACTCTTTTTCCCTAGGGGTTGAGTTATTTTTTTTTATTATTTATTTATTTTTCAATGAAGACAAATTCAATGCACATATGTTTTTTGCAGTATGATGAATTATCACTAGTACCTCTTCACACGTATTAGAGCAAGTGATGATATATTACGAGGAGTGTCTCCAAGGAAATTTTGATATGGTTTCTAAACTACAAATTGCATGTTCAATTGTGCAACCTTCTTCTGATCAATGCCAAAAGGTGATCTATGATGAATTTTTTGTACGCATAGTAAAATAATAGAAATAACTTGTCAATTTTTTATTGATTAACATGTCTGTTTCCTATCATGTGCTCAAGGGACTTTTTTTTTTCTTTCGGGCATATATGGTACTAAATTTGACCGATTTTGTCCATGCTTTAGGTGGTTGCATAAGAAGGATCATTTTTTCATTTTCATCTCTTCCGAAAATTGTGGGCTTGACCTTCTCTAGCTTCATTTACACCTGTGGGTTTCCTTAGTCTTCAAAGCTCAGGCACCCTTCATCTTCAAAACATGGGCTTCGTTTACTATTGAATTGTGGGCTTCTTTAAGCTTCTGCGGGTATCGACAGGCCTCTGTGAGCTTCTTCCAAGCTCTATGGGAATCCTTCCAAGCCCTTGTGAGCGCTTTTATCCCCATTGGGCTTAACCTGATTTCGAATCACAATAAGTTGATCCGAGCCCAGTGGCGCCTACGTCTTTTATCGATGGTATTTTTATAGATGTACCCCCTACCTTATCATAGAAATCAACTCTCAGTGGTGCCTATAATAATATCATTTAATTAATGTTGATACGATCCCTATGGTGGTTACAACGTATTTTATCGATGGTATTTTTATAGACGTACCCTCCTACCTTGTCATAGAATCCGCTCTAAGAGGTGCCACTTTAGCCTCTAATTATGTATTTTATCCAACTATTATGAATTTGTGCATCCTAATCGAAAAATAGTTTTTGAGGCAATAATTAGGGTCATTAGGGGAACTTTGGGTACTTTTTAAATCATTATGCCTTATTTTTTAGAGTCAGATAACACTTTTTGACCTCCCCCTTGAACTTCCCATTTATTTTTTTTCCTTTTACTTCAATATGTGTTTTCCCATATCTTAATTTCCCCATATATTTCTCTTCTATAAATCACCTTTCCTATGTTATATTTTATCCATTTCTTTGTCTTTAAAATATAGTATGTATTTGTTCACAAGCACTTATTGAAGATCCAAAACCGTGGAAAGGAAGGTGCCTTTCCACGGTTTTTAATTTTTTTTTTGAAACCTCCAGGTTTCGTCTCAATATCGACCAACTTTCGTCGCGGGTACTACAAAACCGTTGAAACCTGAGGTGGCTTTCTAGGAATACCGTCGCTATAGAGATGCAGTTTCGTGGAACAATTACCATTTAACTTGCAGATTTCGTCGAAATTGTTTGGTTTTCCACAGTTTTGCGTGGAAGAAATTTCTGTTCAAATTCCATAATTCGTCGATAGAGTGACCAACTTTCGTCGAATTGGTTCCACGGTTTTAGGTGGAAACTAAATTTTGTCTAGCAATTTTTGGCCATATTTTCATCGTTCTAGGGACGACAAATTGGTCGATAGAGCGACGAATGCGTGGAAGAATTTTCTATTAAAATTCTAGAATTCATCGATAGAGAGACCATTAGAGGAAATTTGAGGTCTAAAATGGGCCTCCTAAGGAAAATAATAAAATAATAGTTAAAATAATAAAATAATAAAATAATAGTTATTAATTTTGGAGGAAGAATGAAAAAAACTACTTTTTGTGTTCGTATTTTCAACATATCTCCCTGTGCTTTTACTCAAATTATGAGCGGGAGAGCTCGTTGGATGAAAATTTTAATTCCGCATCCAACGAGTACCCACACTGCATACTTTTGACGAACCCCACAAGTATGTCAATTCAACCATTATGGTTGATTCATTTTATTGAAATTCTATTGGTTCTTGAATTCCAACTCACAAAAATTATTGTTGGCGCGTTTTCTTGTAAGGCCCATTTTAGACCCCAAATTTCTTGTAATGACATTATCTTCAAATGTGTTCCATGGTTTGTCGTGGAAACTAGATTTTGTGTAGCAATATTTGACCATATTTTTGTCGTTATAGGGACGAAAACTGTGTCGATAGAGCAACGAAACGTAGAAAATGAATTCTAAAAAATCAATTTCAAGGCCACTGTATAGAAGACACGTGGCGGCCAGTTTTCGTCTCTATATCGACGACCTATAAAGTTCATGGATATATCCACGCAATAAGTGCCACGAAACGTCACGACCGTTATTGTTGCAAGTGAGACCACAAAACATGGGAATACCAACGAAAAATCATCGCAATTTTGCTCCTATGTATTAGTGTTTGTATCCTGCTGTGTGTGCATATTTTGCTTTGATCTGAACTGGTTGGGAGTGAAATTGGGTCTAAACGAGCTTAATAAACCTAGTGTATGAACGAACCTCACAGACAGATCTAGAGGGGTTGGTTTTCTTCTTTGCACATCCTGAATAACACTAGAATGTAAGGCATATCCTGAGGGACTGTGTAGCGGAGAAGGAGATTCTTCCTTGTGTTGGGTGTGTAGATGTTTTGAAGTCAAGCCAGATCTGGTGCAGGTGTCCATGGCTCTGTGATTGAGCTCACTATCTTATCAATTTAGCCTTCCACCTCCCTAACAGCATGATAAACCCAACTCTCTTTCGCTTAGATGATTTTTGATATACCTTTCGCTGTGTGAGCTTGCTAGTGTTCCTTTATTCCTTGTGGGAATCATGCCCAGCTCGGGGTTGGTAGTGTTTCTAAGAGATTGATGAGCACACTAACCTATGGTTGGGTGGAACATTGGATCAGCGTAGCTAGTTGCGAGACAAGATTCTTTCAAGATAAGTATTCTTGTCTATTTTATCCCTACAATTGTATTTGTTGCTTAATGAAAAATGATGAACATGTCTAGTGCGTTGAATGGATGGATTGCTTCTGTTGTATAATTGCAATTGTTATGCATCTATGTATGTTTTATTTCAATGCATTTTTATTTTATGTTCATGGGGCTAGATTTCCCGGATTAGAAGCACTATGGTCACGTTCTCTCTCTGGTGAATGGGAGGGGACGTGGCATTGTCCCACAACACGCCCAATTTGGGATCCTCTTGCATTGGTCGCTATTATGTCTCATGTTTTCCAAAATTTTGCACTTGTTTGGAGGAATACTAGTTCATCCTATTTTGTCTCCTGGATGAGTAGTATATTTGGACTTGCAATGCAAAGTAGATATTTCATCGAATCTTCCTTTTTTCTACTTCCCATACCCCTACAATTCAAGGAGACAACCTTCATTACTTACTTTTTGGGATGGAAGATCCTCCCTTGGAAGCCTTCCCTCGATGGCTGGTACTTCGAGTGTTTAACATTTTTTTCGAGAGTAGGTTGATATCCTTGAAGATTCTCTCTATAAGTATCCCTTCTCTTCTTTCCTTTACCGATTTACTCCCTCGGTTAAGTTGTTGATTGGTATTTTGAGACAAATATATTTCTCCTTCCTCTTCCTTCGAGCTATCTTCCTCTATTCCTGAGCCACCTTGTCCCTGAGGATATGATATTTCCTTCTTTTATTAGATTTCCTCTATCGGATTTGGATTATTCTCTGGAGGTTCATCTAAAGTACAAACCTTAGCTTCTTGGTTTCCTAAAAATTCAAAAATATCTCCTGTGGGGAGATGCTCCTTTGAGGATTCATGTTCCTTTCCGGATTTGGCTGTGGCCGGATTGGATTTTTGCCATCATTTTTGGAAGGAGGTTTAGGGTTTACCTTCGGATGCTTTTCTTGTTTCCACCCTTCCCATGCGTTCTTCTCTTGTTGGATTATATAATTTTTTGGACAGTTCCTTTGGAAATGGACATAGTCGTGGCAACTTCTGGATTTGAATGGAAGTTGTTCATAGTCCATTTTCAGAAAATGTTTCCATTCCCCTACCGTGAGTTTGATATATTTGGGAAGAATTGCTTCTAGATCAACTTTTACGTAGATATGGGCACATGAGTACTGACCTTATGGATCATCTTGATCTATGTATTTCCCCAACCTATTTCCTATTGATTGCAGAGAGGGTGTATTCCAGCAGTGGATCAGCATGTTGGGTAAACAAACCCAGACTAGAACTGCCTTTGGAACGTCTAGATCGGGATCAAATTTTGGATTCCACCGGCTAGATATAGGCCTTGCGGTCCCATGAAGTAAGTTCCTTTTCTGAAGATCAAATCCCTATCTTCTTTTGAATAAACTCAATTAAGAAGAAACCCCTACCTACTACATAGCAGATCATGCTTGCAGATATTAGAGGCCTCCAATTTTTTTGTATCTAGTTGTGTGTTGTGCGTGGATAGGGCCAAATCTTTGTAAACTGATCCACCAATGCCCTATCCGCCAAAGAAACAACGATTTTCATAGGATGGTTTGGAGGGAGGGATATTATTGGTACATTGTCCAATTTCTTGACACACTTTGGGAGTAGATTGCTTACTATATTTTCCCTTTCATAGTGATCAAGCGCTTGAAGGTTTCAACTTCTGTAGTGGGCAACGGGGGAGGTGGCAGGCCTCTGCCTCCATCAAGTCTCATGGATTCGATCAAGCAAACTCAGATTCCAATGTGATATTTCCAATTATTGTTAATTCTAGAGTGAAGTATAATTGAAAAGAAAAACATTATGGGTGAAAAGGAATGTGAAGTTCATGACTTACAACTAGCAATTTATGATTATAAATTCACCTCTAAATTGGATATTATGTCTATGTTTGATAAATACATTAGCATAATTTTAGATTCACCCTAGATAGAAACACATGGTACTTTCATCTTAAACATCAATAAATGAGGTTTTGATGTCCTTTTATAAGAATAAGGAGATAATGTCACATGACTTTACAATGAAGTTATGCTTAGAAGCATCGCCATCATAAGACCTTAAAATAGCTCACAGACGATCCTTCAAAATAATCAAAAGTCGATACAAAATATGAAAAAGAATGTGACAAGGTTATCATTGAAAAAGACAGAATTTCCTTACCTAAAAATTATAATAAACAAATACTTGAGTGAAGGATTGCCTATGAGATAAGAAACATTGTATTTAGAAGTTAAAACAAGAGAAGCAAGATCTCAAGAAGGAATTCAACAAGAAGTTATTAGAAAAATTTGAAGAATCTTCCAGCTTAAGGACCTTAATCAAAGGTTGCTTGAGTGAATCAAAATATTAAAAGATGACTAATTAGACAACCAATACCTTAAGAACAAATTAAAAATGCTAGTAATTGATGAAAAAATTTCACACTTAAAGGTCCATAATCGAAGTGTACTTTTTCAAATCAATAATCTAAAGAACGAAAAATAAGGTGTTGTAGATCAAGTTTTTTTTACTAGAGGAATTGACAACTGTGCATGGCCCGGTACACGCGTGACATAAGGTCCAAGGATCCATTCTATCATCTTCCAAATCATAAAAATCATTGCCACACAAATCCACAAAATATTGAATTTGGTTCGCCTGAGCCTTACACAATTTAACAACTTTGTTCAATGCTTAAAAGATTATATTGCCTCATGTATTCAACCACGATGAACCAGGATGAACTTAAGAATGAAGGTTCTTGAGAAAGTAGTACAAGATATAACAAAGACGTAACTTTTATATGCTTTGGGAGCGACTAATTTTAAACTAGTAGGCAATGAAATGTACACAAATATATCTAAACATTAATAGATAAATAATAATAAATAATGGATAATAATAATAACTTAATAATTAGTGAATATACACATGTCGTATTTGAGGACAGTAACCAATCAATTCATTTTTTTATCATTCAATCATTTATATATAATTTTTTTCACTTTTGGATATTATTTAAGGAATGAACTTTATTATCAATAATATATTGATTATTTACTATAAAATATTATAAATATCTAATGAAAACCATGTTTCTCGATATTAATTTTGGTAACTTTTTATTATAAAATTAATCATTTAATATACAATATAAAAAATGATTAGTTAACAAAATTAAATATAATATAATATGTTTTTCCAAAAAACCTACTTATATATATTTATATATATATATATATATATATATATAATATTTCACACAGTCATAGCTTTTTTTCCAAAAAATGTACTTAGTATATCAAATAGTTAAACAATTTGAAAAATGCACTAAATATATGATTAGTTCATACCATTATAACCTTTTTTTTCTCAAAAAACCCGTGTATGTAATGTATGTACTTAAATAGTTAAACCATTTAAAAAATGCATTCCACGTTGCATCGTTTCCTTTTCCAAAGGTTTGCAACATTTTTGGCATGATTTTGATTGAATTTGCTAAAATTTTAATTTACATAATATAAGTGTTTTGGGGTATTTGAGGGCACTTAATTCATTTATGCATTCATAATATGATTTGGACAAAATTTTGATAAAAAAAATAACATATTTAAATAAAAAACTCATTGAACAAACAAAATCGAATTTTTAAACTTTTTCATTTTATTTTCACATTCATTTTAAATAAGTTTAATTCATCATCATATAAAATCGTTATAAAATGAAGACAATTACCATTTTTTTTCAAATTAAAGTTGGGTGGGAAAATAAAGGACCAACCAACATAGTCAATAACAACTTCTCCAGGACTAAGGATCTATTAAAAAAAATTATGCACATTTGGTTGATTTATCAATTTTTTTCTAGAATTACTCATTGATATTTTTTAATAAATTTTCAACTTGTCTTTATTTTTATATACCATTTTACTAATGGGTGATTCCATGAAGGTGGCTAACACTTTTTGGCCAAATTTGGTGATGAAAACCTGATTTTTTACTCATGTGGTAGATAGAAACCCTCAAAACGCATATATGCCATGTGAATTTCGACTTGCAGTAAAAAAACAAATTGTATAATACTATGTTGCCTTCCCAACGATGTTTTTTTTTAAATATTCTGATGTCATTTAATGTGTGAAATTTTCCATTTAATGAACTATGTGACCTTTAAAATTTGAAGAAGTTAATAAGTGGCTCGTGTCCATCCCCAATAATTTAATCTTACATTAATAATTTAAAAAAATATATATACGAGCATGATCTACACAAAATGTATTGTGGTCTACATATTTTTTTGTTAATTTATTTCGTAATATACATTTATTTATTATTTTTTCGAAAGTGACCACATCTGATTTCAACATCATTTTATACACATGTGTGTCCATCCCAGCTTTTTTTTAACTGTTTTAAAAAATTGAAAAACCAAAAATACCCTTTTGAAGACTACGCGTCAATGTGTGGGCTGTGTATTTTTCCGAAATTTTTGGATGTGTATGTTTTACCCTGTGGATTTTTCTTTGAGCTACTTCGAAGTTGTTGTTAGGTTTTCTAAGTGTAAGTTTTAGAACTAATTAGAAAAAAAACCATATGAATGTCAAAATGCATGCCTGGTATCTCAATGGATAGAGGATTTGGTGATGAATCTATCGGTATGAACTCCGCTCAGTTGTGTGCCATGAATGACAACGTTTACACCCCTAGAAGACACAGAGAAACATTGATTTTCCTGTAAGAGGGCTGGATTTCTGTTTTTCAGGCCCTCGATCGAGCTCTGGAGCTCAATCGAGGTTTTAAAATATCTCGATCGAGGTTTTAACCAAAGCTCGGTCGAGGGTTTATTAAACCCTCGATTGAGGTCTAGTCTTTGTTAAAAAATCTTACAAAAGTGGTTGGGAATGAAGTTAAGCATTGATGGTATTAATGTCATTTCATCTACCTTCCTAACACCATTTCCCACCTGAATTCCTAAATAAAATCTATATAAACATAAGACATAAATATCTTACTAATTTTATCATTCACAATTGGCTAACCAATTTGAAACAATGCTTGTGTTTTAATGCAAATTTAGCATTGTGTATTGTGTTTACATATTGTTGTAGATGTGAATTTGGATTGTTGATTTTGATCACAATGGGAAGAAAAAAGCGTCGACGTAAAATATCTAGTAGGAATCAAATCAACACCAAAGAAATAAGAGAGAAAGATAGAGAAAGACAAAGGAAAAAAAGAGCAATCTTGAGAGGATAAGAAGTTGCAAATCAAGTTATGATGGGAGAATCAAATGCCATTGCTAACAATATTGGTATTTAATTTAAAAGTTATGCAATTTCATATTCATAACTATAATTTTTTTTCCTAGTGATATAGTTCATATAATTTCATTCATATTTTCCTATAATTTCATATTACATAATATATTTAATTTCATAGTGTTCTAGTTCATAATATATATATGTGTGTGTGTGTGTGTGTTAAATTGTTTAGAATGTAAATATAATTTTGTAATTGTAATTTTGTAAATAATTCATAAACTTATATATATTGTATGTGCATGTTTGAATTCCTATAAATGTATTCATAATTGTATGTAAATTGTATAATTTTATAAATTGCATATTCATATATTTAATTTTATAGTGAACTCTAGTTTATAATTTTTATATATATACATGTATATGTGTTAAATCAAGTTTAGAATTTCTTATAATTTTGTAATTAATTCATAAAGGTATATGTACATTGCATGTGCATGTATGAATATATATGTATTTATAATTGTAATTACATTGTATAATTTAGGAAATGTACATATTCTTATAATTTCATAATTTTATAATTTCATATTACATAATATAGACTCACGTATATATAATTTTTATGTAAAAAATTACAAAGATTGTTCTCAATGGGAATTGATTGCACTGGTCATCATCGATTTTAATATTCAATTTTAATTTCATATTCATGTATATGAACATTTTCATAGTGTTCAAATTACAATTTTACATTACATTATGATAATGATGATAATTACATTACAATTACAATTACAAGATCACATTACAATTTTACAATTACATTACAATTTTAATATTGATTTAATTTCATATTCATGTATATGAACATTTTCATAGTGTTCAAATTACAATTTTACATTACACTATGATAATGATGATAATTACATTACAATTACAATTACAAGATCACATTACAATTACAATTACAATTTAACAATTACATTAAATTACAATCATTACATTATTACATTACATTTACAATTATAATAATTACATCATTGCATTACATTACAATTTTAATATTGATTTAATTTCATATTCATGTATATGAACATTTTCATAGTGTTCAAATTATAATTTTGCATGTTACATTAAATAATAATGATGATCTCTAATTACATTAAACAATTACACTTTTAATTTTAAACGTGTACAATTTTAATTTCATATTCACATGTATATGAGCATTTTCATAGTGTTCAAATTACAATTTTACAAATTACATTACATAACATATTCAACCAAAGAGGTAGATATAATATTAGACATGTATATAAGAGTATTTGTTGTACTCCAGTGCAGAAGGAGGTGAATCTAAGTAGCCTTCATCATAAGGAAGAGAAGGAGATGACACAACTCTTCCATATCAACATCCATATCACGAAGACCAAGGTTGATGCTATATTGGATTCTACTTCACAATACAATCTCATAGAAGCACATTAATATGCATGGATGATTTAACAATGTTCTCAAAGAAACGCATAGACCATGTCAATAAGGTATTGCGTAGTTAATCTAAACAAAAATCAATTTCCTTATGTAACATATTAACTCTAGTAGAAAAATATATAAGAAAAAATGATTCTAATTGTATAAATTGATAAGATTTCAACATCCTAATTGAAACCAAATAGATCTATGAGACTATAACATCAACCAAGTGAATCATGGGTATTAATATAAACTTGAACATAATTGTATTCTAGTATATGATAATGATGATAATTACATTACAATTGCAATTACAATCACATTACAATTACAATTACATTACATTGCAATCTTGTACAAATGACTAGGAATCATACTTAATAACATAATTTACTTAATAACATTTGTATCAAGACATAAGTCTCATCTACAACAACTATGGGAAGTACTTGGGATTTGCCCTAAAAATCATTAAGAGGAGTACCACAAGAACCCCGAAGTAGCTGGCTAATGAGAGGACCTGCCAAGCGAAAAGGGAAACGACCCCTACCGGATTGACTAGATTCCCACATGTGAGGAAAACCAAATAACTGTCGTTTGTGGCCAAGCAGTTAGCAGTTTTACTTACGCCATGAAGTGAGGGGTACTGCCCCAATACTCAAGCCTGAGATAGCTTTGGTGGCCAAGTGACTACCTTTTAACCATTAGGAAGCCGATTTAAACCGGGGTCCATATTCATCTCCAGTTACTACTACAGCCACCATTGTTTGCATTTATTTGTTAATTTGTTAACAAACAATGGCAATATGATAAACTTAAAATAAAATATTATTCCAGCTTGCATAATTTATTTGCTAAGTTTTTAACTAACAATGGAAATATGATTTAAGTAAAATCAAAATGTTATTATTGAGATTGCATTTATTTGTATTTATTCTTGAGCTTGTAAATTTATTTTTGAGTTTGTATTTGTTTATTGCTAGATCCTGGCGAGCCATCACAAGATCGTGCACCCTATCATTTTCTTAAGAGTAATTGGGAGCTTTAATGACATTGGAATGGCTGCTAATTGTTTAAGAGGGTTGGATGATGCCACTCAAGAAGAGTTTGGGAACCCGACCCCTGTTCGGACAATCGGAGAGCATGTTAGTAACATAATCAAGTTGTACTTTGAATAGCAATTAGTGATTACACAAGCTCAAATCCTACATGGATTGATAAAACACAAAAAATTGAAACGTGCCACAAAGTTGTTGGGTTTTAAGGATGTTAAAAATAAAAATGCATGTGAGAATGTAACAAAAAATGTAACAATTGAACTATCTGCATTTGGAAAGTCAAGAAAAACAGATATCAGCGCTGCTCATAGGGAAATTACAACTACTATTGTGGCACGATGCACCTCAAGAAATCGAATGGTCGCAACAATGTCAAAGCTGCTCCACATTTCAAGAAAAACACTACAGAAATACACTAAATTTAGGGTAAAGATAGATGAAAATGATGAAGCTGCTTATTGTGCTCTTATATGCAGAGTAGCATATAAAGACAGGATGGAAGAGGGCATCGGAGAGAAGGTGATAGAGTATTGGGACAACCATTATCGTGCTATACTAGATCAAAAACATGTCTTGCGACAACATTCTGGCAGAGGCATTTATAAGGAGCATTGCAAGCATGTTATGGAGATGATAGGATTTGCTTTGTTTGAGGAATTCAAAGAATCAAATCCCGATGTCCAGACCTCATTTACCATGTTCAGTAAGTTGAAACCGTGGTATATTAGGCCGAATACGATTCGTGACACTTGTTTTTGTCGATACCACATTGAATTCCAGTTATACTACGACACATTTGTGGATTTTTTCAAAAAACATTGGGATGGTGAACTAGCTCCTCACAAAGTGTCACTATTTTATTTCTATGATACTATGCAATAGGAATCCTGAAAATGTGTTTTTGAATTAAAGGTGTGTAGGTGGGAGAAGATGCCATGAATGTGGTGATTTGGCATTGTTGTGGCATTGTTCCATAGGAAGTTTCCTATCGATCCAACACACCCTGGATTATCAGGTATCACAGTTAAGTGGAAGAGATATGAGTATGTCTCCATGAATACATCATATTCTTCACATGTTCCATCTAAGAGGATCGACTTGCTCGACGATGATATTCCTATTTCAGACTTCATGACAAGTTTCAAAGTCAAATTTACAAATGCATTAAACACTCCCATAGGTCTAGGTGGCAAGTTTTAGAATTTAATCATTCTCGTGAGGTTTTTAAGCCAGGCACAATCCTATCGGTGGTAGACTTTGCCTAGAATTACACATTTGCTCCTCAGAGAGAGATACAAAGTGAGTATTATCACTCCGACCAGGTGTCCATCTTCGTACATGTATTATATAGACATGCTCAGGCGAGCATTAATGGTAGGGATAGCACTCCTCAGTCACGCAATGTGATCAAGGAATATCATTTTTATGTCAGTGATGATCGTGAGCATGACACATTGTTTGTTCAAAACTGCTTTGGGTTCATTTATGATTCATTCAAAAAGAATGGGGTGTCATTTACAGAACACTGGATTTGTTCAGATGGGTGTGCGGGGTAGTTCAAATCGGCACACTCATTTTATTGGTTAGTCGTATTCACAAAGAGACAAGAATTCGACACAACTAGAGATTTTTTGAAATAGGGCATGGAAAGGGTGAACATGATGGCACAGGTGCATGCACGAAACGAGCACTTCGAAGGCACCAAATGAGTCATAGTGCATCTCGACTCAAGTGCTCAGTATAAGTAGTTGATTGGTGCACAAAAAATTTGGGTCACCAAGGTCATGAACAAGCAAGGTCGGTGCGCGGGTAAGAAAAACCAACAACTTAATTGGAATTTAATAAATGTGTTTATATTATATGTGTGTGTGTGTGTGATGTTTGTTATTCAATGCAGGTTTTTTTGGGATGTTTCCCATGGTGATGTGAATAGATCCATGCCATCATATTGTTAGACCATACCTGGTACGAGAGAACTACATTCAGTTCGTAGTAAATACATGGGCGACATATTTTCCATTGAAACAAGGAAGCATGCATGTTTCTGTGAGTTCTGCAATGACGCCAATGGACTATGGGTTGATCATTGCATGAACGATGCATATGTCAAACAATGGAAATATGTCCCTTTTAATCTGAAGGGGCCACATCCGATTCCGACGTGGCAAGAGATGCACACTGACGAGGCAGTCGTTTCACTAGATTATGATCGGGTTTCTAATTTGGTTAAGCAAGGTACAGGATACTTGATCGAATGTTTAAGTCTCTAGTCCTGTACACATGCATATATATATATATATATATATATATATTGTTTAATATTTGAAAATCATGATGCAGGTGATGTATTTGTTGTAATTGCACCACCGGGAAATGTTGAGCATGTGGTATACTTTTTTATGCGGTGTACACAAATCAAAAGTAGGTTGGTGCGGCCCTATGTTGACAGAGAGTTCACGTACCAAGTTGGTGACCTAGTTGTGATGGGCCACTTTTTTTGAAAAAGTGAGAAGACAAGGTGACTATATTATTTACAGAGATTTCATGCCTGAATATAATATATCTTGTCAGTATAGTCGTTTGATGGTGGTAGCTCGGATACATCTCATTGAAATCAAGGTGAAGAGGGGTGAACCAAAGAGATGGAAGATGTCAGTAGCTGACCATGATTGTATTATGGAGACGTGCATTCCTATAACCCATTGGCCGGATGAATGAAAGTTATATGCCATGACATATAAGTTGATACATTGACATAGTTGCCATGCTTTTGAAATACATAGCAAATCTAAATTTCTTTTGAAATATGAAATCAAATTTTACATTGTAGTTGTAATTTGCACCTAATAGATCTTACATTGTAAAGTTGTAAATTTTGTAACATTATAATTGTAAGTTATGTTAAAAATTTTAAGTTGTGTTCGATTGAAAATTTTGCAAACATGTAAACTTGTAAACTTGTAAACTTTGTAAACATTGTAAATTTTTTAAACTTGTAATTTATTAAATTGGAAAATTGTACAATTTTGTAAGACTGTAAAACAAATTAATGATTGTTAAAAATAACATTAAGATAAAGTAAAACATAAATAACTTTAAACTATAACTGCAAATAATTAAAACATTTAACAAACCATCATGTTCAAAAAAAAGTCCATATATATATATATATATATCGATAATCATAAAGTCCACAAATAATAGTCTACAAATCACTCCTACGCCATTGATCGAGAGATCGACCATCATGGAAACTACCACTAGCTGCACTACACCCCTGGTCTTGGTCATGCACATCAAACAAAAAATTGCCCAGATCTGAGAACTACAGAAGTTAAAACCGTGAACTATGCAAGTCAGTTACATAACACATATTTAAATTACATGTACAGAATGTGAGAAAAAAGTAAATATATATATATGAGACACATATCTATGAACTCAACTCGCTTGATTTGAGTGTCAGGTCTGGGAGGCTGGGTATCTCCTGATACGATCCTTCATCGATACCCCGTCGATGAGCGACAGCCCACTCATCTATAAGCATCACGACGACTTCAACGCCCTCATCTGCAGCTGCCTGTGTATGTGTCTGTTTCCATGACATGAAAATAGTTATATTAATGAATTACAATTTGAACTTGAGAATTACAATTTGAACATGTAAATTATAATATGAACATAAATATGCAAACAATTCAAACAGGTGATAACTAGTACCTCGTCGATTGGCATGTCATGAGTAGGACTTGAGTGAGGCTGTGTAGAATCATGTGCAATGCCCTTGCCTCTATCCTTTACAATATGAACAAGATAAATGAGGAAATCTAGAAAAAACCAAAATATTGTGTGTTCAACAATTGACTTGAATTTACAAATTCAAATTTAGGATGATAGTTAACACATACCTCATCGACATGGGCAGACGAAACTACAACAGGACCTCGAATAGATGCATCACTTCCAAACAGAACCTCCATGAAATCGAAATCCTGCGTGGAGGTCTAACACAAAGCAACTTATTAGTTAAAAAAAGATATACGTAAAAATTATAGCAATCAAATGATGACAATAAAGATATACCTGTCCCATCGGTCGAGGCCTGCATCTCTGATGCAGTCTAAAATATGCATCGCGCGCCATGATAGCATACTGCAACATTGAGTCGTGATCAAGAAGGTTGAGAACATCATCATTCACCAACTATAACTCAGGCTCTATAGGTGCAGTGGGTGCTCTGCGATGCTCTACCTGCACAACCATCATGCTAGAATGCATTGTCATGAGTGTTGCCTCTGCCAATGCACCACGCTCTTTAGTCGCTAGTTGAGATGATGCAGCTACATCATCAGCCCTAAGCATGGTCCTGGAAGGGAGACCTACCAATGGATTTGGCTCTGGCTGAGCTGCAGGGTCTCTCCTAACCCCAGGATGCGCATGACTGCGTCCCCCACAAACACCATAGAAGCTCGATGGTGTGCTAGTGTAATCTGGGTGCATATCTAGGAAAAACTCTACATAGATATGTTTTTCAAAGTATAGTGGAACCTGGTCATGGTGGGGAAACATGACCCATGCTCCAATGAACCTGTCATATACATAAGGCGCTCCAGCCTCTAGCTTAAAATCCTTGAGTCTAAGCGGTTGACCAAAGGCATGGTCAGGACGGATATCAAATAATGCTCCCTTCACATCATGGCCAGTTGTTGCATCTCTCACTGCAGCCCAGTCATCAGGACCCTTCACAGTGGCCCTTATTCTCTGATATGCAGAGGCCCAAAAAGAACTCAATGGTTCGATGGACTTGTAGACCTTCAGTAGATTGTCTACTGCCTCTAACATCATCTCCATCGAACGTGACGAGGAAGAGTTCTTAGGAATGGTCTTGACGTTTTCCTACAAACACACACGCTGTGTGGAAATGTCTTGTAGTGTGATACATGTGATATCATCCTCCCATGGTGCTTCCTCGAGAGGGTCGACACCCTGTTGTGCAGCATCTGAAAATTAGATGAAAACACAAATGTTAGTACTGATAACATTTAATGTTAGATGAAAACATAAATTAAAGGTACTGATAACTGAAAGAAATATATATATGCATTTAATGTACCTATCTCGTGGGGAACCTCCCCACCAACACCAACAGTATCCTGATCCTCTTCACTCACATGCACAGAGCGGCTGCCAAAGTGGCTGTCACTCATCTTCCCAACAAGAGCATATGTCGGCATAGAACACCTAGGCAAACCTATGAAAATAGAGACATACAAGTTTATGATTAAATATACACATGTGAAAAAAATAAATTTGATGTAACTAACAACAAAGAGTACATCATGCACAATCATATACTTACGAGTCCTCCGTCGACCACTGGGGCGAGGAATGGCTGCAAATCCGCTAGTGAGGCCTTCGAAAAACCGAAGATCCCTGCTGTAGAGATGCATCTGCATGAAATAAAGCATAGTAAATGACTTTTTGTAAATAATTCTATGTACAATTAACTCCATATATGGATACAAGTAAAAAACTCTTACTCAAAAAACCACCAAAAAGTTTACAAAGCAAAATGGATTGATGAGTTTTTTGTTTTTGCTTTGAAAGTGGTGTGAAGAAGACTATCGAATATGTGGTGTGATCGGGGTTATGATTTATTTTCATAATGTTGAGTACTCCTTTATTTCTTCTTCAATTTGAGATTATGGACAAGTGGTACTTATTTGGGTGAAACTTCCTCAAATACGAGTTGAATTCTAGTCACTAAAGGTTTTTCGGGTTATAGGGAATGCTTTGTGAGTTTTCGATGGGGTGGAAATGAGTTAAAAATACTTTGTATTTTAAGCTAATTCCCATAGAAATTTATAATTTTAAACTAATTTTTAAAATTATAATTATGTAAAAATTTTCATCTATTTTTAAAAAATTAAATTACAATTCCAGTTTTCCATAATTTAATGTATAAATTTATATATTTTATTAGTAATATATTTACTATTATTTTAAAATATTTTAAATTTATTATTTATAATTTTCAAAATGTTGCATATAAATCTATATATTTTTTCTACAAAATATCAAAAATATATTTTTATCTTAAATTATGGATTTCTATTAATTTTTTAATTTGATATTATTTAAAAAAAATTAAATCAATAAATGTTTCTTTCCTTATAAAAATGTAAAATAAAATCCATACTTTTGTTTGAGCTTAAAAGAAAACTAAAATACATAAGTACATTTTTCAATAAATTAAAATTAATATATATATATTTCCTTAGAAAAAAAAATCCATTAAAACTAAAATACATTAGTACATTTTTCATTAAACTAAAATAAAAAAATGTCAATATATATATATAAAGCAAAATATATGTGTTGTTTAGATAAATGCCTACATTGTTTTAAAGTTCATGATTGTCTCATGTCTAGGGTTTGGATATTTTTCAATCCTCCGCGTATTCTCGGAGGATTGAAAAAATTCGGGCAACATTTCTGCTTGTCGGGCTCTCATTTAAAAATTAAACCGATAGCGTAAACGCTACCGGTTTATAAAATATATATAAAACAAAAAATTAAATATTAAATAAAAAACAAATTTCAATTTTATAAATATTTTAAACACTACCAGCAGCATTTCTGCTTGCCGGCACACATTGCAAACATACTAGGCAAAAAATAAAAACCTAAAAACATCTATAATAATGATTTTTTTCACTTTTAATCTAACATTTTAAAACTCATTTAAAAAATTAAAATTCTATTTCTATTTCAAAAAACAAGCTTTGAGGGTTACCTCTCTCCTCCGACATTTTGGTAAAAGGGGGCGTGTCTTGCATGGTTGATCGGACGAGGTCTCCAGGGGCGCAGCTGCACGAGAGACGTGTTCGGGACGCAGCTGCATGGGCGACGTGTTCGGGGACGTGGACGCTCGGTCGAGGTATGTGCTCGATCGAGGGATTTTTGTGGTGAATTGAATTGTGGCCACGGGTGCGCGCGACCCTTTTTATAATTTTTTAAAAATAGGAATCTCGATCAAGGTATGAAGCTCGATCGAGGTTCGTAGCTCGATCGAGAGTTTAACTAACCCTCGATCGAGCTCTTGGTAAACCCTCGATCAAGGTATCAAAACCTCAATCGAGGGTTTGACAAGAGCTCGATCAAGGGTTTAAAAGAACCTCGATCGAGGGCTTGTTAAACCCTCAACCTCGATCGAGGGTGCGCTTTTTGCATTTCGCCGAAAATCCGTTGCCAAAAATTGTTACCCACCTCCATGGATGCACCCTAATAATGTAACAATCAAACATTTGGGTAAAACTATGTAAATCACTCATTCATATATATAGGTATATTGATACTTAAATAGGGGTTAGATGAATTATAGGGTAATAGGATGATTTTTTTAAATAAATAAGAATGGTTTAATGATTGATATTAAAAATATGTTGCAATATAGTTGAACAATGCTTTAGTACATAGTATAGGCAATAAATTTTAGGTTGTTATGCTCAAAATTGGTAGCATAAGGAGGCTAATAAATTGTGCATCTTATTTTTACATAGCTTATTTTAATATATCTAGTTGTATATATTCTACAAAAATTATTGAGAGACAAAACAAACTTACAAAAATTGATTATAGCTAAGTTAAATTAGAACACTTTCTCATAGCGTCCTCCTGAGCTTGGGTTAATGGTAGTGAATTATGTTTGTTGATATTCATGCGTTCTCAAAGTTAGTCAATAGATTTTTCTTCCTTACACTCTATGGGGAATGATCCAACTGAGGTGTTCATGTTATCCATTGGTGAAGTCAAATCCTTGTTGAGTGAGATAACCATGGCCTTGAGTTTGGGACACTCTTCCTTGGGATATTGTAATTTCCTTTTTTGTTTGACTAAAATATCCATCATGATGGAATTTTGGGAGGATTGTTGATGATCTACCTCAGAAGTCTTTGTAGTGAAAATAATATCAAGGTTCTATTTACACTAATTAGATCCTTCTATCTCCTTAAAAATATTACAATCTCCTGGATGTCCCATTGGAATTTCTACGGATGATTGACCACGTTTCCTTTTGACTAGTTCAATTTACTCGCTATGTGGCTTATTCCCTAAGAAAAATATCCCCGAAATCAATTAGACTTTCCAAATGTGTAGCTTGCAGAGTACTCAAAATGCATACAAGATGGAAAGAGTATCCTTTCGAGTATAGTTTAAAAAACAACATTTCAAATTAAACCAACACTGTGAGTAACCTTAGCAAAAAAAAACCTGTAGGTAAATTCCTCCGAGAACCCAATTTATTGATCACACAAATAATTTAGGTGACCACAATATTGAACTTTCTCTATCCCACATCACAATTAAATACTTGAAGAAACCACAACACTATATAATTCAAAGAACCACTTATCGATTTCACACGGATAACTCAAATTACCATAGCATAATACACCATCCAATGCCAATTTTATTATCAATTAAACTAAGAGGAGATATGACAAGAGGAGGTGAGACATTAGGAGGTGAGGATTTCTCCCCAAAATTTTGTAAAGTTAGTCTACACAAGAGGAGGTGAGACATGACATTTCTAGGCTAAACCTAATCCTTGAGTCCTCTTGCACTAAAAATGAAACAAATGGAGAATAAAGTGAACCAGACATTGAAGTCTACATTCCTTCAAGTTTGGATTATAGAGTTAATAATACAAAATTCAAACCACCGTAACTTCCTCATCATTTCTAAATATTTGAGTCGTTGAGAGGATGGAGAGTGTGAAGCTTGAATGGAGTGGAATGTAATGTCCCTTCACATAATGGAGAGTTTAATGACCTTGCTACAAGTCTTATCCACCATCTTCATATTTATATGGGTTAATACATTAGGGAATGGGGTCGAAGACCAACTCTTATTTTTTAATCATGCTTCCTTCTTTGAGCCTAAAGGCCTAATTTTCTAGGCAAGAATTTAGGATTTAAGTCTCTTAGGATGTGGAAGAATTACACATCACTAAGTGCTTGGATGTCTTTTGATTATAGTAATAATCTGAGCAAGGGATTTGGCTAATGAAATAGCATTGTTCTTTAGGTGTTGTATGATGATCAAGCAGTCTAAAAAATAATCATGGTATCTATTTTAGTATAGATTTCCATCCCAATTCCTTGAAGTAGAGCATAAGATTCCACTTGATTGTTTTTCATTGTTCCTACCCCAAAGTGTAGCCACTTTCTTGAGTTCCTTTAGGATCAAGTACAATTCCCCTTGCACCTAACACCCATATATTCCTCTTAGAATTTCCATTAAAAAAATCTTGTATTTTCCTTGATGTGCAAGGAAATCCTGTAATTCATATTATGTTTTTATGATCTGCCAATTATGAGATTTCTGTTTCTTTATTTTCATGTTGAATTTAAGAGAAATTTTCCTAAGAATACATTTGAAATCTAATCCCTTTTTTTCCATATCTAGGAAGCATGGAGAATGACCTTTTAATCCCCTGATTCAAATTTCCGTAGACATGAGAACACTAACTTGGGTTGTGGTTAGAGGATGAGGATATAATTCTTGTTGGAAGATGACCTTGTTTCTATGTAACCATATATTCCAACAATCATAATTGGGCATCATTGTCCAAGCTCTTTTGAATATTGGATTTTTAGATAATTTTCCTTTGTAATTCTTCTCGCATGGCTGAAATATTTCACCTTGGGATTTAGGCTCGATCCACCAGATTCATAATTAAAGGAAGAGTAGGTTCCAAACCTACTAGGAATATTTACAATCCATGAACAACTACTTCCAGGTTTCCAAGTTTTCCTTGCAAATAACACATATGGAAGGGATACTTATTCCTCTTTTGCTAGAATTTTTGGAAATTAACATTTTATTATGGGCCAAAACCCAACATAAAGTGTTCAATTTTGGAAGTCCATTCAACTGCCAAAATTGCTTCCAAAGGATTGATTTGGGAGGCAAATTCTGATTCAACAACAAAGAAAAGTATCCTTTATTTACTATGTATCAAATTTTTTCCCAACCACATTGGTCCTCTTCTCAAGTTTCAAATGGGGCAAAACCCTTGAGAATTGTTAAGAGTTGCTTCTATAAACAAGATAGATGAAGTAGGGACGAAATTTTCCATCCTATCCAATGAGTATGGGTTTTTGACCAACAAGAGACATCAAATAGGTTTTTCAATCCTCGTTCTCTCATCCAATCTCTAATGGGGTGCAAGACTTCAACTACTAGATTTGGGATCCAAATTTGACTCTAGTTTGATGCTTCTTTCTGTCAAGAAAACATCAAATGGTAAACTGATAAAATTCAATGAATATGCATTTAAACTTGAAATTTTAACATTGAACAAATTTCGCTTACGGGACAATCATTTAACATTATGAATGCCACATAAGTGGTGTTTATTGGATGCTAGAAATATCGCTTAATTGATGCTCATTGGACATGTAAAGCATTGGTTAAGATATGTTTTTTGGATGTTAAAATTTAATGGTATGCCTGTTAAATGAAGTATGTTTGACGTTTTTCTTATATTTTGGATGCTTGACAAGCCGGCTAGGTGACATGTGTTCAATTTTTAAAAATGCTAAAAACTTAGGTTGGTTTTGGTTCCCCCCATAGATATTGTTTCAACAATGCAACATTATGAGTCGATGCAAAATCAAGAGTTTAAATTACTTCTAAATACGTCATTATGAGTCTAATTTTCCTCTTTTATAAATGTTAATTGGGAATAGGCATTGGGACTACTTAACATCGCAACTAAATTGAGTTTTAGTCCTTCCACTTTCTCTTAACAAAATAATTATACCATGTGATTATAACACCTTTATGATGGTATTGGTAATGTCAAATAAATTTTGAAAGAAGTGAGGTAAAAATTTGGAGATGATTAGAAGTTATCTTCCTTGGAACTTACTCTAAAGGGTACTCTATCCCATCTGTGTGCCACAAATAAATATAACCTGCCAAGATAGGACAAAGTATAATCTACAATATTCCATAGGATTGTGCCCTATCCTCAACTTAAATTACAATATGTGTCTCTACTGGGTGGTGAACTGATTGATTTCCATGAATCCTACCAAAAAAATAAGGATCATGTGATCCATATCAACAACTGCATAAAGAAATCACTTATAGAATGGTTTCTTGAAGATTCATAGGTGCACAATTTTTTTGTACATCTTAGGACCAATCCCAAGGTCACATGGTATCACCATGATGAACACCAAAGATACAATTAAGACTAGAATATGGTCTAGGATCACTTGTGTCTTCCATTATATTGTAGTGGTAAGACTCCTAAAATCACAATTCCATTGCATGCCATGAAACAACTATATATAGATAAGTTGGGGGGCAATTTTAGTGCTTGGGTGTGTCTGATTCACTAGCAACTTCCAAAATTTAGGGTACTATGGAAAGGACCATAAGATTTTGTATGTTTTCAAAGAGTTGGGAAGAATGGGAATGATAAAGATGACTTAAAATAGTTGTAATATTTTTCTTAATAATCTCACCTAGACTATACACAAGATGAAAAATTGACAATGAATTCAAATACCAATATCCTCTTCTAAATTTTTTCATATATATTAGGAAGCTTATAAACTCTGATGACATCCTTTGTGGCAAGTAGTCCAATATACCATATAAATTAATATACATGGATGTGTGTATATATTCTATAAAACCCATCATAATAGGGAAATACTTGTTTATAAGTAGTCTTTCAATAATGTAATTAGATTTCCCCTTTTGATCAACCTTTTGAATACCTAAATACTTAAACCTATGGGGTCAATAGAGTAAGGTCTATTAAATTATTTCAAATAAACAAATACAATTTAACTTAATAAATTATGGTTCATATGCTCACCCCCACATCACTCATATCCACATACCTATGATTTTAATTACTAAACAATGCGCACACATATTATAATGGAAAAGAGATAGAATAAAAGTAAAATCAAATCATATATAAAAATGGTATATGGTACATAAAATTATACATCTAGTACAATAGTTTCCAACAAAATATGTCAATCATACAAAATGTTTAATCTCTACCACACTATTTCTTTCTAGGTTTTTTATCTTTTTGAAAGTCCACAATTCTAAAGTTGGCATCTTCTTCTTGTTCTTGGATTCTTGATTCTAGTGGTTCATGAGAACAAAAGATGCTTCTTCATGTATGCATCTAAGTAGGATCCATGTTAGCTATAATTAATTAAAGAAAACAATTTATGAGTGACCTCATTCATATATTGCATGAACCAAAAAAAAATTGATTTTGTAATGATCTTGTTCATGGTACTTAGCGCAACAGGGTTAACCTCTATCTGATCAATACTTCTAGTCTCTTAAAATGGCTCTTGATCCAATACTAAAATATTCATGCACTACTTGCAATAACATTTGTAGTCATTACACGACCAAAAAATATAAGCTTGTCTATAATTAATTATTCATATTATATTGAACTTATATATCTCCTTGTTGATAGAATAAGTGTTATCTTCCTTTCCTATTTTGTTTCAACCAACATTTTATACCCTCCAGTCAAAGGAACTTTTAGATATTCAATAGAGGGAATGATGCCAAAGTATGTTGACTACATACTATAACATAACACAATTTAGTAAGGAAATATTTTAAGTTATAGTTCACAAAATAAATAATGACAACTTTTAAAACTTAGTGCTTACATATATCCTTTTTACTTTTAGATGGACCCCTCTAGGAAACATTTGTGTTGTCCAATCTTCTCCAATATATTATATGTGGCCTTTACAACATCTTTGAGCCTAGGAAAAGTTTGAAGTGTAGGTTAATGTGATTTAATAATGAATATGGTTGAATGCATAATTATAAGTTCATTGTATGTTATATTATTATATCTACCTCTATAGATTTCCAACTCTTAGTCACAAGGATTCCTATCATCTTCTTCTCTTGATCATCCTCAATTAGTGTATCCGAACTCATGTATTTGAAATAGTCCAGGATGCTCATAATTGGGGTAGATACTGAGACTAGTGTGGTAATTGTCCCACACTTATTTCAAGTACTTCTTTGCAATGGTTTGAACCAACTTTTGTTTGAATATGAGGCCAAACAATGTGGTCGTTTGCTTCATCAACTCTATTTTTCAGTTTTTGTTTTGGATTTTATAACTTGTTCTAATTGTTGGTGGAAAAATAGAAAACAACTTTCTTGCAATGCTTGATAGAACAAGTTATTCCTTGGAATTACAATCATATATTATGATTAGATAGATAATATCAAGATAAAATATTCTTCGTTGTATAAAATTAAATTATGTTGATGGATTAATAATAACCACGAGGTTTTAATCCTTTCATTTGGACTAGTTCATGGTCCATATGTAAAGAAATTGTTAACTCCCCATTTCTCTTAATGCTTATGTTTGACGTCCTAAGACTCATATCAATATTTGATGCCAAGAGGTATAGGAGTAGAGGTAGGGATAGTACTAGTTGGGGAGTATACTGACACTATGTACAAAATCAAGGGTACTAGCAGTGGTACCCATAGTAAAGGAATCAATAACAAGCACAACATCAGTAGAGGCTCTAACACTAGATGCATGTCTACTATTTCCAATGCCCAGGGCATATATTCTCAAGAAGGAATAGAAAAATCCAACCCTATGTTAGGCACTTGGATTCATAAAAAGAAGTGTTGTACTCATTAAAGCCCAATTGACCGAATCCAATTTCCAAAATGCATATGTTGAACTACTAGATTCTTAAAATCAATAATTTTATTCTTTGATTACTTTCTAGAGTGACTTTAGCCACAATCAATCCTTCAAGTTAAATACCCATGCATTAACCTATTTTTTAATTGATCCAATGGGGTTGATATCATTAAAGAAATATAAATTGTAGCAATCATGATGAGGCGATGTGAGAGACTATAAATAATCAAAACACATAAAATCAATAAACAACAATAACCATTAAATTATGACATCAATAAACAAAGATCATAAATAACATATAAATGGGAATAGAATGTTATTTGACCTTTTTTTGGTCAATTCCTTTCTCATGATAATCATGTAACATACAATGGTATGTTAACTAGATAAAATATGCATATATTCAAAGAAGGATAAATATTTTCAATCCCATTCATTCTCATTCTGTAAACTGCATTTTAAGACAAACATTGGACCAAAAACACGACTATATAATCAAATAGGAGTTGCATTTGAGCCATGTGCTTTCAAAAAAACATAGAGAAGAAAAGGACTAAAATACTCTTAGTCAACGAAATCAAGAATGTACAAAATTCATACTTGACATATGTGTATCCTTTCTCATCATCATCCAATACATCATAACCAAATAAACAACAAAAACATAGGCATAACCATATATTAATAATTAATGTTGACAATACCTTATTTAAAAAATGAAACATCATGCACAAAAAAACTAAAATATGTAGTATATTATTTTCATATGAAGTACCTTAATTATACCTATACATTATCATTAAAACATACAAATTAATATTCTACATAGGTGCACCTCAATGCTCAATCATTTTCTTCGGGATAAAATGATGCCATGGGGCACCTATGGCCTAGGTTGAAATGATTCCATGGGTCACCTATGGTTCACTTTTTCACAAACATTTCTTTTCCAAGCATGCTCTACCAACTATTGTTGAAAAGGAAATATGTGTCAATGAGGTAGGATTTTATTGGTCTATTTGATAGATATGGAAATGATGAATGTACTCATGCATGGTGGATTCAAAATCATGTCTGCAATCGTACTTCTTTTTGTTCCTATTGTCCATTGTTCATTTCAATGATGAGAATATGTGTTGGATCAACATAAACATCATAAGATGGAAAATATTCATAATATGAATCTAGTGGGAATTCATTCATGATAGATTTGCAAATTTCTTCCTTTTCTTCTAATGTGCAGAGAGGAAATATTTGCAATATTTATAGAACAAAGGTATGTTAATTATATAAAATATACTTAATATACAACTATTGTAAATGTTCTTCAGTACATAACGAATATAAGTAGTAAATCACAATTAGGCTAATTCTTTGATTTTATTCAAATTGTAATTAATCAACAACTCCTTATGTACACATTGGCTTTATTCCGCAAACCAAGACTCAATTTCCATCACACTCCTCAAACACACAATTGGGTAGCTTATTTATGCTTCTAGGATATGAACTATTTATAAACATAACAACATTTCCCAAATATTTTGGCCTTCCATCAATATATATAAAATATGCTTTATGTTGATTTTTTTTCGTCATTTTGTTATAATTTGCACAAATTCAATTTCTATGCATACTTGGTAGATAATGGGATAACCATAACCAACATTTATAATTGTACATTGGACCAACATAGTCCATTAATTCAAGTTTTTAGTTGTATGGAACATTTACACAATCTATTGAAAATATCCCTGAACCATGTATACTAGATGGATCAGTTCAATCTGTTCTTTCAGTGATACAAAACTTGGTCTCCAACTCAAGAAGTGGCTTTGGTTCTCGGTTCTTTAATCTTCAGATAATTACTTCTTTAGATAATGACTACATCTCAATGGGACTACCTTGTATTCATCAGTCTCATTGTCATAAGATCTCATCCCTCCTTCAATAAGAAATGAATCCATACATTTAAAAAAAAATATAACGCTACCACCTCTAGTGGTTCTTGATATATTGCTTGATGTTTCCATTTCTCCTTTTTTAGAACTACCATCGTAAAAAATCAATATTTTATAGATATATATTTGGTTTCCATTTCAATTAACGTCAAATAAAAATAGTAAATTTGCCATCATATGAATGAACATGTTCATGGTTAGTTAATGGGACTATTCATATACATCAATCCTGAAAATGCACGTAAACTTAGATTTGATTTCAAGAATTACATTGTATCGACTCTTATAATGTGTGAAAAGTGTTTAATTACATTGCATTTCCTTGCTAGACAAGACGAAGCTAGAAGGCCAACACTAACAAGCCAGAAGGCATGTTTTCAAAATTATGAACATGCGATATTACAACTTTGGGTTCTTTTATGTACATTGAGACTTTCACCCACAATGCATACAAATAGGTATACATAGAATACATGTATTTCAAGGATATATTTCAATCACTCCAAGGCCAAATGCTTCATGAAGAGGAAGGTGATAACAAGTTTGATTTCCATATCCGAGATGGGGTTTTATAAAAGTTAGATAAGTTGTGAGTGACCAAAGGAAATAAAGCAAAAATCATAATAGAATATCATATCTCTAAAATTTAAGATTAATTTATTGTCGATTAAACAATACACAACTTGCAGCTACTTGTATCTGTCTTGGTCTATAATGTAGAAAAAGGTAACTAGGGTCATTCAAGGATGCATATTTTATTGTACCAATATTAAACATAGAAACTAAAAGGAAGGTGTCTACAACACCTTAATGGTACCTACTAGTACATGCAAGGGTAGCTCATATCGCCTAAATTATATGAATATTTTTTTGCAATAAGATATTGACTTTGTATTCTTCACAAGATAAAATTATATATAGATCCGGTTTCTCCATAGTGAAATATTAAAGGAAAGCCACTAGCCTACCTAGGAATGTGTCTCAAGGACAATGATTATGTAGGATTCTTGTCCATGGTTCAGAACGGAATAGAGTCTCTGACAATGACTAGAAAGTACCCTTGACACATCTACATGAGGCTAAATTTGGATTTACTTTCATATTTTTAACATATAAACCAACTAAGACTACCATTATATTTGTCATGAGCCTTGAATCATATTTTTCTTAGAGTTAATAATATTTTGTATGTGTTTATCAAAGTGGATAATGCACTAATACTCCTTTAGATTTAAAATTATGTAATCATTAATAGTCATTTCCCCTTAAAATTTTGGTGCACCAGAATCTAAAATATGGCCAACCAAAGCCTCCAACATGGTATTAGTGCCATTTTCAGTCTTGGTATATACTGACTAAGATTAATTAATGTTTAATCATATAAGATCCTATTTTCTAGATCATATCCTACTTACTTTGATACACATTGTAGCTATAACAATAGGGAAAATTTGTGAATTTGGATAGAGATAACATTGTGTTCAAGAATTTATTTTCTAAAATAAATTATATGGAAATTCAAATCTTCCTTGTGTTGGAAGAGGAGGGTGATTTATACTAATCCATTAAGGAATAAATTTAAGGATCTTGTCATTAATGAATAGATATATTATTCTAGTAATACATCTATGACCTCGTGACCTAACCACTAACCCATGAAATTAAATCAATGCATTTTTTTTGTAAAAATAAAAGCCTTGCATCTCGAAGATGAGGTGGGGATTCTATCTTTGGAAAATATGAATATTTATTCAAAATATTGATATATTTTTGTAATAATATATTGAATCTCTACTCTTCAGAATATAAAATCATATCTAGATATAGTTTGGTCATGGTGTAATATCAAAGGAAATCCACCAGCATACCTAGGAATGTGTATTAAGGGAAATGTCTATGTATTATTCTTGTCCATGGGTCAAGATGGAATATATCCTTTGACAATGACTGGGGAAAACCCTAAAACCCTAAACACATCTACATGAGGTGGAATTCATATTTACTTTAATATTTTTAGCTTCTCAATCAACTAGTACCATCATTATATTTGTCATGAGCTTTGAATCATATTTTCCTTAGAGCTAGTAATAGTTTGGATGTGTTTATCAAAGTGGATAATGCACTAATTGTCCTTTCCTTTTAATTTCTTTTAACCATTAATAGTCGTTTCCCCTTAAAATTTTCATGAATTAGAACCTAAAATATGTCCAACCTAAATTTCCAACATGGTACTTGTGTCGTTTTCATTCTTGGAAGATCTTCACTAAGGTTAATTCATTTTCAATCCTAGATCCTACTATTGTTGAGATCGTATCCTAATTACTTTGATACTAAAATTTGTAGCTATAGAAACATGGAAACTTTTGTGAAGTTGGATGGAAATATCATTTTTTGTTGAGAATTGTTTTTCTTCTTCTTCAGAATAAACTATATGGAAATTTATGTCTACATTGAGTTGGAAGAGGAAGGTGGTGTATAGTACTCAATAAGGAATAAATTTAAGGATCCTTTAATAACTGGATGTTAGTTTATTATATAATACCTCTCTGACATTGTGACCTAGGAATTAACCCATGAACTTATACATCAATGCATTTTTGGCAAAACTAAATCCCTTGCATTTCGAAGTGAGGTGGCGATTTTATATTTGGAATCTGTGAATATTTATTCAAAAAATTGAGCTCTTTTTGAAATAATATATTGATGCTCTATTCTTCACAAGATACAGTTATATTTAGATCTAGTTTCTTCTTGGTGAAATACTAAAGGAAATTCGCTAGCCTGCCTAGGAATGTGTCTTAGGTACAATGGCTATGTAAATTTTTGTCCATAAGTCAATTTGGAATAAAGTGTTTGAAAATGACTAGAGAGATCCCTAGACACATCTATATGAGGTGAAATTTGGCTTTACTTTCATATTTTTAACTTCTAAACCAACTAAGCCTACCATTAATCATATTTTTCTTATTTTTCTTATAGATAGTCATTGAATCCATTATATATTGTAGGGAAAGAAGTATTCGAAGACTCTCAATTTTAACAATGATAGATAATATAACTCCAAAGAATTGGGCAACGCCATAAACAAATAATATGATATTAATAACAAAAAGCATTCATATAGTTTTCCCCAAAATGGATAGCAAAAACCCATCATATATTTTTTCACAAAATGAATATTAAAACCCCTATGTGATTGTAAAAACCCTTCATATAAAATCCCTTCATACAATTTTTTGCAAAATGAGATATTGAATTTTTCAGCTGAAAAAATCATGGACTCGTTAATTTAGAAGGTATTTTTGGGTTGATTTGTCTCCTATGAAGCTAAAATTTGTCTTTTCTCTAGCTCATTTTCGTCTTCTCTCTAGGTGAATTTGTCTTCTCTATATGTGGGAACATGTGTAGGATACGTATGTGTACATGCTCCTCCACTATTGGTCTGTGGGTTCCCTTTGCGGGATCCTCCACTATTGGTCTATGGATTCTCTATGTGGGCTCCTCCACTAATATGGCATGCACTCTCCTCTATTGTGCTTTTCCGAATGTAGCCACAGGCTCTCATATGATAGTAGGATTTGTTTATTTGTAGTTTATATATATGATATTGAATATAATATAAATCTATATGTTATATAAATGATATATTATATATGTTACATATATTTTTATTTGGTGTGTGTAATATAATATAATATATTATAGAATCTTAGGACCTTGATCTTGTGTGAATAGTTTAAGTATGAGCACACTTGTTGGTATTTGAAACATGATGAACTATGCCTTAGTAGGATGAAGCCATAGGAAACTTTACTAAGGTCCATAGTGATGTTGATGTGGAAATTGTTTGTTTAACTTGGGTATAGGGGTAAAAGGCTAATCGATTCATTTAGTATTTGGTTTCCTTTGAAGTTTCACTTAGTATAGTTGGATATCACGTGCGAGTTTTATTAAGTAAAGATTATGATTAGAGGAACCAAGGGTGTAAGTCCCTTGACCTATTATCAAACTTCAAGTAGGTAAGATGATGTGGCTGCTCCATTGACGATGGTTAAGGAAGTAAAAAAATGATTAGGGAATGTTTGGCTCATTTTGGATTTGAATGCATGAAGAGAATCCATAATTCCACTTGAAACCTATCACATTGAGAATCAACCTCCAAATATGTATAAAATTCCTTGGATAATGTTTCTTTAGATAAAAAAGGTGAAATGTGACTCCACATTTATGTAAACTCATATGTTAGGGTTTATTCTCATCTTTAATAAGATATAACCACCTTCTTGGAGATGTTTTTCAACCTTTACTTCTCATTAATTCCTTTTATTACCTTGTATCATTCTCTAAACAGGGTAGGGCATTCTTATTTTATGGATTTTAATTGTTGCACTAGTGGATAACTGTTTTACCATCCTTATATAAATTGTGACTACTGTTGAATTTATGGTTATACTGAGAGGTGGGGTGAATTAACATAACACGTTTTTCTTTCTTTCTTTACTCATTCATCAAATACTTCAAAATAATAAACACAAGTAGACTCAAACCATAGAATACACTATGTAATGAGGAAATCCAATCAAGAGAAAACCATAATGACTTTTGGCTTTATGAATCTTGACTAGGAACCAACCTACTATTATAGTAATTATAGGCACAATTTGTCATTACAATTTTTTCAAGCACCAACTTCCTAGAGACACCAATCTCCTTATAGTAAGCACCAACTCGTTGTTACAATATTTGCAAGCACCAACTTGTTGGAGACACCAATCTCCTTGACTAATCACCAACTTAGAAAGTGTTGCATATTCATCCACATACTTTCAATGTGTGTGTTGTTATTCATATATGGTAGCCTTCTTGACTCTCTATGATAACCTATGCACTTCCTGCAACTGTTTTTAGTTATTGTAACACATCCTTTGTAATTTTCACTATATTGAATACTACGATGCTTCTTACTTCAAATATTTGTTTTACAACAACTTTTCTATTGCAAGTTTGTTCCACTACAAATAAAATTTAACTTCTATGCACCAATGTATTTTCCTGCATTGTACTGCACAAAGCAAATCTAAATCTTATTCACCCATTTACTTTCCTACATAGCACAAAACAACCATGGATTATGTGTTGATGTACTGCATGATAACTTACCCATCTTCTCTGTCGCACTCTATTGATATTTGTTGTAAATAAGAAAACCCTGCCTATTGCACAGTCTTCAACTTCTGTAAGAAAACATTCGCAACTTATGCAAAGCTTCAAAAGGATTTCTGACTTTTGCATAGCTTCAACTTCTGAAAGAAAACATTAGCAACTTCTGCATAGTTTCAACTTTTGAAAGAAAACATTTTAAACTTCTTTCTAACTTCAAAAACATTTGCAACTTCTGCATAGCTTCAACTTATGAAAGAAAACATTTTCAACTTCTGAGCAGATTCAATTTATAAAAGAAAACATTTGCATTTTTGGTGCAGCTTCAAACACATCTTCAGATTCTGTGCACTTTCAAAAACATCTACAACTTCTGAAAGAAAACATCTACATCTTCTACACAGCTTCAACTTCTAAAAGAAAACATATTCAAGTTCTACGTAGCTTCAAAAACATTTGTAACTTCTATGCAGCTTCATTTTTTGAAAGGACTCATATCTTCCTAAATTCACAAGGTGCACCTTCTTCCTTTGACTACCTTAGAAACCCTAATAAAAACCTTCAAGAGAATTTTATCAAGAATATCTTCAAATATCTAGAAAATGTCTTCAACTCCATCGTCAAGCCTTACCAAAGGTGCACATATTTTTAAGAGCTCTGTGATTCAATGAATGAATGAATAAATGAGGATATTTCTCCATTTATTTATAGAAGTAATAAATCACTTTATGGGATGAAATAACATTGTCCAATATCATAGTAGGGCCGACCTAACATTCTAGTTGGGTTGACTTTATATATTCTTTCATACATCTTCATTCCTATGGAGTTAAAGGGAGTTCCATACACCGTTGGAAATCTATCTGAATAATATTTCTATCAATGTAATCTATACTCCAATATTAGAAAGGTATCTAGAGTGAAAAATTCTTCAAAGAAAGGGTATCCGAACTAGGCATCCAAAAATAATATTTCCAACAATATTCATATTGCAATCTCTATTTGTTGTCTTCCCTTGTCCTTGGCATTATTGATAACATTATATCCTTGAATTTGGCATCAATGAAAACAATATTTCCATCAATCTCCCCCTTTTTCATTGATTCCAATGTTTAGCAAATCCACAACAAACCTATAGATAGTCCCCCTATCTACAATTCAATCTCTACGCAATTATGTCTTTGTGTAGTTTCATTATGTACAAATTCTCCCCCTAGACAATTTATCTCCCTTTGATATCAATGGAAAATGAATTCTACCCATGAACTTATGCTTATCCCTGTGTCTGCACCTTGTTTCTTGCCTACAATTTTGGGCCTTTGGCTGCATCACTATTTTATTGGCAACAAATTGCTACCCCTAAGATTGTGTATCTATTTAGGGATAGAAATTACTCCCATTTTTCTCAAATATATTCAAATGTATCTCTGGGAAGGGGTTTGGTAAATATAATTGCAATATGTTCCTCAGTATCAATGTATTCCAACTTGGCAATCTATTCTGAAACTTGTACCCTTAAAAAAGGATAATTGATTGGAATGTGCTTTTTTAAAGTGCATAATAGGGTTCTTAGAGATGTTTATGGCACTAGTGTTGTTACACATTAAAAATATTGGATGTTTGTATTTTACCTTAATTTATTTCAATGTTTTCTTCATCCAGAGAACTTGAGTGCAATAAGATTATGCTGCGATGTACTCAGCCTCTGTTGTAGACAGAGAAATTGAAGATTGCTTTTTTCTCAACCAGATACTAAATAGTTACCCAAAAATAATGCTCCTCAACTTGTTCTTTTTCTATCATCAATACTTCTTGTCTAGTCTACATCAATATAGGAATTTAAAGTAAAGTATTCACATTTTGGATACCACAATTCAAAGTCCAGTGTACCTTTTAGATATCTAAATATCCTTTTAACTGCTTGAACATGTGTTTCTTTTGGCACATATTGAAATCTTGCAACTAATCCTATTGCTTGCATAACATTTGTCCTTGATGTTGTCATATATAGTAAGTTGCCAATCATTGACCTATACTGATTTTAATTTGCTTCCAAGGATTCATCATCTTTGTTCAATTTATACCCTATAACCATAGGAGTGTTGATAGGTTTTCAATCTTCTATTCCAAAAAATTTCAACATTTCTTTAATATATTTAGTTTGAGAAAAAATATTCCTTCTTTATATTGGGAAATATACAATCCAAGAGAGAATAACAACTCTCCCAGCATAGACATTCCAAATTATTTTTTCATTTCTTCAGCAACATTTTAACTTAAATTGTCAATATCACTTCCAAAAATGATGTCATCTACATATACCAAAATAATAATCATATTTTCATTTTCAAAATTTATGTAGAGACTATTGTTTGCAACTCATCTTTTGAAACCTTTTTGGCATAGGTATTTGTCAATTCTTGAATACCAGATCCTGTAGGGACTTGATTTAGACCATAGAGTGTTTTGTTTAATCTACATACATAGTCTTTGTCTTCTGACAGTTGAAATTCCTCAACCTTCTCAATGTATAGTTCTACTTCTAAGTTTCCATTTATAAATGTTGAATTGCCATCCATTTTGTAAACTTTGAGGTTCTTGTAACATACGAATGCTAAAAACATTCTAATGGCTTCTAGTCTATCCACAAGAGTAAAGGTTTCTTCAAATTCAATACCTTCAACCTGAGAATATCCCTTACAAACCAATATTTACTTGTCTCTAACAACTTTTCCATCTCTATTTAACTTATTTATGAAGACCCACTTTGTTCCAATCACATTTTTTGTCTTTAGGTCTTGGGACAAGTTCCCAAGTTTGGATCTTCTCAATTTGATCCAATTCTTTATTCATAAAAGCAATCCAAATCTCATCTTTACTTGCTTATACAAATGTTCTATTTTGACAATAAAGAGAGATTGACTTGGTCAGCTTACCAATTTTCTCCTAGTTCGTGTCCCTATTTTTTTGTCACCGAGAATTAACTATTCTGAATGGTTCTTTTGCACAAACCTTGATGGGGCCTGTGTATTCTGGCATTATGTTTATATTTCCTCCTCCTCTTCTTCTTCTTCTTTACTGCATTCCATTCCTTCTGCTTGTTGTTTTTTCTCCTGATACCTTGCTTCATCTATTCTCACATGTATACTTTCAAATATTTTTGTAATATTTTGTTATAACATTTGTAGGATTTGCTACTTGATGACCGTCCAAGAAAAATTCCTTCATCTACCCTTGAATCAAACATTCCTAGATCCTCATTATATCACTTCATATAACACTTGCTTCCAAATATTATGAAATGTTTGACCAATGTTGGTTTTAGTTTCGATACTTCATAGGGTGTCTCATCGTTGTTAACTATGATTTTCCCTCGATTTAAAACGTAGACAGTAGTATAAACTTCTTCTCTCCAAAATATGTTTGATAACCTTGTTTCATTCAACATTGTCCTTACAATATCTTTCACATGTTTGGTTTTCTTTCAACCAATCCATTTTGTTCAGAAGTTCTTGCAGTTGAATATTATCTTCTTATTCCATGAGTTTCACTGAATTTTTCAAATTCATTAGATGTAACCTCATCTCATTATCTGACCTTAAACATTTGATTTCATGTTAGTCTCATTTGCAACTAAATATTTGAAATATTTGAAATTTTCAAATGCCTCAGATTTATTTCCGAGAAAAGCCACCCAATTCATTCTTGTATAATCATCAATAAGTAACATAAAGTAATTATCTCCTTGTAGGATTTATGTTTTGTTTGGCCCACAAGGATCCATATGCACAAGTTCCAATGGTTTAGATTTTGTGTATTATTTTGACTTGAACCTTACCTTTATTTTCTTTCCATGTTGACATTTCTTACACAGAGTGTTTGAAGGTTTTGTGATCTTTGGCATATCGATGACTACTTGTATAATGTTGATTTTTATCAAGTTTTCAAAGTTCACATGGCCAATTCTTTTATGCCACAACCAACTTTAATATTTTTTCCCATGAAACATTTTTTCTCAAGTTATCTCATCAAGAATATACACATTGTTTGGTGTTGTAGTTTCTTTGGAAACTAATTTCCTAACTTTGCTCTTTTAATCTTACATTATGGGGTGTCAAAAGTAAGAGTATTTCCTTGATCACACATCTGGAAACTGATATTATTGTGTTTTAATTCTTGAACATACCGAACATTTTCTACCTTAGCTTTTCCATTATCAATATTAAGTGTCCATTTTCCAATTATTTTTGAAGTTCCATTATCCCCAAAGGTAATGTTACCTTCATTATTTTTCAAGGTGATAAACTTTATTTTATCCCCTGTCATGTGACTTGACCACCCATTGTCTATGTACCACTCATCTCTTTTATTTTGTGCACGCAGTGCAACTTGTATAAACATGGATTCTTCTTTCTTATGTCCTAGATTAATTTATATTAGACAATAACTATATAACTATATATATATATATATATATATATATATATAACTTATAACTATAATATATATATACATATATAATCTATAACTATAACTATATATATATATATATATATATATATATATATNCTTTTATCGTAGGGATTTTCAAAAAAGAAACTTCTTCAGGGTTGTTCTAAGTTCCTATGGCTAATATAATGTCACAGAAAAAACTAAAACATGGTAAAGTACTCTAATGATCATCGTGTCCTCAATCTGGAACTTGGTTGCAGTTGTCACCACCGATGCTTCCCAGGTCGATCATCTTTCCTTTCTCAATGCTCCCCTGCTTCAAGTCCACACTCCCATCAATTTTGCGGCTCTGAATCCCGCTCTTTCTAGCACAACCAACTTCAACATTTTGTGAGCTGGGGGAATATAACTTCAGACCCAGCATGACTGCCATCAGGTCGATCTTGCGGTCCATTAGGAGACTGTCCTGATAATTCTCTTTCCATTCTTGGATTGGTTCCTGGTCCCCCTGGCATTTTCCTTCTCCACTCATTGCTACATGATCCATGATATTTTTTGTTACCCAATAATCCATGTTCATTTTTTCATAGGCTGATTCCCACCCTGTTGTTTTTCCCAAGTCCATCACTCACTCTTCGACCTCCTCTCAAATACCCTCTATGGGGATTGTTTTCACCTCCTCCCACAGCAACTTTTCAATGGATTCGATCTCATCCAGGACCACCAGAGGAATGCTTTCCCTGAAGAATGTCATATTTTCTCTGGCTTGGGATTGATCCCTCTTGAACCATACTCTTGTTCCTCCCCTCCTTCTAGCTGTATTTCCTTTTCCTCCTCACTCCCAAGATCCAGATCCCCTCTGGACCCTTCATTTACTTTCCTCTTTGGAGCCATCCCTTCAATCTGCACTGGGAGTTTGTCACGATTTGGCAGTCTAGGAAGAAAAAAACTAGCTCTAATCACTATCTCGTTGTGATTTCCCTCAACAAGAGAAATTTCCTTAACAGGGATGTCAACAATAAGGGTGGAAATGCCTCGTATTTCATTCTATAATAAAGTAGAGGATCCCATAATTATTAAAACTGGTAATCACCTTCCCTCAACCGTCCCATCCTTTCTCCTTCTGGGTAATGTACTCATTCAAGCTTCCTGCATGATGAGGTTCTTAATTGCATGAATTGGACGTTGGATCAAATATTGTCTATGTGTATTCCATTATTGGTTCCCGTATATTCTCGTACCACTACTAGTTGTAGGTGGAGCCTTTTTTTATCTCCTCTCTATGATTGCCGAGGATGGCTTGACACATCTGTCATTTCCCTTTGCTTCCAACTGCTGTGTCTATCTGTCACCTATCCTCTTCCTACCTCCTTTCCTATTGCTGCATGGTTTGTGTTTTCTAGGTTTTAGCATTGGTACACCCAGTATTCATTCTTAAATTAATCCAGTCCTCCTACCCTTAGGACCTTGCCTTCGTCGACCCCTAGGCTAGCCATGCGGTCTGCCACTTTGTTTGCTTCTCTCCCAATGTGACTAGACAATAGAGAAGAATGCATGGCAATGATTCAAGACAAGGTTTCCAACTTGCTTATTAGACTCCAGCTGGTAGAGAAATTTTATTTATTCGCCATATGTATAACAATTTTGGAGTCTCCTTCCATCGTAGTTGGGAACCATCCTTCCCTAGTCCTAAGCTTCAAGCCCTAGATAAGACGTTTTAGTTCCATTGAGTTATTAGTGTGAGTTCCAATTGTTTCATAGAATATTTTCCTGATACCTCCTATTGTATCCTTGCATACTCCCCAATACCCTGGGTTTCCCCTCGAAGCTCCATCGAAGTTAATCTTGGAAGATCTTGGTGCTGGAGGAGACCATATGTTTGGGATATATGGTTTACAACCTTGTTATTTTTGTTTCAAACCCTCAAGGTCCTCCTTCCCATTTCCCCAACCTACCACTATTCGGGCCTCAACTTTTGTGAGATCTCTTACTCTCTCTCCCCATTGCTTGCCTCCAATCGTTTCTTGAATGATGTTGACAAGCTTATGCCAAACTTCCTCCTCATTGTGTTTTTTATCCCTGAATATTTGGTTGTTTCTTTCCTTCCTCGGATTCCATATTAGCATTCCTGGGAACATCATCCATAGCATGCTCATAATCAGAGGAGTATTAATTTGTATCGCACCTTTATGCCATACGCCCTTGGACCTACAGCCAGAGGAATATGAATTCGTATCGGACCTTACCTTTAGAACTTATATACGCGCATGAAGCTAGAGGTAGCTCTCTATTCTTTTTGTATTAACAACATTACCCCGAAATAAAGCTCTCTATTTCTGAGAGTTTGTACATATATAAAACTGAAGGCTTTGTCATTACATTCCCAAAGGGTTTGGTGTGGTTGTCCCCGAATTCAGTCACTTATGCGGAATATCATCATGCCCTTATCGCATAGTGAAGATGAGAATTGAAAACCATCTAGGAGATGATCCATGTTTTCCTCATTTTTGAGGCAAAGAGGGCATTGGGATGGTCCTTGAATCCCCCTTTTCCTGATATTTCCCCCTTTCAAAATCCTTCGTCTAAAGACCAGCCAACTAAAAGTGGTCGTCTTTGGCCAAGGGTTCATTCTCCAAATATTTTTCTATATTTCATCCCACTCTGCTCCATTCCTAGTTTTGATGTCGTAAGCTTCTTTGACATTGAAAGTTCCTTTTGGAAGATAACCCCATCTTAGCTTGTCTTCCCCCTCCTACGTGTGAATGAATCTCTCCTTGGGAACCTCCACAACAGCATGGGTATCCTCATTGTTTATTATTCTGTTACACCACTTTGACTCTTCCCACTTCATGTGATCACCTGAATGATTGTTGTCCCAATATTGGAACACCTTATATTTTCCCTTCCCTTATAGCCTCACATCTGGTATCTCCTCCTAATTTCAGACATTGATTCCACGAATCATCCCAAACATTTTCCTGCTTGTCGTCTCTGATTTCCCAAAAACTGTGGTCTTAAACTAGCTTATTGATGCTATGAGCATTTATCAATATATGTGACCCCACCTTTTCCTTGTTGAATCTAACCATCTCACAAGTTTGTCTATCATGAGCATACTTCATGTTTCATAACTTGGACCATGGTTCTGACATTAGAGGAAATTTCAACTAAAAATGGGCCTTTTAACTTTAACTCAAATTCCATGTCATCATGTGTTAGCCAATGAAATTGCTTTAAATTTGAAATACCGTATAGGTCTTAAACACTTTTTTAATATAAATTTGGGGATAGGTATCATAGAAAAAACTACTTTTTTTGTTTGTATATTCGACATATCTCCTCGTGTGTTTACTCAAATTTCGATCGAGAGAGCTCATTGGATGCGGAATTAATTATGCATCCAATGAGCTCTCCCAATCGAAATTTGAGTAAAAACACGGGAAGATATGTCGAAAATACAAACAAAAAAGTAGTTTTTTTCTTTTCTTCCTCCAAAATTAATAAATATTATTTTAATATTTTAACTATTATTTTATTAATTTTTTTTAGGAGGCCCATTTTGAGTTGAAATTTCCTCTAATGTTTTTGGTTACACCATCTCCACTAGATCTTTGCTCCTTGAATTTTTCTCACCACCTTTGAGTCCCTTACTCACAAACCCCCCCGTCCTTTGGTTGAAAAATTTGATCCCATCCTACCTAGGAAAATTAAGCCTTCTACTCCCTCCATCCCCAGAGAAAATCTCTCTGAAGGCTGTGAATTTCCTTCATAGTAGGCTTAGGTGCTGAAAGCACCGAGAAGATATATATTGACATTTCCTGAAGGTCTTCTTTGACTAAAATCAAGCGGCTTGGTAGGTTCATAGGTCTTGGCATCTATCTTGCCAACTTATTCCTTAATCTATCAATCAAATCCTGCTAGGAAACTTTCCTAATTGTACCTTGAACAAACATATCTCCCAGGTATTTAGATGGGAGAGTGTCTTTTGTGAATCTATGAATCCTTACTATATTCCTTTGGGTGATCTTGGAAGAATTGAAGAAGAAGATATGATATTTATCTGGGTTAACTTCAAGCTGTGAGGATTTAGCAAAAACCGTTAATTTTTTTTAAATTCTCGAGCCTCTTGGATTGAAGGGTTACCCATAATAATTTTTTCATCAACAACCTGTTGGTGGGTTTGTTTATCCATCCCCTCATGGAGATTTAAACCCCTAATTTATCCCCTAGATGATTGGTCCTGTAGAAGCCGACTAAGCCCTTCAGCCATTAAGATGAAGAGGAAGGGAGATAGGGGATCCCCTTGATGGATTCCTCAAGTTGGATTCAGAACTTTGGTGGGAGACCTGTTCTACAGAATCGAATAGAAAGGAGTGGTATCTAGGTTCATTATCCATTCTATCCATTCCCCTCCAATACCATGGGCCTCTAACATAATTCTCATGTATTTCAAACTTAACTTATCATAGGATTTATCTATATCTAATTTTACTAACATACCTGGTTTTTTGGTGACCTTTAACAAATGATTTTTTTCATGGATGAGGGTGATTCCATCCAAGATCTACCTTCCTTCAACGAACCTGGACTGTTCTAGACTGACCTTCCTGGGAAGAATAAGGTTTAGTCTATTGGCTATAAATTTTGAAATGATTTTATAAATGACTTAACAAAGGGCTATGGGTTTGAACTTTCCCGAGGAATCAAATCCTTCCACTTTTGGTACTAGGGCCAAAAAAGTAGCATTAAGGGCCTTCAAAATTCCATGGGTTCTTCTTGATTCCTCCACTATTTCCCACACTTCATGTTTAATTAGGTCCCAAAACTAGTGGAAGAAGTTGGTCATGAAGCCATCTGGTCCTGATGCTTTCCCCTGAGTTATTTGGTTCATTTCCTCTTCCACCTCCTAAAGATAAATAGGCGTGGCCAACATTTCATTGTGTTCTTGGGTAACGACCATATTCCTCCATGGATTCGATTTGTTCCTCTGGTTCCCTCTCCTTTCGTTCCTCCATTAGTTCTCCTTCCTTTGGTCGTTCTTGGGCTTCTCCATCCTCCCTTTCTCCTCTTTTTCATATTCTCTTGCCTCTAATATCTTGAAAGGGTTGTTATGGTTCTTCCCTCCCCCTTGGACCTCCTTGTTTTTCTTCTGTTATGATCCCGATCTATTCTTCTTTGTACTCCAAACTTGGATGAAGCATTCTTTGTCTTTTTATCTCCCATTAGGGAGGCCATACATGGATGGATGTTGTTATGATTTGGGGAATTTGTGACTAAAGTGACCATAGTCATGGCACTGCCTACATGTGAATGGTAGTTTCTCATAATCTATCGGCTGCACCCATTCCTCATCTTCCCAATTTAGGGTAATAGATTATGGCAGTTCTTTTGATAGATCCATATAGATACATATGCGGGCAAAGGAAGTGTATCTCTGTTGTTTTGTCTGTTCTTCAACATTTATGAATTCCCTGATCATGTTTCCAATATCCTGCATAATTTCTAGATCCCAGTACTCACATGGGAGGGGAAACAACTGGATCCATATCGAGGCTACCCTCATATCCTCTTTTTATGGATTAAACCTTTCCTTACATGGTAGGAGGTAAAGCTTTGTAGAAAAAAAGAAGGTCCTCCTTCTAGGATTCTATCACGATCCTCTTGGTTAAAATAGATTATAGTGAAGAAACCCTTAGATCCCAATTGAATACCATAGTGTCCTTTGGGGTTCCAGTTTCTCTTGATCCATCTAACTAGATCCCTCTCTCTTAGCCATATGCTGACAAACTTTCCAACCAGTTATTTCTCCTTCCATAATTCTACCTTTTCTCTTACCTTGTCATATCATATTTGAAGGGTCAGTATTGATTGCAATTTTGAGAGACATCCTCCCTGACCAATATTCCTTCGCGATCTCATCTCTCCCTCACTCGCTTCCCTTCCATCGCATCCATTCACCCGATGCATGGGTGTTGTCATGCTCTCACGGTTAGACAAGAGAGTGTGACCCCCTCCCTATGTTTTCCTCTCGCAGCTACCAGTCCTTATTTCCATGCCTCAAAAACCTCCTTTTCCTCACTCACCAGCTCTTTTCGTAGCCGCTAAACCCTTTCTTCTTTGAACCCTAACACATCGCCCTAGGTCGAAGATCGCTCAAATAAAAATTATATATATTA